>OX424575.1:112429206-112756920 GCA_949152435.1 Gastracanthus pulcherrimus | reverse complement strand
TATTTGCATAAGGAACATTCGATGGGAAGATCACCTCGTGGTGCTGACGAGCTAGAGCGCCCGCCCCTGAAGTACATCGAGCTGAAAACTTCACGGTAACCCAGCTATAACAACAGAAAAGAGAATATAAGAAAAGGAAATCATACACAAATGTTGATACGGGCTTGTTCAGTGCATCAATAATAATATAGAAAACGGACTCGCATAACCATGGATGCAGCAGTGAACAGGGTACCTTGTCACCTCCTTCATTGGCACCAGGAAGCGCCCGCCCGATGTACTAAAATGAATGCCCTAGTCGTAGCGCTTACTCATGTCCTCTGCATAGGACATCTCCAAGGCCTAAAAAATATGTTAAAAACAAAGAGAAGGGAGAACTGGACAGTAAAAGAGAAAACCTCAAAAGAAATTAAACGAGTAGCGCATCATCAGAAAAAAGTAAGATGGCGGCAAATGAGAAACACGGTCCTGATAAAAACAGTAAAATAAATTTTAAGTGCTGTGGTAAATCAAAGTGTACTACACAAATTTGTATTATATGCGAAAACGCGATTCACCAGAGTTGTAATAAAAGATTAAAAGGAAGTAAATGCATAAGTGAATTTCTTATAATATGTCCAGAACATAAGCAGCTCGACATAACCTCAAAAAATGCCGAAAATACGTTGAGTGAATCTGCCAAGCTCCTCATTGCGCAGATTAAAATGAAAAACTCAGAGGAAATTAGGAAAGAACTGCTTGAAGAAGTTACGAACAAAACTCAAGACATACTAAATTCTTCTAATTTTGAGAATGAAGGAGATTTTGAGTTAATGCAAACAAAAGTCTCTCTGCAAGAAGTACTGATCAAAGAACTGCAAGAAAAAGTTGACCTGTTAAGAGAACTGCTAGATAAATAAAAGCAGTTAGATAAACATAATCAAAACTCAATAAAAAAGACTTATGCTGAAACGGTAACCAATTTCAAACCACAGCTAAAACGGGTTCCAAAAATCGTTGTTAAAAAAATAGACAAAGCTGAAAACGAACACATTAATCTGAATGAATGTATTAAAAAGCAGATATCAAATGAAACAAGAATACAGGTAAAGAGTATACACATAAATAAGAAAAATGAAGTGACTATTAACTGCGTTGAGAATGATAGTGTTCAAATAACTGAAGAAATAATCAAGAACAAGCTACAATCTATTTGTGAAGTGAAAAAAGAAGAATTGTTTAATCCAAAAATAAAAATAGTAGGTTTTGACAATGATACCGAGATGGATATTGCAGAAATAGAAGAGGATATAAATGCAAGAAATTTCAACAATTTCACAGAGAAAGGTACAGTCCTACATATATATAAAAATAACAGGAACAACTTAAGCACAATATTGATGGAAGTACCAGCTGAAATGTATAAAGTAATAAGAGAGAGGAAAAATAGGCTTTTTATTAGTTATCAAAACTGTAGAGTGTATGACCATATAAACATTAGACCTTGTGATGCATGTGGTAGATTAGGACATAACAAAGAATGCAGGAATGGTCCTGCATGCATAAAGTGCTCGGGTAAGCATAAAGCCAGTGAGTGCACAAGTGAAATAAGAAAATGTGTAAATTGTGTATATAGCAACAGCAAATATGAAACAAAATATAATGTTGAACATATGGCATCTGACGTGACATCTTGTGAGATCCTTAGGCACAAAATAAAAAAGTATATCGACTCGACGGATTATCCAATTGCACCTGTTTTACCATCAAGAGATTTCTACCAACACAGACAACGGATAATAGTACATAGTAAAGAGCGGACGACAATAAATACAACAAATACTACTAATACTACATAATACTTGTCATATATAATAGAATAATATAGATTATTTTGAATTATTACAGACTATAAAAAAAGATACTGTCAAAAAGGAAAAGTTGTGCGGAAATATTGATATACTTAATAAAGCAATAAGCAATAAAAAAGATTTAATAATGCATATGAATATAAGAAGCATGAATGCTAATTTTGATAAATTAAAAGTATTGTTAGAAAGTTTAATCAATAAACCATGTATTGTCATTACCACAGAAACTTTCACACAAGTCAATTACAAATTATATGAACTTGATGGATACATGAGTTACTACAATGAAAGCAAAATTAACCAAAATGATGGTGTAATGATCTTTGTACATACAAGCGTAGCTCAAAAAACAAATGTTATAGAAGTTGGTAGGATCAAAATTATTAACACACGTATTTCTTTAAACAACAAAAACGATTCGGACAGTATCATGGAAATCTCAGCTGTTTATAGATCTCATGATATAAACAAGACTGAATTTATACTAGAAATAAACAAATACCTAATTAAAAAGAAGAATATTAAAAATCATCTGGTTATAGGTGACTTTAATATAGATCTACTAGAGCAAGACACTTTGAATCAAGATTTTATTTGTAACTTTTTAGAAAAAGGCTATATTCCTGGTTATGTAGGAATCACACGACCACCTATTGGAAATAGTAAAGGGTCATGTATTGACAATATTTTTATTAAATCAACATGTTTAAATGCAACAACTTATAAACTTAAAAGCTCCATAACAGACCATTACCCTCTATTTATTGCCATAAACAAGGTTAAAAAAGTAAATAAAGAGTCTATAACAATAATAAATTATAAAAAACTAAATAATATTGCTAATAATAGGAACTGGTATGAAATTTTGTCAATACAAGATCCTAATTTAGCTACTGATCTATTAATTAATGAAATTAAAACATGTGCAGAACTGTCAAAAATAAAAAAGAAAAGTAACGAACAAATGTACAGGAAAAATTGGATAACTAAAGCTATTATTAAGTCATGTGAAACAAAACAATTGCTATACGATTCATGGAAATTAAATCCAGGCAATAAACAACTTGAGTCACAGTACAAAAGTTATACTAGAATACTAGACAAAGTAATAATAGATGCTAAAGTTAAATATGATAAGAGTCTAATAGAGAATAACGCAAATAATCCCAGAAAATTATGGGAGATTATTAATTCAAAAATAGGAAAAAAACAAAAATCGAATGATACTATTAATCATATTAAAATAGATGATAACAAAATAACTGATGAAAAAGAAATAGCCAATGAAATTAATAAGTACTTCTGCGAGATAGGACTGAAACTAAGTGAAAAAATTGATAAACCATCTGATACTACCTTAAAAATGCCGAATATGAATAATAATTCTATTTTTATCAAACCAACAAGTGAATATGAAATTGCAATCATAATTAATTCTTTAAAATTAAAGAAAGGTGGTGTAGACAAAATTCATGCCAAAACATTAAAAGTATTATGTAATCATATAGCTATACCTCTAACATATTTATTTAATTTTTGCATCGAAAAAGCAACCTGGCCTGATGCATTAAAAAATGCTGAAGTACGAGTAATACCGATATACAAATCTGGTGCTAAACATAGTATTTCTAACTACAGACCAATTTCTTTAATTTCTAACGTAATTACAATTTTTGAGAAAATTTTATATAACAGAATTTTTGACTTCATTAATAAAAGCAATATAATATCCGAACATCAATTTGGATTTATGAAAAAAATTGGTACAAAAGATGCCTTGAATTATGTGACAAATATACTTTACAATAACTTGGATCATAGCAAACCCACAATTATAACATTCCTGGATTTAGCAAAAGCGTTTGATACTGTCGATCATGAAATACTATTAGCAAAATTATATTGTTATGGAATTAGGGGACAGGCGTTGGATTTGCTTACAAGTTATCTAAATAATAGGTATCAAGCAGTGAAAATAGATGATAATCTAAGTAATTACAGGGTAATAATAACGGGAGTTCCCCAAGGTACAATATTGGGCCCATTGCTTTTCATACTCTATATCAATGATATCTTGAAAGAAATCCCGCCTGAAGCAATATCGTCATATGCTGATGACACGACAATTATAGCAACTGGAAATACCTGGAGCGAGGCTCAAGAAAGTATGAATAGTTATTTGAATAAAATTGAAAAGTGGCTAGCATTAAATAAATTGTCCTTAAATATTGAAAAGACAGTATACATGACTTTCGGTAACTACAAGGATAGTGTTCCTGAATATATAAATATTAAGATAAAAAATAAAAACCTTTGAAGAGTTGAAGAATGTAAATATCTGGGCATTATTTTTGATTATAATTTAAAGTGGAATAAACACATACAATACATTAATAAAAATACGAAATACCTAGTTTATATATTTTATAAAATCTCCAAATCAATGCCTAAAGAAGTTTTAAAAATGATATACTATGCATTTTTTCATAGTATAATTAGCTATGGTGTAATAGCTTGGGGCGGAGCTTACAAATCCCATATAACCTGTCTACAAAGGTTACAAAATAAAATTCTAAAAATTGTGAATAAAAATTATCCTATAACTTTAGATTACCCAATGAATATAGAACAAATATTTACATTTGAATCTCTAAAATTTCATTACAACACTCTTAAAGATAAGTACATACATTCTAACAGTATAACAAGAAATAAAAGTTTAGCCATACCAAAAAGTCAGAAAAATGTCAGTAACAAAAACAGTTATACAAAGGCAATAGTAAGTTACAATAGTTTACCAAATGATTTAAAAGAACTAGAAATTAGTAATTTATACCAAAAAAACAAACTAAAGAAATGGATTAAATCCGATAGAAATAATATTATTGAAACGTACTCAAGGAGAGTACTATAGGAACTGATAATATGTAAAAGATATAATAATCGCCTAAATTAATGTTAAATTTTATATAACAAATTTTATAACACTGTTTAAATAGTATTTAAGTTAAAATAAATGTACAAAGTCACAGTTGGAATATTTAGTTTTAAGTTTAGAATTAGAATTGTAGTTTTAAGTTTAGAATTAGAATTGTAGTTTTAAGTTTAGAATTATAGTTTTAAGTAGTACTTAAGTTAGATGTACTTATACCGGACCTGTGCATAGGTAACTTTGTTTACCTCTACAGGGAATTACGGGGTAGACAATACTTTGTAATTCTTTCTGGTTTAAATAAATAAAATAAATAAAATAAAATCATTCAAGTTGGGAATATGCAAACCGCTCGACGGCGAACGTGAAGTCTCGTCATGCATAGACGCCAACGCGATCGTGCAAGTCAAAAACAAAAAAAGAGATGAAGAAAGAGAAAACGCAAGGCGTACTTGCGGTGTTACAACTTTTGCAGCGCAGTACTTCCTGATAGAAGACTCCAGGCATGATGCCAAAACGCGCTTTGTTCTCACAGGTAAATAGGTGTTCTCTTTCTTACTTTTAATAGGTACGCCGCGCGAAAGCACTAAAGAAAGACTGGTGCAACATAAAAAAGGGCTTCTTCTCAGTAATCTTCTGGTACGAAACTTCACACGCATAACACGGAGAACAACTTCTCGGACTGTGCAAAACAAAAGGACCTCCAGATCGGTCGAGAACTAAGCTGCGACTGTGCATTAGCTGCCAATTAGCCGCTGCACGACAGCCGCACAAAGGGCTGAGGCGAGAGATCTCGCGAAGGAGGTTGACGTCACGCGCGATACGGACTGTTCCGCAGCCTCTATAACCAGACTAGTTCGCTCTACAGTGATACACGCGCACTTAATTATACTATAATGCGCGAGGAATTAAAATAATTCTAATCCTCCAAGCCCAAAATGTGGCCGTAAAATAAAATCATATGCTTCATAATGACACGGAATTATTACCGAAATAGGAAGGGAAAATCTTAGCTCAACGCCTACCCGCGTATCGTGCAGCTCTCCTCCCAAAACAAAAATAAAACTATTATATATAGATGAAAATAGGTTACAATATATGCATGCGAGCTAAACATGTCACGAAAAATATTTGAAACAAAACTATTACAGAATAAAAATATCCTGAACTATTGAAACTAATGAACATCCTTTAAAGTTTTAAATACGGCGATTTCAAATTCAAATATTAAAATATACAAAACTCTTTCTGATGAAACAATACAATTTAAAATATTCAAACTGTCGAAACCAATAAAATAAAGTAAATTTTTCGCATTTTCAGGCAATACAATTTTAAAATATTCAAAACTGTTAAGGCCATCAAAAATATTCTAAATTCTTTTGTATTTTCATACAATACAATTTTAAAATGTTCAAAACTAATAAAACCAATAAAATAAATAAAATTTTTCATGTTCCCAAACAATACAATTTTAAAATATTTTAAACTGTTAAAATTGTTAAACTGTTCTAATCAATTAATACTCCTTATAACTCAAAATACTGCGAGTTCATGTTTCAAGCAAAAAAAGATCCAATACACTTTTTCAACACGGCAGTCTTCAAAAGTCGAGGTTGGATGTACAATTGGCTAGACAAAATAGTCTAGCTCTGTGCGATTAGGACGTCACCTAGCATTCGATCTGTCCGTGAGAAACGAAGCGACTACTCGCGACGGCGACGATCCCGACGTGCAGGGATATCCGTCGAGGCGGTGACGCAGCGCGCACGTGTATCGATTCGGGTTATACCTCGATGATAGTCGCGCGCTGGTAGTAAACACCGCGTACAGACTAATTCACACAGGCGTGAACGTTGTATTAGCTTTAACATCATTTCTATACATTAGGGTAATTCTGAAATGGGATTAACGCGAATAAGTTACAAATTGGGGTAAAAAAATTATTGATCGGCACTTTTTGTTGCAGGCTTTCAAGGCAAGGTCAAGCAGAGCCGGCATCTTTCATCGAAAAATTAGCCGACAATCCGGGTTTAATTTCCGAGAAGATAGCCCCGCTGACTATATTCAGCACTGACTGAAAAAGAATCCAGAAAATAGGTTTAGCACCATACTTTCTTACAAGTGAGAAATTGATCAGAGTATGGAAAGACGTATCGGATCAATGCGCGAGCATATTGAAAGGTTGCCTACATAAGGAAACTTTAGATAACGCGTTCGACCAAATGCAAAACACGTTAAAACAAGCAGGAAGAATTGTCGACTTTATTTCGGAACAGAAAACAGCAGATGAAACGCGAGCACGCAGATCGATACTTCCGGTCATAGACAGAATAAACCGTTTTCTTTTTGGCACACTCAACGAGAGGGCTGAAATCGAATTAAAAAATTTAATAAATATTGCATCGAACGACACCAGGCAAGCAGCAAAGTTATTAACCACTTAACAGAATTAACAAAAGCGCAATTTGATAATACCGATAACAAGATATCAAATTTAGAGACTCTGATAAAAATATTTCGGAATCACAGGACTATAATGGTCAAACAGTTATGATATGCTCAGCCATTGAACTGCTAAATGAGGGTGTTCTATAACATAAATTAGATTCGGAGATAATAACCAATGTGATTTTATTTTCTTCACAAGATATCATATACCCGCGCTTTATGACGACTAGTTTAATTAGAAAGTCGGCTATCCTTGTGAAAGAGACGGTTATTGATGCATGATTCCCGGAAACAGACAAGTCTAATTCAATTCTAAAAATTTTCAAATTTCAGATCACTCAATTTTTTTATCTAGCTATCAGTTAATATATCATTTATCCATACCCTTGTTGTACTCGCAGCGCGATAAATAGTACTAATAAATTTGCGTATATTTGGCCGGAATCGCATTATTTCGTGATAATCACCGACGGCAAAACATACATGCCAATGTCGGTCAAAAAATTGAATAATTTGCGAGATTAAGTTTACGATTAATTATAAATCAATCAATATAGCCGACTGTAATATTAAAATAACGCAGTTATACGCAGTTATACGATACCTACTGGATAAGGTTATACCAAGTCAATACTTGGGTCTGCCGAACTTCGGAGTAAAGACAATTTTAGTACAGTGCCACAGGGCGGTACATAATACGATCGAGATAATTGGGATAGGAATATTGAGATTGAATCTGGGATGCACAGCGCATACCAACAATGTAAGAGTATCGGCATCACGAGAGATTAGGGTGCTATCGTCAGCGATAGCATTCGCGAAAATAAATTTGAACGTGCGCGCAATATTAGCAAATTTCTCCAACATGCTAAATTTTTCACATCTCATGGATAAAGTAATTAAAAAAGATGTCGACAGAAATGCAAAAAAACTTGCATGGCGTCACATCGAGACGCTCAAATCAGGAACAAATTTTATGGAAATAATACAAAAGGCGAGGGCCCTGTCCGAATATAGGTCACTGTGCGACAGAGTCGGCTCAGTGTGTGATACGGCCATGACCTCCTACTCGACCATAGGCCTGGTTGTCATGGCATTGGCAATAGGTATATTTATTTTTCCCGGGTGGTCCAGATATTTGACCCGATGTAGAATGATTACAAGAGCAGCCAGACCGGCTGGCCCAGGTGCCGTTCGCATGGAAATATTCTAGATGGCGAGGCTGCATCCGGCCGAGCGTTCGGTAAACACACCGAGGCTATATTACATCTCGGTGGAGGAGCTGGGCTTCGCACCGAGAGTCGCGCTGCCAATAACGAGCGAGGCAGAGCCCAAAAACACGCTGACGGCAGCTCCGCAGCTGCAGTGAGGTTTCGAGGATAGACGACAAGAGTCTCCCCCGCCCCTGCGAGACAGTGCCCAGAAATGCGCTGACGTCAGTTCCGTAGATGCAGTGAGGTCGCAAGGAGAGATGGAGAAAGTCTTCCCCACCCGCAGCTAGCTACACAGCGGCAGCGAAGTCGCGAGGAGAGATTGCAAAAGTCTCCCCCGCCTCCAGCCGGGTGTCCAACGCAGTAGCGGCTTATCACCGGATGTACAGATTAAAAAGTGTGCTCGAGTGAAGTGCATTTGAATGCAAGAGAGAGTTTATGCAATATGCAGGAGTGCCAGAAAGACATTTATTCTAATTTTTCAAAAGTTCACCTTTTATTTGTTCTTAAAGTTAACAGCTAATTTGCTATTAAGTACTGAAATTCATTTTCATTATACTTAAACCAACTTATCTTAAGATATCTCAATAAATAGTTATTGTAATTATATCTACGTATAAGAAACAACATCTACATTGTATTTTTCTACAACCAAACATTGTGAATTTTAATTATATAATTAATTGAACTATCTCTAGATAATAGAAGTGATAATCACTAGTAATACCTGCGTTGTAAGTATGGAAATGAGAGAAAGACACAATTATTGTACACGCTAATAGCAAAAAGAAAACACCTAAACGATAGCACACGTACAAGACTTAAAATCTGAATCTTAATTGCAAAATGTGCAGAAAATTTCATAAAATTATTTGATTTATTTAAAATTTTTCGCAAATCTTGATTAAAAAATTTAATTTTTAATTTAAATTTTTTACCTTATGTTATGCATTTTGCGTCGCCGAGGCGTCGATGTCCGATCCACGAACGTGTCACGTAGGCCAACAAGCGCCCGTTGCCGCCGGAGACGGGTGTTCTGTGCCCAGCGGAGAAGCGCGTCTGCGATGTTGACACACCTCTCTCTCTAAAATGCAAATAAAGAACAATCACTAATCGAACTCCTTGTCTTCTCTTTGCGTGCACTCCAATCACCTAAGAACCACGTAGCTTAATTGCTACGTGTAAATAACGCGAGTCTTCCATCCTTTGCACACACCCACGCACAGCAACTTTCCCATCCGTAACAAAGTATAACTCAACTTTACCTAGCAGTGCCTCTTTACAGCGCTTATTTAGTACTGGAGGGTTGATTTAAACTTCAAAAAAATTCAAACTTATTGATGATCCGTTTGAAAAACAACTATTATTGAAGTTAAATAAAAAATATATTTAAATACAATCGTATTTAAATTATTTTTATCCAAAATTTTATTTTATTGCAATAAAAATTAGTACCGTATATCTTATACCGTATACCTAAAAATTACGCAAAAACACTGTTTTTGTATTTAAATAAAATAATCTCATTTTTAATTGTGGTTAAATGTATTCAACTTTGATGATAATGCACAAATTAAAACACGGGAAGTCAATCGTGACCAAATCACCCGTCACCAGAACCGAGCATTTTTCTATTAAATGATTATTGTTATTAATGGGGGGGAATTGTTATTTTATTTTTGTCGAGGGAATGAGGATAAGGAGAGTCGCGACCGAGGAAAGCCACAGACCGGCACACACACGCACACATCCACCAACGGCACCAGCTGATCGCGCCGCAGAGACGACTGATCGGAGCGAGCAACGACGACGAGCCTATACACACACACACACCCGGCACCTACACCATCGCACGCTGTACGCACGACCCTCTCTCTCTCTAGCTTGCTCTTCTCCCTCGCCTCTCGAGGACGAAACCACTGCCCGCACACACACCCACGCGTGCGAACCGTCCTCTCTTCCGATGCACGCATACGCGGGAGGAGAGAAGCATTTATAGCAGTAGCGACAGTTTCCTCGAGGCACACCACTTCGGCTGTAGCCGCGGGAGAGAGAGAGAAAGAGAGAGAAAGAGAGAGATACCGACGCGGCTGGCGACAGCATAGGAGAGCTAGCAGCCGCCGCGCCGCGAGCCGCCTAAATCTGCCGGTGTACCGTATCGTAGGCCGGCGCGCGCACGTCGCCGCTGCCAACTGTGATGGTCCTGTGGCGACAAAACCGAAAGCGCCCGATATAGATACACACGTCAGGTTGCCGCGCGTGTATATTTAGCAATTCATATTGCCCGCGCTTCGCGGTAGGGCGGTAATCGCGGAGCGGACCAATGGCAATTAGCGACTCAAATTGCCGCAGACTTAGCCTTGATTTTCGCATTTAAGGAAAATCAAGGCCTATCACCGAGAAGATAAGGGTGGAAGCAACAAGTGTGTGGGCTGAATATAGGCAAAAAGAAGAGCCGAAAATTTGGAAGAGATTTCCGCTCTCTCCGATTTTGAGCATTGACTGCCCGACCGTCGTAGCTTTCAGACGCACGTCGCGCATACCTCTCACGTTTTATAAGACCGCGAGGACATAATCGGCGAGTAGAAAGTTAGTAGTGGTAGTTTGGCGAAGAGTAGGAACGAGGAGCGCTACGAGAAAAATCGGCAAGATTTATTGGTCGCATAGGAGATTTGAGACGCGCGCTAAAGGCAGATCAGAAGGATTTCTCGGACCACGCTGGGGTCGCAAGTTAATAGCGACCACGAGGTAGCAACCTCGAGACTTCTAGCGAGGCGACTACAGTTAAGCGTCAGTGAGTGGACTGTAATAGTCGAGCATCCCTCGGCATTTATAGAGAGAGTTGGTAAATATAAAGTTATCCATTTATACACACATATATATATATATATATATATATATATATATATATATATATATATATATATTGTCGCCATGTACTCGGAGGCGACGGCGTAAATGCGTTGGTGGTGTGACACCATCGTTTCGAATCAGTGCGCGCCGGGCCAGGTCGAAATTTACGCGAAAGTAGCGTGGGAAAAAGGGGATTACGTGATAGCCGGGAAAGCTCGAGAAAACGTGCGACCGGTAGTTGTGCGAGAAATTGTAAATAGCTACCGTTCTTATTATGTGATCATTAAAAATAAAGCTTAGGTACTTAAAGTGTGAAATTTTTGTGATTATTTGTAGAATTAATTATCCTGATTTTCCGCTTCACGGAACTTTCTCTGGGAGAGGGCTGAGCAAATTCGGTAAAGTGCTGAGCAAAAGTTATAAATAATTAGAGTAACAAATGCCACGTTACAATGTTTTAAAAATGGTATAAATAGTAAGTAGAAATTTTTCTAGACTATAAAAAATTCTGTATGCACCAGGAAAGTTCAAAATCTACCTCATTTTGACTAATTTAATAATGAACTTTTTATTGTATATTAATATATATACGGTAATATAGGCAGACATTTTTCAAAAAACGTTCTTTTTTGGTTATATGAAATTTAAAATAAGGGGTAATTTTAAGATAATGGTAGGAATCCCCATTAATCACCATAAGTTCCAAGTATTAATGACAGCTTACGTGAAATAGTCAAATGGAACAAGTCACATTGGTTTATGGTTTATAGTTTAGATTTTATTATACAATTCTAATTATTATTCACATTTTTTCGCTCGTTTTGGTTTAGTGCTTTATGCGTATTACCTCTCCTTGTGCAAAAAGCCGACTATACTTCCAAAATGTTTTATTTTTTTTAAACTACGTAGTTTGATTTGTTATGTTTACTCTTTTGTTTTTCTTTCTCGAAAATTTTTGTTGATGGATATGCAACAATTTAAAACTCGATCCGATAGTCGAATTGTGCGAAGGGTTTACATGGTTCTGTACATGTTTTGAATTACATAGTAACAGTTTTTCTTTATATGATTTTCATCCTCTTAAGGTAAGAGTATATCGAAATAAAAAAAAATTGTGCGTTCTAAATATAGAATTAAAATATTAGTAAGTTGTTATAAGAAATAGAATTTTTCATAAAGTTTGAAGTCATTTCACCTTTTATTATTGAAGTTATAAGTTTTGCATTAATTTCCATTAAAAACTACTATTTTACAAAAGGAACTTGCGAAACGCTGGAAGAATCAACTCAAAAAATTTAAGCTAATTCAAGCTAAATCTAGTAAAAATACATTTTTATATAGGTGAATTTATAATTTAGCTTTTTCTAATTTGAGAACATAAATAAATTTAAATAAAATTAAAGTAACTTTTAAGTAACGTTTCGTTACTTTTTGAAGTAACTGTATCGGTAACGAGTTACATTTTTTTCCAGCAACTGTGACTGATAAATGAGTAGCTTAACCAACACTGATTTGCAGCGCCCTCTGGCATTGGTAATTATAAATATCAATTTTAGAAAATGAATTTACCGCGTCCTGGTAGGTAAAGTAGATTATTGGGTTACCGGTCAAGGTGGTTACTTGAATTACCAATGCAAATAATAATTTAAATTTCCTGCCATATTGTAGCGTCATCTACCGCCAAAATACGAATTTTGAATTTAAAAATTTGAATTTCCCGCCACACTGTCGGTAAAGTAGATTTTAGATACCGTCAGATGTCGGCACTTCGGTTGTCCGGTCGGTAAAGTAGAACTCCTAGCTTACCTACATATAATAGTATAATATTGCTATTTTAATATCAATATTTGCTCTTCAAATCTTGTTTATTCTTTTATTTCTTCACATACAGCGATCCGGCTATGAGCAAACAAACAAGGTCAAAAAGGCCCTTGCACCCGCTGTCCGCACTATATTGTTTGTAACGCATCTAACGATTTTCATAAACCAAGTTTAAGAACTTTATTCCCGACATAACTGTGACCACTTTATTGACTTAAAAAGACAGACTTCCGGTAGGAACTAAAATTTATTAGAAATGTATATTAATATAGAGAAAAATAATTTAAAAAAAATATATTTGCGGGAAAAAAATTTTCGGGAAAAAAGTAACTTTGCAAGAAAAAGTAGATTTGCGGGGATTATATCCTACTTTTGTCCAGATTTTAAAGTCAATAAAGTGGCCATTACGGTTGAGTTGGGAATAATAGTACATTATGTAACAAGGGAATAAAGTCGAAGATTAAAGAAATACTCGATTTTATTCCCGTGTTGCATACAAAATATTGCGAGTAAAAGTAGATTTGCGGGAATCATATGCTACTTTTGTCCTGCTTTTGAGATCAATAAAGTGGTCATTACGATTGAGTTACAAATAAATTATTAATTACATGTCTTATTTTATATAAAATAATGCTATAAAACTATTGATCATACGTAAATATTTTACAGAACGCTCATAATTGTTTAAGCAATCTTAAGGAAGCTGTTAAGAAAGGAAAGGCTTAAAAAAGTTAAGCAGCACATGAACTTTTAGGAAATAAGATAAATATGCAAACCACTATTGACCAATGGAATAGCAAAGTAAAAATTGTCACTCAAAAGATTTTGGATGAAAAAGTAATGAAGTTTGTAACTGAAGAAGGAGCATCCAAGAGTATTGTAGTAAAGACTGCTTTTCAAGAGCTAGCTCTTTTAAGTTTATCCAACAAATTGTCTATCATGACTCGGAAGATTTTAGATATAAATATCGACAAGACTTATACAAAAATTATTAATAATCTTCGAGAAGAGTTTTTAAAATAACAATATCTAGCAACAACTGCTGATTTATGGACTAAAGGGAAAAGGTTTCATTGCAATATTTAAACGTTATTCATTAATTATGCTAACAATATTTTTAAATGTAATTTTACTTATCGTGGTTCTCTGATAAAAATAATATTCTATTTTAATTTCAAAATATGGTATTTGTATTTTAGTTATTATTGTGAATATAAGCAATGAGGTTATTGGCCAAATTTTAACTATTTTTACGTTATATTTGTGGATCTGGTTAAAATTTTTTCAGCAATTTATTTAATTTATTTAATGGATTTCCAAAAAAACTGTGTCTTTTATCTTACCCTAAACTGTATCATCAATTCATAAATAAAAAAATGTAAGACATTATTAATGATAAATTCTTTTCAAAAATAGTAGTTTTCTATAGTGTAACTCTTTTAAGTAGATTAAACTAAATGCACACTTTTTTGTAGTAGCTCTAAAGAATATTCCCTGAAAATTTAATCCAAATTCATAAATATGGTTTGGGCCAGGATGAATTTAAATATTCCTAATATAATAGGTAGTTCATACATTTGAATAGTAATACTATTTTCTGTCGAAAAGTATGTTACGTTACGGACTATTATAAACTTCCATAAAAATAAAAATTTATACATAAAAACACAGGACCACAATATGAAAACGGGGCGGAGCATTTCTGATCTCAATTGACCGTCATGTTTTTGGGGTCGCTGATCACGATACCGGTGTCCATATGACCCCAGCACATCCGGTTCAAGGTCAAATGAAGGTCAAACCCCTTAAATCGATCGATATGATTTTTTTACCCCTGATTCTAAAAGAACGGAAAATTCTACGTCCAGATACGCTTCGACCTAATCGTCAAAGTGATCGTTAGAGGTCATTTGAAGGCCATTTGGAGGTCAAATCCTTGTTTCGAACTTCTAGGCTAATATTAAGGCAAGAAATAGGTGTCGGAACAGTTGATCTTTATGTTTTTGGGGTCGCTGATCATGATGTCGGTATCCATAGGACCCCAGCACGTCTGGTTCAAGGTCAAACCCCTTAAATCGATATATATCATTCTTTTGAGCCCGGATTCTGAAAGAACGGAAAATTCTACGTCCAGATACGATTTGACCTTTTCTTCAAAGTGACCCTTAAAGGTCATTTGAAGGGCATTTGGAGGTCAAATCCTTTCTTCGAACTTTTAGACTGATATTAAGGCAAGAAATGGGTCTGTTTTAATATAGATGCCAGAGAAATTAACAATTCTTGAATCTCGAAAATATTATGCATTTCTTGCTTTTTGCGAATCACATGTAAGAAGAAATAAACATTTGCTTTGTCTACGATCTGGCAAGAGTCAACAGATTAAATCACGGATTGCTGTTTCTGCTTGACCAATATATTTGGGTACAATAAAAAGAATGATTTTGCAATATCCTATGCATCTGTAACTAAAATTGTTTTAGTCATTACTGGATAGGATGAAAGAAAACATCAGATATCTATTGACGAAGTCTCTAAAATAGAAACTCATCACATAGATAAGAATGTCATTTAAAGAATTTAAAGATCAGCAATGCGTTGAATGAATGATTCGCAAGAATTTGAAGATGGTCAACGCGAGAATGCCCACCGTTTTAATCAAGATGAGCTAAGAGACTTGGTTCGGGATGCAGGTCTTTCGAAAGAGATTTCCGAACTCTTAGCTTCAAGATTAGAAGAAAAGAATTGTTTAGTTCCAGGTACTCAAGTCAGTTTTTATCATGATCGAGATCGTCCATTTCGGAAATTTTTCTCAAAAGCAAAGGGTTTGGTTTCTTGTAATTGTGTTGCAGGACTCATAAATGAATATGGATGAATTGAATGAAATAGCTAGTGACTGGAGACTATTTATCGATTCATCGGCAAGGACTTTTAAAGCTGTCTTGCTTCAGAATGGACACGTGTATCCTCTACCGGTTGGCCATTCAGTATTCTTTAAAAAGGAAAACAATAGTTTCCATTTTCGGTTTGAAAAATTAAAATACGATATGTATTTAAAAGTGCCAATTAAATTGAGATATGAATATAACCAGTATTTTATTAGGTCAACAAAGTGGCACAAAGTATTTAGTTTTTTTGCAAGTGTACCAGTCATGCACGAGATCAACATTGGGTAAAAAAAGTTTGGCCACTCAGGCAAGATTTAACTCTAGGATCTATGAACATTGTTAAAGAGGCTCTCATTTCTAGTCATTATGTCACCCTTTCACCTTGACACATCAAACTGGACTTATTTAAATAGCTTATCAAACAATGAGGGTATTGGAGAGTGATGTTTTTATGTATATATTGGACAAATTTTGCAATATTCTTAAAGCAAAAATCAGAGAAGGTGTTTTTGGCGGTTCTCAAAACAGGGAGCTAATGAAGGATGCTGAATTTGAAATGAGAATTACTATAAGAGAGCAGCTTAGATTTATTACAAAGAAATTAATTAAAAAATTTGTGAATTTACAGAGAAAAATTGAATGTTTAATGAGTTTAAAGATTTATTTCCTTCATTCACACATTAATTCCCTGAAACTCTGAGTTAGGAGCAGAGCGAGATATTTCAGTAAGACTTGAAGGACTGAAAAAAGACATAGAGGTGTGTGGTATGTGAACACATCAGACTATTGATGGTCTTTGAAAATAGACACATCCAATGTACATAAAAACATGTCTTCGTAGATCGTTTGTGAATAAATGAACACATTTATATGAATTTTGGATTCACGTAACTTAATCCTTACGCTGTTGTTATATGTCCAGCAGATTTTATTCGTGAATAACGTGTTCTTTAATTCGCAAAAGATCTACGAAGAGATTTTCTTTTATGCACATTTGATGTATCTCGTTTAAAGGACCAGCAATAGTCTGACATCATGTTCACATCCCAAACACCTTGATATGTTTTCTCAAACTCTTTCAAATATTGGTGAAATCTCTCACCCTGCTCCTCACTAAAGTCCCCCAGATTTTCTGGGAAGTAATAAATGTGTGAATGCAAAAAATGGATCTTTAAATTCATTAAACATCCCATCTTTCGGTAGTTTTCCAATAGATTGTCAACAATATTCTTATAATAAGGATTTTTGTTATTTCCCAAAAAAATTTTTTGATTTTCTTTGAAACTATTCCAAGCTGCTCTCTCATTAGTTGTCATTCTCATTTTAAATTCGTCATCTTTCATCAGTTCCCTTATTTGAGGACCATCAAATACATCTTCATTGATTCTCACTTCAGAAATATTGGAAAATTTCTCGAATAGATACATAAAAGCATCACTTTCTAATACCTTCATTGCTTTGATAAGCTATTTAACTAAGCCAAGTTTGATATGTAAAGGAAGAAGGATGACTTTATGACTAGGAATGATACTTTCTTTAACAGTGTTCTTATATCCTAGAATTAATTCCTGCCTGAGTAGCCAATCCTTTTTTATATAATGTTGATCACGGGCACGACTGTCCCACTCACAAAGAAAACATGGATACTTAGTGTTTCCGCTGTGTTGATCTAATAAAATACTGGTTATTTTAAAATCTCCAACTACTTGCCACTTATGATTATGGAACTTCAATTTTTCAAGTAGAAAATGGAGATTATTGTATTCCTCTTTTAAGATTACTGAGTGGCCAACCAGTATAGGGGCATATTTGTTCCCATTGTGAAGTAAAACAGCTTTCAAACTCCTCGCCGATGAATCGATAAATAGTCGCCAGTCACTAGCTTTATATTCAATACATCCATATTCATTTATCAGTCCTGGAACATCATTACAGTAAACCAAACCCTTTGCTTTTAGAAAAATTTCCGAAATGGACAATCTCGATCACGATAAAAACTCACTTTAGCACCTGAAACTGAACAATTCTTTTCTTTTAACTTGAAGCTAAGAGTTTGGAAATCTCTTTCGAAATACCTGTGTCCCGAACCAAGTCACTTAGCTCATCTTGATTAAAACCGTGTGCATTCTCGCGTTGATCACCTTCAAATTCTTGCGATTCATTCAATTCAACGAATTGCTGATCTTCAAATTCTTGAAATATTCTACAACACTCTTGTATCTGTATCATAATTTTCTATTTCAGAAACTTCGTCTATAGACATCGGATGTTGACTTTCATCCTGTCCAATACTAACTAAAACAGCATGAATTATAGATTGAACAGATGCATGGGATATTCCAAAATTATTCTTTTTATTGTACCCAGATATATTGGTCAAGCAGAAATAATAATCAGTGTCATGGTTTTCGCCAGATTGTAGGTGATGCATATATTTGTTTTTTCTTTCCTTTGATTCGCATTGAGCAAGTGACGCATACTTTCGTTGGAGTCCAAGAATTGTTCATCCCACTTGTATCTATATTGAAACATTTTGCGTAACGTACCATGAATTCTTTATTCGAGTTCCTCCCCTGATCCTTGATAACGTATTTCGCACAGCGATGAAAAAGTTATCTAATCGCTGATGTCATGGGGTTATTGTTAAACTTGTAGCATTAAACTCTAAAAAGGCCAAGTCTCCCACCGATTTAGAGCTGCGGTCGCATGATGACAACGATTACGGGCCCGCTTGCTCACCCTAACCAATCGCCGATACTGGGGTTCCTAGTCCCTGCATCGTAAGATATTTCTTTGTGCCTGCCATGACGGCATGAACGCCTTCACCCAGAGACTTTGCCGGTAACCCGTTGCCCGCCGTCACCACATGGAGGTGCCTTGGGGACAGGCACGAGAAAATGGCGGTTTTCGACGTCCCGTATTATAACATATTATATAAGTTATGAATCTTAACCTCTGATTGACCTGAAAAAAGACTGTCAATGTAATTCAAAGACAACTCTTCAGTAAAAATGATCATTAGTTAAATGTGATTTCCTAAAATGATAGGTTTATAATATGCATGAAAGATGCCCATAAATACGAGAAATCGGCTCCTTTGAGGGCACGTATGAAAGTTATACCAAAGTCCGCACATCTAATGTCTTTCAACAAAAAATATTATAATAGCATACAAAAAATATAAAAAAGTAAAATTAACATTTTTAACTACAAATATTCAACCCTTAAAACTTTCCCAGCAAAACAAAAATCCATAAACCCAACATGCAAACTTCCAAACTTTAACTTACAAACCCCAAACCCCAAATCCATAAACATATACCCATCAACTCCAAACTCCCTAGCCCCAAACTTGCAAACCCACGAACCCGGTTTGGGGTTTATGGTTCTAACGTTATATATGATTTTGGCATGTGGGTTTATATAATGGTGTTTGTGGCTTCGAGATTTATGGCTTTAGGAGATTGAGGTTTATGTGTATGGGTTTTATGGATTTCGGGTTTGAGGGTTTGGGATTTGTAGGTTTGGTGTTTAGGGGTTTTAAGTTTATAGGTTAATATCAGGCTAGAGATCTAAAGAAAGATTTGACCTCCAAATGTCCTTCAAATGACCTCTAAGGGTCACTTTGACGAAAAGGTCAAAGCGTATCTGGACGTAAAATTTTCCATTCTATCAGAATCCGGGGTCAAAAAAATCATATCGATCGATTTAAGGGGTTTGACCTTCATTTGATCTTGAACCAGACGTTCTGGAGTCATATGGACATCGGCATCGTGAACAGCGACCCCAAAAACATAAAAATCCATTGAGATCAGAAATGCTCCGCCCCGATTTCATATTGTGGTCCTGTGAAATTAATAAATTGACATTAAATTTTAAAAAGCTTTTAAATTAAATCATCTTGTTTTACTTCTGAAACATCAAATGATGGTGAAAGTTTTTTTGGAGTCAAGTCAAGGGTTAAACTAATTGCTTATATGCTAAAAAATTTTTAATTTTTTTAGTAGAAACTGAAAAACTACCAGAGAGCTACCTTAATTATAATAAAAGAAAACCCATAAAGGTAGCGAAACTAATTTCTTTTTATTATTTTAAAAAGTATTGCATAGTTATTAACTCTTTATTCTAATACAATAAAATCACTTCCGCTCCAGGAGCTTTTTAGGAATGGCAGTACACTGGATAAAGAGACAATGAAAAGAGAATCAGCAGCATTAGCTTGTAGAAAGGTGACTGGCAGATGTACATTTGATGTGTTAGCCAAAGAAATAAATGATATTTTATAAGAATTTCACATACAGAAAAAAGTCTGCGGTATTACCACTCACAATGGTTCTAGCTTTATCAAAGCTTTTAAGGTTTTGATGTAAGAGAATATTTTGTAAATAACTATGACTGAATTTGTATTTATTAGATTTATAATAAAATTTTAATATTATTTTTTTTTTATTTCACAACTGTACTCCCGCCGTTAAATGTCTGGTAGAATTTGTATTAACTGCTGCAATTTTATTTGATCGAATGCTCATTCTCGCTTACCTCTATGGAGGATTTAAAAAAATTTAAACAAATTCAATCAGATATGTTTAACGTTGAGTGTACTTATTAGAATTACCATGAAAATCATAGCAGACGAGCGACAACTTTCGTTGATTTTCGCATTTAAGGAAAATTAAGGCCAATCAAAATCAAGATAAGAAGAGGAGCAATAAATGTGTGGGCTGAAGATAGGGGTGAACAGAAAAGCCGATTTTGGAGAAGATTTCCGGTCTCTCCGATTTTCACCATTGACTGCCCACGCATCTTCGAAAGCACATTTAGCGACATCGAGATAGTTGAGTAGTTAGTTGAAGTTGATTAAAGGGGTTGAATTTTTCAAAGTTTATTAGTTGAATAGGAGTGTGGGAGCCTTATTGTTGAGTTTAATAGTGGTTAAAGTTAATTGAGGGGTTGAGTTTGTTGATAGTTTAGTTGTTAAAGACTTGGCGGGGGCGAAAACGCCGCCGACATTGCGACAAAGCGACGCTTCACCTTTCACACGAGGACACCAGTGAGTGGACTGTTAAAATTGTTGAGCGACTCTCGTTATATGGAGTTGGTAACATTTTTGTGGTGTGACACCAACGAATAGAATCAGTGCGCGGCGTGAGGATCGGAAAGGGTTAGTCGAATAACGAATCGTAAGATACTGAGTACGGGTTTGCAGAATCATCGCTGAGTCGATTGTTACAGGGGAAAGATCATGGTAGCATAAGGGGAAATATCGGGGAAATTTAGAGCGATTAAAAGTCGGGGTTTAATTAATTAGACGGCTCGGGAAAACGTAGTAATTCGGGCTTGAGCAGCCATTTTGAATAGCGACGGTTGAAATTGTAATTTACGAGTTTGTATAAATAGCGACCCATGGTAAATTAAACAAATAAAGCCTGGGTACTTAAATTGTTAACTCACAGTGTCATTATTTATTAATTAAGTAAGTCATCCTGATTTCCGGTATCGCGGAACCTCCTCGGGGATAGGGTTCATGCTTAGCTGGCCACGCTTCTTCTGGCGCCCTTTTATTATAACTAAATTCGGTAAACTGCAAAGCAACCCTTGGAGTGAATGTTGAAATTTACTAATAAAGTAATTAAAGAGACAGGCGTAATAGTATAATAATAATAAAGCTCATGTAATGGAAGTGAAGATACTACTGAATTTGAAGACGATTTAGAAATCGATTTATTAACGGAAATTCTAGATCAACGGACTGACTCCATTAATGATCAAATTATTTTACCACCGCATTACGGATGTGCCAATTACACTTTGAACCGCGTACCGGTTGCAGATTATAACGATGCATTGGAAGAAACGAGGGTAGTTCATTAAGTCTTTAGAATGACCAACAGATGGCGCGCGAATCGCTCCAAATCATCTGTTTTCAGTGAGCACCACTCCCGACTAGATATATGGTGCAGTCACAGTCCACATCTTCTGAGTTTACGTGTTTTTATAACCAATTGAAAAAAAACATTGCTTGTTAAGAAAAATGGAAAAAAACGAGTTCAGAGCGGTAATTAAACATTTTTATTTAAAGGGTTTAACTCCATATGAGATAAAAAATGAATTGGACTCAGTTCATGGCAATAAGTGACGAACCACGTTCAGGAAGGCCCGTAGAAGCAACTACTCCCGAAATCATCAATAAAATCCACGATATGGTGTTGAAGGATAGAAGATTAAAAGTGTGTGAGTTAGCTGAGGCCACAAGGATATCTATAGGTGCAGTTGTTTCAATTCTACATGAAAAATTAGGCATGAAAAAGCTATCGGCAAGATGGGTGCCGCGTTTGCTCTCAGCTGAGAATAAACGCAATAGAGTGGTCGCCTCTGAGGCTCTTTTGGCGCGCATAAGTCGGAATCCTGAGGAATTTTTTCGTCGATTTGTGACTGTGGATGAAACATGGATACACCACTACACTCCTGAGACAAAGGAACAATCCAAACAGTGGATTTCCACAGGCGAACCAGCTCCAAAGAAGGCAAAGACCGTAAAGTCAGCTGGTAAGGTTATGGCTACAGTTTTTTGGGATGCACGTGGAATTATACTTATTGACTACTTGGAAAAGGGTAAAACAATTACTGGTGAGTATTATGCATCATTATTAGAGCAGCTGAAAGAAGAAATTAAAAAAAAACGACCACATTTGGCGAGAAAAAAAATTCTCTTTCATCACGATAACGCCCGAGTTCACACATGCTTCGTTTCAATGGCTAAAATTGAAGAACTAAAATTCGAATTGGTCGAACACCCACCGTATTCACCAGATTTAGCCCCCAGTGACTTTTTCTTATTTCCAAACTTGAAAAAATGGCTCGGTGGACAGAGATTTACGGACAACGAAGACGTCATTGCCTCTGTAAGTGCTTATTTTGAGGAACTTCCGAAAACGCACTTTTCTGAAGGATTAAAAAAACTTAAAAAGCGATTGACCAAGTGTATAGAGCTCCAAGGAGATTATGTTGAAAAATAAAAAAAAATTTACCCAAAAAAAATTGTTTTTATACTTTATTCTAAAGACTTATTGAACTACCCTCGTAAATAATGCAAAACAATCAGTAGCAATAGTTTTTCAATATGCAGTAGTATTTGGATTAAGGGAAGCAGATACAGCAAACACTAAAATGCTTTAATTTAAGAAGAAAAATATTTTTTCTACAAAACATGTTATAATATAGAAAAATATGACATTTTAGACTGGTTTTGTTCAAATTCACCACCCTTTGAAGTAGCCATTTTGAAAAAACCTGTAAAAACAGACATATGTTTGATTATCACTGTGCGCAAGGGGTTACGATGGATTGGTAAACATTTTTTCTATGAACATTTCATGTTAGAATTAAGACATTTAAAGAGTAATATTTTCAAATAATATTTTGAACTATTCTGAGGTTATATTCTATATGGATAACACAGCCCCACAAAAAAAAATTGTAAGTCCCAAAAACTTGACCACGGTACTTATATGTTTTTGGGATCGCTGAATCCGAATCCAGGGTTAGTTTAACCTCATCAGATCTTTCTCAAGGTCAGTTGAAGGTCAAATTATCGAAATACATGAAAAATACACTAAAACCATGGTATCTTGGGGTTTTTGGGGTCGCTGAATCCGAATCCGGGGTCAGTTTAACCCCATCAGAACTTTCTCAAGGTCAGTTGAAGGTCAAATTATCGAAATACATGAAAAATACACTAAAACCATGGTATCTTGGGTTTTTTTTGGGGCGCTGTATCTGAATCCGGGCTTATTACAATCCTATCAGGTCATGGTCAAGGACAGTTGAAGGTCAAATCAGAAAGATTCATAAAAAGTAGAGTCAAACCATGACATTTAGGGGTTTTTGGGGTCGCTGAATCCGAATCCAGGGTCAGTATAGTCCCATAAGGTTATATTTATGGTCAGTTCAAGGTTAGTTCAAGGTCATGGACGTAAAGAGAGTGAAAAAATTAGTTATAAACTGAAACAATGCAAAAGGTAATGTAAACCATAAAGCAAAGAACAATGTATATGCAAGTACAATCGTATCCTTTAAAACTATATCATAGTTTGCTGCTCCTTCATTTACTTTAAATTTGTTAGAAGTATATGCAATTCAATAAAATACCCGTAAAAATATTAAGCCCATTACTCTTTTTTATGGTAACGAACTATTTTATTGTCAAATGATCTACGAAGTGGATTACGCTTCCGCTTCTCCGATGTTGATGGTAGATCTCTTTTTAACGACCAACAGTAATCTGCTAACATATTTACGTCCCATCTTCCTTGGTACCTGCGCTCCATTTCCTTGATATCTTGGTGAAATCTCTCTCCCTGCTCTTCGCTGTAATCACCTAGGTTTTCTGGAAATTCATCAACATGCGAATATAAAAAGTGTAATTTTAGATTCATTAGGCAGCCTTGATTTTTGTAACTATTTACTAAATTTAAAACTATTTGTTGGTAATTTGGGCTCTTATGGTTTCCAAGAAAGTTTTTAATTACGTCCTTGAAACATAACCATGCTTCTCTCTCTGTATGATTCATTTTCGTAACAAAAATTTCATCATTTATCATCTTACGAATCTGAGGGCCATCGAAAATTCCTTCATTTACTTTAGCATCACTTAATTTGGGAAACTGATTTCGCAGATACTTAAAGCAGCTACCATCTTTGTCTAAAGATTTTACCCATTGTTTCATAAGTCCCAATTTAATGTGCAGAGGTGGTATAAGAATTTTTGATGGATCAACAAGTGGCTTATCTTTTATATTCTTAGAACCCGGTTCGAACTTTTGTCTAAGGGGCCAGACACTCTTTATGTAATGATTCTTTCTATCCCTACTATCCCATTCACATAAATAGCAAGGATATTTTGTGAATCCCGATTGTTGCCCCAGAACTATTGTTATGATTTTAAGATCCCCACATATATGCCATTTATGATCATTGTATTTTATTCGGTCTAATATTACTTTCATGTTACAGTACTCTTCATTCAGTATTACCGAATATCCTATGGGAATGGCTGCATAAACATTTGTATTGTGTAACAGAACGGCTTTTAAACTTCTCGTTGACGAATCGATGAACAATCTCCACTCGTTAGGGTTGTAACATCCATGTTTAAAGCAATTCATCAACCCAACTATATCTTTGCAGTAAACTAAGGAAAATTCTTCATCTTTAGCGAAATAATCACGATATTTCTTGTCTCTGTCTCGGTAGTAAGAAACTTTAATTTTTCCAGCTTCATTAGTATTTTCTTTTAGCCATGAAGCCAAGTACTCCGCCCCATCCTTTGGTAGGCCCAAATCGCGTATGAGATCATTCACTTTTTCCTGTGTAAGTGGACCTTTCTCCTTCTTAGTATTGTAGGGGATGTATTCTTCGTCACTTGTATCACTTGTACTAGCAACGTCATTGTCTTCATCAGGCGCTATTTCTTCTTCCGCAATAATATCTCCTTCCTCCATTTCTTATTCTAAGAATTCATCTTCATCATGTCTTTCTAAATTTTCCTCAAGATCCATACTTCCACTTGCGTACATACCCATCTTGGATCTTCTCTTTTATCAATTGATGATTCATATATAGATTTCGTGACACTTTCAACGTTAGCGTAATTAATTTGCGACTTGTTTTTACTATTAACTCCATGCAAATTCGTATTACAAAAATAACAGTCTTCTTTTCTTAAAGGTTCCTTCCATATCGTAGGCACTTTCATTTTTACTTCAGTTTTACCATTTTTGTCTTTCTGTAGCATTTTCCTACATATTGCGCATATGATTTTAGGAACCCAATCAAATTCATCAATTTTCGTGTCTAAATCAAACATGTTCTTGTACTGCTCTGTAATATTTTGATTAATTTTTCTTCTATTTTTTGGGGTCTCATACTTGCTACAAATGTAACAAAAACTATCCCGTTTTGCTATAAGGCATTCTTGGTCACCAGACCTCAAGTGATAAATTCTTGTAGTATTATACTCTTCGAAAGCCAAGTTTCCCACTAACAAAGAGCTGCGGTCGCTTGATGACGACGACTGCGGGCCTGCTTGCTCACCCTGACCAGCCGCCGATACTGGGGTTCCGAATCCCTGCATCGTAATTTTTTGTTGTTTGTCTGCCATGACGGCTCTAAAGCCTTCACCCAGGGGTTTAGCCGACCGAAAAAAAAGAATCGGTCGTTGCCCACCGTCACCACGTGGAGGTACCCTGGGGCAAACAAACAGCATATTCATATCCGTTCGTATCAAGTAGGAAATACGAGTGATACAAGGGAGATGAAGATTACTGTAACATGACTTTGGAAACCTTTTGGGAAAGAAGACCTTAACACAAACCCAAGATAGTCAACATTAATCGTCTTGGGACTTACACCGAGAGAGAAACCCAATAATGAAGACAGCTCTGCTCACGGTTCTTTTGAGCTGTGGTTTTAAACATGGATGTTACAACCCTAACGAGTGGAGATTGTTCAATCAATCAAAATATTAAAGAGCAGTACAAGAACATGTTTGATTTGGACATGAAAATTGATGAATTTGATTGGGTTCCTAAAATCATATGCGCAATATGTAGGGAAATGCTACAGGAAGACAAAAATGGTAAAACTGAAGTAAAAATGAAAGTGCCTACGATATGGAAGGAACCTTTAAGAAAAGAAGACTGTTATTTTTGTAATACGAATTTGCATGGAGTTAATAGTAAAAACAAGTCGCAAATTAATTACGCTAACGAGATATTATTGCGGAAGAAGAAATAGCGCCTGATGAAGACAATGACGTTGCTAGTACAAGTGATACAAGTGACGAAGAATACATCCCCTACAATACTAAGAAGGAGAAAGGTCCACTTACACAGGAAAAAGTGAATGATCTCATACGCGATTTGGGCCTACCAAAGGATGGGGCGGAGTACTTGGCTTCATGGCTAAAAGAAAATACTAATGAAGCTGGAAAAATTAAAGTTTCTTACTACCGAGACAGAGACAAGAAATATCGTGATTATTTCGCTAAAGATGAAGAATTTTCCTTAGTTTACTGCAAAGATATAGTTGGGTTGATGAATTGCTTTAAACATGGATGTTACAACCCTAACGAGTGGAGATTGTTCATCGATTCGTCAACGAGAAGTTTAAAAGCCGTTCTGTTACACAATACAAATGTTTATGCAGCCATTCCCATAGGATATTCGGTAATACTGAATGAAGAGTACTGTAACATGAAAGTAATATTAGACCGAATAAAATACAATGATCATAAATGGCATATATGTGGGGATCTTAAAATCATAACAATAGTTCTGGGGCAACAATCGGGATTCACAAAATATCCTTGCTATTTATGTGAATGGGATAGTAGGGATAGAAAGAATCATTACATAAAGAGTGTCTGGCCCCTTAGACAAAAGTTCGAACCGGGTTCTAAGAATATAAAAGATAAGCCACTTGTTGATCCATCAAAAATTCTTATACCACCTCTGCACATTAAATTGGGACTTATGAAACAATGGGTAAAATCTTTAGACAAAGATGGTAGCTGCTTTAAGTATCTGCGAAATCAGTTTCCCAAATTAAGTGATGCTAAAGTAAATGAAGGAATTTTCGATGGCCCTCAGATTCGTAAGATGATAAATGATGAAATTTTTGTTACGAAAATGAATCATACAGAGAGAGAAGCATGGTTATGTTTCAAGGACGTAATTAAAAACTTTCTTGGAAACCATAAGAGCCCAAATTACCAACAAATAGTTTTAAATTTAGTAAATAGTTACAAAAATCAAGGCTGCCTAATGAATCTAAAATTACACTTTTTATATTCGCATGTTGATGAATTTCCAGAAAACCTAGGTGATTACAGCGAAGAGCAGGGAGAGAGATTTCACCAAGATATCAAGGAAATGGAGCGCAGGTACCAAGGAAGATGGGACGTAAATATGTTAGCAGATTACTGTTGGTCGTTAAAAAGAGATCTACCATCAACATCGGAGAAGCGGAAGCGTAATCCACTTCGTAGATCATTTGACAATAAAATAGTTCGTTACCATAAAAAAGAGTAATGGGCTTAATATTTTTACGGGTATTTTATTGAATTGCATATACTTCTAACAAATTTAAAGTAAATGAAGGAGCAGCAAACTATGATATAGTTTTAAAGGATACGATTGTACTTGCATATACATTGTTCTTTGCTTTATGGTTTACATTACCTTTTGCATTGTTTCAGTTTATAACTAATTTTTTCACTCTCTTTACGTCCATGACCTTGAACTAACCTTGAACTGACCATAAATATAACCTTATGGGACTATACTGACCCTGGATTCGGATTCAGCGACCCCAAAAACCCCAAGATACCATGGTTTTAGTGTATTTTTCATGTATTTCGATAATTTGACCTTCAACTGACCTTGAGAAAGATCTGATGGGGTTAAACTAACCCTGGATTCGGATTCAGCGATCCCAAAAACATATAAGTACCGTGGTCAAGTTTTTGGGACTAACAATTTTTTTTTTGTGGGGCTGTGTAATTTACTGTTAGCGATATAAGCAGTATGTTAATATTAATTTATATTTTTAAAAATGATATTTTAGGTAATAATAATAAAAGCTCTGTTTAAATTTGTTCAAAATATGTTAAATAGAAAGTACAAAATTTTCTAGCGTGATTCACGAAGAACTATTGCACAGGCTTACAAAGTAAGTTATGAAAATTACGTTTTGAGAAAAATGAGTTTAAACATAAATATCAATAAAAATAGCATGATCAACTATTTATTTACAGCTTCAAATATGTCGAATAAGTGTTTTACCACTTAAAAAAAATTGATGTTTTTAACCAAAAATCAGTAGCTTCTACCCTTAAGTAAAACAAATAAACACAATTCGCTTATAAAATTAAAGAGATTCTAAGAGTTTATTTGAAGACACCAAATTACACAGGTAAAATAACTAATGCACTAATTGTATCGTAATATTTAACAAAATGATATATCAAATCAAGTCAAATTGACAAATCGGATCTACTCACAATATAAAAATTATTTTGATGTATTTTTTTATTTTTTAAAAACCGTCTTTATATATACTATCGAGATATCTAATATATGAGTTAAGCAGGAAACTTTAATATGTTGATAATTTTTGTGAAAAAATGAATTTCTTCTATTAATAAATTAAATTAAATAATAAGATATTCGAGAATTCATTAATTTAATATAGTATCAATGTTAACTACTGTTTTTGGCGTTTTCCGACATAAGAGCGGGTCAGGTTTTATGAACTGATTCAGCGCTACTCCGGTTCCAAATTCCATGTTTCCGAGTCAAAACTAGTTTTCGATTGATGTTATGAAAAATCACAGAATGGTAGATGTGGAAATTACAGATTTATTTATTGCAAATTCATTACCATTGTTATCGCCTGTCGTCTTTAAACTCAATTAATTATCAAAATAATTATCTTCTAATCTGTTTTCCCAATTAACCTCAAAAATCATTTCGCGCTGTCGGAAATAGTAAACCCAGTTTGTAGTGGAACTAGTTCCCAAACTCAAATCGTTTTTGTACCGGAAAAACGCCATTTATAAACGACATTAATATTTGAATAAACAAATACGTTTAAAAATGCTAAATAGCGTATGAGGTTCCAATACAATCAGCAGTTATATTTATATTTTGCAGTCTATCAAATAAAAAATTAAGAATACTCAAAACATGTATGCACTCTAATTAGTGGTTTTGTTGAAGAACAAAACCACTAATTCAAATACTTTTATGTTTTCTAAAAACTGCAATTTCATTGGACTGAATATTGAGAAAGTTAATAGATGTTTTAATACTTGTGGGCTACCAAAGTAATTAAATGTATAAATTATTTAAAATTTATTAAAAATTAAATTTCAAATACTAAAAAAACTTTATTATATCATCAGGTAACGGTTCCTTTAACCAATGCTTTGGATAATCTACAAGGAGAAGATAAGATGCACAAGGGATATTTAATACCAGTTATCTACTTACTGAAAGATAAATTGAAAAGTTTGGAAGAAGATTCGATGTCTTACTGTAAGCCACTTTTCAAAAGTATTTTAATAAGAGTAAAAAACGGTATTTCTTCTTAAACATTTTGTTTGAATTTCATAATTCAATATCCAATTTCATTAATTAAAAAAGTTTGAAGCTTGAAAGTTTTGAAGCTTGGAAAATAACGAAAATTAACTGACTTAAACAAAATTTTTATATTTCAAATTCTTGTTAATATTCCTTACATTTGATCAGTATTTCAACAATCCATATATGATAATAGCCGCATGTTTTCACCCACTGTTTAAATTTAACTGGATTAGTGAGAAATCTAAAAAAGAGAACGCACAAACAATAACTGAAGAAATTAAACCTATAACCTCAAATACAGGGACTACCGAGAAATCGAACAAATCAACAAAAAAATATTATCGTAACATTAAAAAACTATTTATCAAATTTAATACTGTACTACCAAGCAGTGCTTCAGTAGAAAGGCTGTTTAGTTCAGGTGGTATAATATTAAACTCAAAAAGCTTCAGGCTGACTGACGAATCATTTGAGCAACTTGATTTCTTCATCATCATCATTCATCATTTCTTCTCCCCTTTCTTCTATCTTCGTACTCCGTTTTATAAGTTCTTTATTTTTTTTTAAGTTAAAAAGGCTAGTTATTAATTATCATCTAAAAATGTAAATTATTTATGCTGCTGAAAGTAACTTTTACAAGAACTTTTACAACGTTCGAAGCAACTGTAACTAGTTACAATTTAAAACGTAATAATAGCCACTTTAACTTAATTATGCTGCTGAAACTAACTTTTACAGGAACTTTTAAAACTTTTGAAGTAACTGTAACTGTAACGAGTTACAATTTAGAATGTAGTAACTTTAACTGTAACGTGTTCCTTTTTTCATTAAGTAACGGTAACTTTAACGAGTTACTGAAAATTAAGTAACTTACCCAACATTGGCCGGTGAACAGTCGATGCCTCGTGGTCGTCGCTTGATCGCGAAGTTTTCCGTCGCGCTCTCACCTCGCCTCGTCCGGTTGCTAAGCTTTAACAATTACTCCCAAAAAAAACAATCCAGCCACTAACCTTTAATAAACAACAACTCTCAACTCAGACTCAACAATTATTCCCAAAATAACTAACAATCCAAACTAATCTAACAACAACTTCGCTCTCCAAACCTATTATCTATCTAGACGCGCGGGAAGTCAATGCCGGCTTTTCCGCTTGCTGCACATACTTGTTCAATCTTTCTTATCTTAATGCTGATTGACTTTGATTTCCCTTAAATTTAGAAATCAAGGCTAGGTCCGCTATTGTTTGTCTCGATGATTTTGATTGGTCCTGATTGTATGTGCGCTGCGCGTGAGTACTATGAATTTATAATTACAGCGGTGCTTAAGTCTAGCGCGCTATATCGGGCGCTTGGTTTTCGACCCCGCGAGCCACCACAGTTGGTAGCGGCAGCATGCGCGCGTGGGCATTATCTCGCGCGTACGGTTCTCGCCGGCTGTCAAGCTGCTGCGTCTCGATCTCTCTCTCTTTCTCTCTCTCTTACGGAAGCGCCTATGAGCCACGCACACTAACCCGTGCGTGAGTGCCTGTCTACGCTACTAACGCAGGGAACGGTGGGTGCAGTACCGTTACCGTCAATATAAAAAGCGTCTTTCAGTACATTCTGAGCGGCCTACTGAATGCATTTTGGCTAAAAATTGATGGATTAGCCAAATATTCTGTAGTTTTTATAATGTGAATATAATAAAATATAATGTATTACCTTGATCAAATTTGAGGTTATCTTACGCGCACGATTGTTATGATTCAAAATGCTGGTTTGTTTGATATTTACTACATGTGATATTTTATTTTTAAACTGAACGTAATAACTGATGTAATTTAAGTACATAAAAGGTGATTATCATTATGATAGAGTAAACAATCATTTATTATTTTGTTTAACCAAGTTCTTTTTATTATTCTATAAACGGAAAAATGAATTTTACATTAACCTATATCATAAATTACTTATTCAGCCTGTAATACTCGCATAAAGACCTATGTCTGAAATTCATTTAACTATATGATATAATGTAACGTTTCGGACTACTGTAATCAAAATTTGAATATCAATTTGACTATATCGTGTATATGTCACTTCCGTTCTATTGCCTTTTCGGCAGTCGCCACGAGGATTGCGAGCGAGGCACACCTATTTAGGCATAGTCTGACAATAAATTCTAGTCACAGCATATTTGATTGTTATCTTCATTATTATACATCTACAATTTAACGTAATAAAAAACAACCTATATCAAAGGGATCTTCATATTTGCAGAACTGAGATAGGTTTTCAAACCTAGCTTACAATTGTATATCATTTTATAATTCACAGTAACTTCTTATATTAATCTTACATCCCAAATAGAAGTAGCAAGGAAGTCATTGGTTACATTTGATACTTCGTTTGTGTAAGATTTATTTTAATTAGCAAATTAGAGCCGCGAGTAATTTGGCTAATTACTACAATTGAGAGAGTTAATTAGTAGCACAAAACCTACACTGTACACATGCAATTGGCACGCACGTCGAACGGGACTTTGGAATACGTATAGGTGTTTGAAGAAAACACACTGATTAAATTGCCAAATATAATCTTTTATATTTTCTTCACGTTAACAATAATAAAAATACCTGTTACTACACTACTCCAGTAGAATAGATCGATTGATCGAAGACATAACTACCGATTAAACTCCGTAGTTAACGGTCGCACGTTGGCGGTCCAATGGCCGCTCCCTGCCTCTATTCGCACGCCCCATGTGCCGACCGCGTTGCCGGTATTACCAATAACCTGTAACACAAAATTCCCTACCTCTGGACCCCTCGATCTGAAACAAATAATAATCGACGGCGAACACACAGCAGCTCCAACTCTCCACCAAGGCTCGAACCTCGACTGCACTGGAACAGCTCAAACAAAAAATAAAAATTTCAACAAGTAATTTTTATAGTCAAAATTACAAAACTCTCTTGAATAACTCCTAGGCCGGGCACTTTGTGGACAAAGACTCGCCGACCAAAATATATTCACTCACGTCGAATATATTCCAAATTATCGGGCACTCCTTTACTCTTGTGCGAAATCTCCACGCGGTGCGGTTAACATCTAATTGAAAGAACAAGAAATACCACGGCTACTTTGATACACGACTGTACTCGGCGAGGGCTCCGGACGGAATGGGCAGGGTGGAAGGACTCCAGTCCTCTCCTCGTGGCGTCCCTGCACCGTAGCTCCCTCTATTTTACCTTACTCGATCTTTTCTGACACCTGTTGGCATAGGCCCTGAACTCGATTTTCACTAGAGTAGTAACCGGAGGTTAGTTACTGCTCTAGTTTTTCCAATCATGCATTTCGCCGCTGTGACGCGCGTAATTTAAAATATTAAATAGCGCCCTCTATACTGCAACACTTCTCCGATAAACCATTGCTCGATAAAATAATGTGTAAGAATTGCTAGAGCGCGACGCGCTCGTTGTAAATGCGCCTTGCTCCCTTCTCCTGCCGCGCGCCTATCTTCCTATCTTTTTGGACGCCTATCTCATCATCTTCCGTTTGCCGACAGTCCTCTGTCTCTCTCGCCGCTTGACTCTCCCCTACTCTCCATATCGGCTAATGCCGTATGGCCCGCGCCCGCTTAGTCGTCAGCTGCTCTCGTCGTTGTCCTTATGGATGACGCCACTGAAGATCCTCGCGCTCCGATCGCGCTCTCGGATGTCCGTGTACGCGAGTGCGTATGTGTGTGTGAGTGTATTATCGTATGCTGCTGCTGCTCCGGCCCCGCGGCTCCTGGCCGCTTTTATCGTCTCTCGCTTCTCTCTCTCTCTCTCTCTCTCTCTCTCTCTCTCTCTCTCTCTCTCTCTCTTTCACGCCGCCGCTACCTGTAACCTGAAAGGGACTCGTCCTCTTCTCCGTCGTTGCCACTTCCTCGTGCTGCTCAGCTTTCCTGGGCTATGACTGCTGAGTCGGCTGCTGCTGCTGTAGTGTGTTCGTGCTGGTGGTGTGTGTATGGGTGTCGCGCCATCGATCTCCCCCGTGAAACATAATACAATAACGTGCGCGATGAATACGCTTAATTAATAATAATAATACTACTAGCGTGCGTTTATCCCCTAATTAATAATAATAATTAGTGCTCAATATCCCTACTACCTAACCCTACCTACCTACTCTAACATAACCTTACTCTCTCTATCTCTTTTCTTGTGGCATTTTATATGTCACAAACGTTTAATTAAATTAATATTTTTATACGTTATAGAACTTAAATTAAAGGTATTCTTACCAGCATTTTATTATATTTTGAGTAATTTATCCATAATAAAGACTTGTAGAAATATGGTTAGAAGAAGAGGTACCTTTTTTCATTAAAATAACGAATATTTCGAGTAAACTACCTTATATCTCGACAACAAGGGCCTATTAGAATGAATTATTGGTACTAGGCTTCATTTTTGTGTACCAGAAAACACCTTCCAAAGTCTGACCGAATTTCGTTCCCTGCTGGGTGTGCACTCTCCTTGTGAGAGCTTTTATTATGACTGCAAAAAATGTCTACAATTTTGTTATAAAATTTAAACGATACTTTCAACAGTTTTCATAATCGGTTTAGTCTATCTCTGAAATGTGAAAACAGTGAGATAAAATAAAATATACCATCAACATACTTCACTCGTACTAATACGAAACATGTATTTAGATTTATCGTTTTTATCTGTTATCGAATTTTTCTCCCCTTATATGGTATTAATACTCCCCTTATATGATCATTCTTTAAGGGGGCTTTTTTACGAGTACAGAAACCTATTTATGTTTAAAAACAATCATATTTAAAATTTTTGTCCTATCAATACTTAATAATATCTTGAATTTTTCCGTTATAATTCCTCAAAATCTTGATCTCACACGTCACAATAAATCATTATTTTCAATATCATATTTATTAAAGGAACTTTACTCCTCTTGCGGGTGACATGATGATGGAAAAAACTATTTAGACGATTATTCGACTCCTTTTGACATGTATTATGAAAAGAGAAAGATTCTTTCGATCGACGCTCTATTCACAGTCCTACAAATGTTTTATCTCTTCTTTTTCGTAATTGGGCCCATAACCTGTTATGATAATAGGCAGAGGTGGATAAATAAAAAGAGAGTACATATAAGAACGGTGACTGTTTATTCAATAAACGCCTAACTGTTTAAGAGGTAACACCACTATAGGATTTAAAAAAAATCGTTTTTTCGGCTTAAACGATACTTTAGGGTTATAAAAACGATATCGAATTGGTGCTATGGTAAAAAAAAAATTGTAACAGCTTCAATTTTCAATTTTGCCGCCGCGTCTCGGAGTGTGTGTTTAGAGAATATGCGGTACTCCTCCGACTTTTTGCTTTTACCTGTTGAAATATTAAATAACTGCCTTACTTACAATGTGAAAGGTCATTAGGTTACCTTTCGTGATCAGCAGGGTTCGCTGACTGTATAATATACATATACATATATTATATGTACACTATAATATACGTGCGTGTGTGAGTCAGTACTGCTGCGAAGTGACGCCGAGTCAGACGCTCCGATTTGTTTTTGCCGTTGATCTTTTTATTTTTTATATAAATAATCATCAAAATAAAGTTGTTTTATAATGAATTATCAATAATAATGGTTTGTCAAGTATCATGCGTCTGATGCAAAATTTGGGGATGAAAATAGGGCCAATCAGCTACAACTTCTGTGTGGAAGCTGATAACAAATTTTCCGAGTGATCGCTGACAGATGCTGCAAAGAAGGCTCGGTTGGACTTAAATCAGTCAAGAAGGAGAAGGATAGATAGATAGATAGATATACTATTTATTCATCAATGACGAAATTCTTACAATTGTATGTACATGTATAGTTAAAATAATTAAAATATCAGTCAGTTTATACATTTGTTATGTCACATTTAACATTCAATTATTGCGTTTCTTATATAAAAAATAACATTATTCGCTGTAACAGTTCGTCAGTTTATAAAATCTAAATATAATGAACTAGTCATAGTCAAATGGCACATCACAGAATACGCTTCGTCAATACATAATAAAATAAATATAATAAAGATAACAAAATACGATAAAAATAAAAGGAATACATACACACACTTTACGAAAAATTGTACGTAAATCTATCACGTCACAAAAATAATAACACACTCATTCATTAGACACTCTTACAATTCACGATAAAAAATACATTCATACTTAACACGTAAAATAAATTAAATAAATAAATTTAGTAAATAAATAAATTAAATAAATAAATAAATTTAAATAAATAAATAAGTTAGATAAAAAATAACTTAAATAAATAAATAAATAAATTTAAATAAAGAAATAAATTAAATAAATAAATTTAATAAATAAATAAATTTAAATAAATAAATAAATTTAAATAAATAAATAAATTTAATAAATAAATAAATTTAAATAAATAAATAAATTTAAATAAATAAATAAATTTAATAAATAAATAAATTTAAATAAATAAATAAATTTAAATAAATAAATAAATTTAAATAAATAAATAAATTTAAATAAATAAATAAATTTAAATAAATAAATAAATAAAATAAATAAATAATTTAAATAAATAACCTAAATAAATACTAGAGTTAGATTAGGGCTACACAGAAATGAACAAAATAATTTATTAATCAATATTCGAAAAGTTCACTTCTGTGTATTCCCGTCACCATGTAATTGTTTAAGGTGCCTGCCTAACGCCGTTTTAAATTTACAAAAAGATGGCAGGCACCGCACACTGCTTGGGAGCGAATTCCAGAGGTGCGCACCTTGAACTCGAAACGAGAATAGGCCCTTACCGGTGCGCAACTCCGAAACCGAGAGCTCCTTCGTACCACCCCTACCTGAAGTCCTGGTCTGGTTTTTTTCAAAAAGGGCAGTAAGATATGGTGGCTGCCGCATGACAACCGCTTTCTAAAGAAACAGCCCCATAAAATACTCCCTCCTCACCTTCAGATCCAGCCAGTCCAGTATTTCCCTGTAGTAGGTGATATGCTTATCACGCCTAACACCACATACGTATCTCACACATGAATTCTGTAAACGTTGTAGTCGTGTCTGAAGCTCCCCTGATACGTCAAGAAGAACCACTGAGCAATAGTCTAAGTGAGGTAGTACCAGTGCAAATGGCAGCTGCTTCCGTAGTATCTCCATGGTGCAAGAACGGAATAATTTCAGACTATACAAAGCTCTATTAACTTTCTTACTGACCGCATTCAATTGCGGCTTCCATGTTAACCTTCCGTCCATCACCACGTCGAGGTTGGTAACTGTAGTGACAAAGGGAACGTGTAGGCCGGTTTGTATCTCAATGCCTTGCAAGTCAAGGCTTTGAACCTGTTTGAAGTTGTGATCAGATCCTAAGATAATCGCCTTTGTCTTGCCGACATTGAGGCGTAGGCCAGTTGACGATGCCCAATTCGACACTGCTCGTGCTACAGCCGACATGCGACCGATACCATCACAAAGACCTTCCAGGGTCACTTGAGTGTAGGTTTGCAGGTCGTCAGCGTATAGTATGTGTTCTACACCATCTAAGTCTAGTGCGTCTTGCAAGTCGTTTATGTAAAGGCTGAAGAGTAAGGGTCCCAGGACGGAGCCTTGTGGAACGCTAAGATTGGTGGTTAGCCAACCTGAATCCCCTTTTGTATTAGTGACGACTTTCTGTCGTCTCCCCATTATATATGACTTAAGCCACAGGAGAACACTCCTGGATAAACCTATACGCATCAGCTTACGCAGCAGTTTAGTGTGAGATGGTGTCGAATGCTTTACTAAAATCAACAATAACATCAACAAAATAGTCAATAGTTTTTTGTTGTTGTTAATGCCTGATCTTATTTATGTCTTCCGTCAGTTTTAGTAGTGCGGTCTGTGTACTCTGATGCTGTCGAAAACCAGTCTGCATCGGGTCCAAAGTGTTATTTTACCGTAAAAAGTCAGTTATTTGGTCGTGTACTACTTTTTCCAGGACCTTGGAAAGGAAACTCAGTAGAGCAATTGGTCGAAAATCTGACACCGTAGATGGGACAGGCTTCTTCTTCAGAGGTACCAATTGAGCTCCCTTCCAAGTTCCCGGAAAATTACCACTGGACAGAGAGGAGCTAAAGATTTTAACAATATGATTGGCAATTGGTCGAAAATCTGACACCGTAGATGGGACAGGCTTCTTCTTCAGAGGTACCAATTGAGCTCCCTTCCAAGTTCCCGGAAAATTACCACTGGACAGAGAGGAGCTAAAGATTTTAACAATATGATCTCCCACAAACGGAAGAGCCTTAACCACTATACTTTGGGGGATGCCGTATTCTCCTCTAGCCTGCGACGAGAAATGGGCAACAGCCAGGACCACGTCCGAGAAGCTGACTTCTCAGAAAACAAAGCCGTCATCACTGGCAGTGGCCAAGACGTTGTCAAGTTCTTCATCACTTTCACTTTGTGAGATCGACACCCCTGCAAAGTAGGCATTGAGCTCTTCCGGCGAGAAACCATGAAGCTCCTCTCTTGTCTTTGGCAGAAGGCCCAGAGCCTTGAGCTTTTTCCAGATGTCTTTCTTATTATCAATAGCTTCAAAAATTCTATTTTGCCAAAAGCTTTCTTTTGTTTCCTTAGTTCGTAATTTAGCTTCTGCTGCAAGGCTCTGATACTCCCGTCACAGTCTGTCGTTTTTAATCCGTGCATAGCGTCTTCATACAGAGTCACGTTTTTTGTATAAATGTGTCAGTTCAGCATGAACCCATGGTGGATTCATTTTCTTTTTCGGTATAAATTCTTTTAACGGCGCAATTTTATCTATCACAGCCATAAGGTTGACACTGAGGCACTCTAATTGACTGACTACACCTGCCGCGGGACCATCGATCGGCGACCAATCACAGTCAGCTATGTGAGACAGGAGGTCGTCTTGCTGGATCGATTTAAAATCCCTGTAGCTGAAAGATTCAACCACAGGGGATGCAGCAGTTTCGACCCCAATCTCGATCTCTATGATGTTATGATGACTGGGAAAGCCGGCTGATTGTCGCTGCTCAGTACAACGTCATTGTTGTCTGTCAAGATCATATCAATCCATGTGTGAGAATCTGCGAGATGATGAGTCGCACCATGATCAACTATTTGAAGGTTGAGATCATCAGCCAACCGCGTGACAAATCTTGCATCGGATGACGTTCCGAGTAGGTTCGCATTCAGATCTCCTATAATAATTTTATGACTAAAGTCTTGCGTATGTGTTGTTAGTTTGTCTGTTAAGTCGGAGCTCTGTAAAAACGGTATGTGTAGTGGTCTGTATACCAACGCAACAAAGACGGGGGAAGGCTGCCCTGCTGAACACTGCACATTATGTATTCAGGTATAAATGGCCTGCCCTCCTGTGTGGTTGGAGAGCTGCATCTTAAATTGGCGTTGAATAAGTTATGAATGTACAGGATCAGCCCGCCCTCTAGCTTATTCCGATCTAGTCTAAATAGTGAATATTCGTCAATCTGAATGCGATCACTCCCAACAACAGGGTCAAGGGTGCGACTCAGCAACTCCACAGAGATGGTAGGTAGGACCAGCTGAAATATGTTGTTTAATCATGCCAATGTGCCCCATAAGAGAGGTAACATTGACAAAACTTGCTCTCAGTCCCTAACAGCGAACCCCCCCCCCCCCCCCAGCAGTGTCTGCAGATAGTCAATTTTTTCCGACAGTTTCTTTTTGAACTGTTGACAGAATAACAGTCTTGTCAATTGCGCTCACATTTTCAACATTTGTTGTTGTCTTATCTATGGTTGGTGACGGTTGAGCCGTAACATATGATGCCACTATTGTTTGAAGATCTGCTGCAGACGAAAATTCATGAGAGACGTCGCCATCAAGCTTCTTCACCAGGAAACGGCACCCTCTATGCCAAACGTATTTAAAATTAAGTCTCATTGCAAGGGCCTTGAGACTTCTATAGTTAATAAAAGAGTCCATTGTTAATAATTCATTTATAAAAATTTTCCCATTAATAATCTCATCCCTTGTGTCCTGGTCAAGAGCTGCAGTATCGACGTCTCTAGCATGAAAGCCAGTAATAAGTTTTTTGGCTCGCATAATTTTCTGACCTAACGCACTGCTGGACAGGGTAACAACCCATGGTGACCGTCTGCGTTCGCTGTTTACATCTGCTGATGCTGCAACTGTCGGTTCCTCTAACCGAAACAGGCGTGTGCTTATTATTATAGATTTCTGTGTTGATGGGAGGACACGGCACAGTATTACGTGTGCAACGTCTACACGCTTGGAGACATCACCGTCAAATATATTGGAAATTATTAACTCCGTGTTACCGTTTTTACTGTTTTTACTGTGCATTATCCCTTCATCAATTGTTTTCACCCGCGTGCTTCGTGCAGGTGATGCTGCAGCACCATCATTGTCAATATTATTATTATTTATTTGACTAGATAATTTTTTGTTATTTACAACTATGTTGAAACCGTCATTATTGTTGTTACAATTGTCATTGGTATCGCCTATATTGCTATAGTTGTCACTTAAATTACTATTGGTTATAAACGTATTATTATTTTTACATTTGTTTGTATAGTGTGAGAAACGGTAGTGTTTTGTATACTGGGGAGCACTGCAATTCGATGGTTTTCAATTTTGTTTAGTATAAGTTGATTATTTTTTTGGATAATTTCTACGTTACTCTCAATTTTATTAATAGTAGTTGCATATGTAGTGGTAAAGTTTTCTTTTCTTATTATTTTTTCGATATTCTTTATTATTTCTGTATTGTCACTTTCAATTCTTTTAATTTTCTTAGTCAAGGTTAGTCTGCTCTAAATTATCTATTTTTTCTAGAAGCATATTGTAATCAACTTCGATTTTGTTCAACAAATTGTTTGTTGTGACGTTACTCATGTAATAATTTATTATTAATTTTTAAATTGTCTATTTCTTGGCAAAGCACTTGCTTTTCTTTTTTCATCTCCTCCAGCTGAGAGTGTTGTTTCGACAGTTTTTCTCAATTTTTTGCAGCTTGGATTCAATTGAGAGTGCTAAAGTATGTACTGCTGGTAACGCATTTAGCCTATTAACAATTGCTTCCAAGCTGCCTCCAATAAAGGTGCAATGTCTAGCAAGTGCATTGTCAATGTTTTTTGAAGTTGAATTGACGTACTCCACCACGAAAGAGACCGTTGTTCAAGAGGTTTGCACGCCGGATGACAGGTTATATTACATATGCAGCACTTACGTAGAGAGTTGTTACTCCTAGGGACCTCGCCGCAGATGGCGCAGCTGTCGACCATGATGTTGGTGGCGACAAAGATGAGTCGTTCTGCGAGGGAAGGTAATGGTGTTGTGGCTAGGATGCAGCAGGTGTCGCCTCAGTAGTCGCGTAGTTGCAGTTCGAGTCGGCAGGTGGCGCCTTGGTAGTATTGGCGCTGCGTGCAGAGTGTCCAGATAGAGGTGGCATCTCTGAGCTGATTATGCTTCGTGCTTGGCTCCCGCCACTCTGCCGTTTTCACCTCACTTAACCTCAAAAAACTGGCCGGGTGTTGTTGCTTCTTAGATGTTGAAAGCCGTGCAGATTGACCAGCGGAAGTTGTGATTTATTATCACAGCGATAACTTGTATGCACCGATGTGCAGGCACTACAACAGACCGGCTCACAGACACAGGAGGCGGCAGAGTGGGGCGTAAATGCAGGAGCCAAAACACGAGCAGGTGCACCTAGCAGGACAGAAGACGACGAAGCAGGAAGCAGAGAATATCAATTTAGATGGCCAAATTTACGGTGCAGGTATCGCAGATTAAAGGTAAAGCGAAATTTTTGAAGACTTAAGTACTTGTAAAACTTTAAATGCATTTTTCTCAAAACTACTTAAATAATCTTCGAGGTAAACTATAAATTGCCGCACAGGGCGTACACTCTCTACAGAGTTTGGTACGCTCTGTCTGTACACTCGAGCTCCGCTGTGAGCTTCGCTTCTCTCTTACATTCGCTCTCTCCCTCTCAGTCTCACTCATATTTATCGACGTATTTATTTATTAATTTATTTATTTATTTATTAAATATGTTTAGTGTTACTTAGGTGTGAATGTATTTATTAGCGTGATTGTTAAAGTGTCATGAATGAGTGTGTTTTAAATTTAGACGTGATAGTATACGCAAAAATTTAGCAAAGTATGTGTATGTATTCTTTTATATTTATATGTTATCTCTATTGTATTTATTTTTTATTCTATGTATTTTTTGACGAAGCGTTTTCTGTGATATCTGACTGTGACTAGTCATTACATTTAATTTTTATAAACTGACGAACTGATAAAGTGAATTATTATTTTAATAAGAAATGCAATATGTGAAAGTTAAGATAACAATTATATTAAATCGACTGATATTTTTAATTATAACTACATGTACATGAAATTGTAAGATTTTGTCTTTTGATGAATAAAAAGTATATCTATCTATCTATCTATCATCTAACCATACACACTCTCATACCAACACACATATGTCGCCAGGCTGTCTAACTTAAAATATGAACTATAAGTTTATACGGATGTATGGTAATATATAGTAACATTTTGTTATTTATACTGCGTCTACATCGACACACTCCGTGCGTACCCTGGTGTGCATTATAGCAACTTCTAGTAAGTTTGATGTACGCCAGGTTGATGGAGAAAACAGGAAGGGAGTGGAATTTTCTCAATTCATTCGATCATACTAATCGATTTACATTTTGTATTTCGGTAATTATCGGCAAATTAATAATCACAAAAATTGATAAACAGAGACCCGTAATCCCACTTTTTGAGGTTGTATGATTACACCCCACCAAGCAAGAGTTATAGATTTCCAAAATCCACTTTTTCCGAAATTCATTCGAGTTGACATTATTGATTCTTATTTAATATCTTGTTTCGTAAGCTCTAAAGTAGTTTTCAATCACTGAGTTTAATTATAATTTGTATATTTTGAGTGCCCCACTACTGCTCCCTCGCAAAAATATGGGACCAAAACTTAGACACCTAATTGTACAGAAAATAATTATTGTTTTCACTAAATACAACTTTAATCGTATTGTTCTTGGATTTTCAGGATAAATAAATCGAATCATTTAATATAAATTCTCACGACTTTCTTTGTATTTATACGATTAAAATTACATTTTTTTAAAGTTCAGTAATATTCTTCGGGAACTTGGTAATTTATACAGATTTTTATTTTATAATACGACTCTGAGCATATATATTCATGTCTTTTATTTTCGAGATTGTTCTTTGATTATTGAACCTGAAACATTTTAAAGAAATCACAAAAATGCTTTTTCTATTGTCAGACTGTAATTTTTCAGACAGTTTTTCGTAAACATCTGGCTTTAAAAAATCTTGTAGAAATGCAAAAGATTCTTGTTCAACATCTTCTTAAATTTCTTTCATTATTCCTGGATATAAGTATACTTTTGATATCCATGATTCTAAATCTCAGTACTTTCAGGCTCTATAAAACTTAATATCTGTTCTGGTAGATTAGGTTTGTCTCTCTTTAAAAGTGGACCATGAAACCGACCGTTGATAATCCATCTTGCCTTATCTGGTGATATTATTTCTGCCATTTGATGATAAGAATTATCCATAACTTCGAAAAATAACAACGAATTATATTCAGGTATTAGAGATTTGACAACTTTTCTAGGCAGTTCATTTTCGCCCTTATCAAAGAGATCTAAAGCTTCACCATCTTCCGTCCAATTCTTTGATAGGTACAAAATGAAGGTAGTCAGTATCAGAGTAACAGGAACTTGGCATGGATATTTTCTTCTTTAAATCAATTTTAGTATTCTTCTCCATCCAGTTAACCAGATCTAAAAGGAAAGTTTCATACAATGTTTTTAAATTATTGCTATCTACCTTCGATAAGTTATTGAATTGTTCGAACTGATAGAAATCAATGCTATTCCTTCAACTCTTGACATCAAGCAACTCATTCTTCATTTTATCCATAATCTTTTCACTTTTGAGAAAATTCGAAATTTTTCAGATACGAAAAGGCTTTGCAAATAAAATAAAATGAATAAAATTTCTTGGAATTCTGGCTCATACATGTGCTCCGAAATAATGGAATGTTTAATCTTACAAAATTATTAAACCTGAAACATTTTAAAGAAATTACAAAAATGCTTTTAAACAAGTGAATTATACAAATATTTTATTTGGGTAATCATATATAATTTTAAATAATAATAATTTTATTGAGCAACTGCAGTTTTAAATGAGTTTGAAAGGGAAAATGTAAAACAGGAAAATCACCATTAACAAATTCCTTTAAACATGGAACAGGTTGAACAATAATTGAGGACTAAGCTATTACATTAATTTTACAATTGAACTGTGCAGAAACTTTACATCCAACTATTTAGATCATGCTATTTCTTATTAAAAATGTTACCAGTCAACAATGTGAGTTACGATAAAAGATTTTCAGCTGAAACTCCAGTAAATACTGTACAATTTGGTACTCATATACTGAGATTGCAGCATCAGGGAATAAATTTTCCATGCCATAGATCTTAAAATACATAAATAATATAATGAATACATTTATAATAATTACAGTTAAAACAAATCATCTACTATGCTATCTCTCTCATTGTCATTGTAAATTTCAAGTACATCATTGAGATTGATGAATTCTTCCAAGGGTTATTGAATTTTTGCAACTTCTTCATGATCATCTTGCATGAATAGTTATATTATAGGATTGTAGATTTTCAAAAACAAATTTGTCCAATTCACCTGGGAATTAATAAAAATAAAATAGAAAATAAGTATTTTAAATTTATTAGAATAATAGATTTGATATTATTATATAGACATTTCATAAATTCAAAATATATATATAAAATGCCTTTATAAGAAACAAAAAAATTATTACGATAATAAAATTTATGAAAAAAACAAACAAATATTAAATTTTTACTGAGAAAATCTCCTAAATTACATGTATTTATAAGAATTTTGTTGAATTTAACTCACATCTTCATTTGCATTGGATCTGCTATATAGTTTCATAACAGTTTAACAAGATCATCATGTTCACAAGTTGCAGCCAAATGTAATGGTGACTGACTATGAGATCCTTTGTAATTTTTGTCTGCCCCGGCATCTAGGAGAAACCTTGCACTACTTTGTTGACCATAGGCAGATGCCCACATAAGACTAGTCAGACCATTTAGTATTATAAAAACCTGTATAAATTACCAAGTTCCCGCAGAATATTACTGAACTTTAAAAAAATGTAATTTTAATCGTCTAAATACAAAGAAAGTTGTGAGAATTTATATTAAATGAGTCGATTTATTTATCCTGAAGATCCAAGAACAATACGATTAAAGTTGTGTACGTATACGTTGTATGTATGGGTGTGAATGATCGACAGAACGCTATGAGAGGGGAGACTCAGTCGCGTACAAGGCTCCGACCTGTGTACATCTCGCTCTGTCTATAATATAATAAAGTCGTTACCTTATATACTAACTGAGTGTATCATTTCAAACCCATAATATACCACAGTGGCGACGAGGATGGGATAAATAAAAGGAAAATGTGCAGTGATTATAAATAATAAGATAAATTAAATGTCAGATAACAGTGAGTCCGGAAAACTACAGGTTTCGTGGATTTATGAGTTAAATAAAGAAAATGTAATAAAAAAATTGAAAGAATATGAAGTAGAAGTAGATGAATCAAAGACGTTAGACAAGTTAAGGAAACAATTGAAAGCTGTTTTTGTGGATGTGAACAAAATTACCACAGAACAGGAAAGGAAAATGGAATATAAAACGAACTTAGACTTTGACATTGAAAAAGACAATTGGGAGCAATTCACTGAAAGAATTGGGTTGTATTTCGTAGCTAATGATATAACAGATAAAGTGAAAAAACGCGCTATTTTATTAACAAAAGTGAATGCAAAAACGCATACAACGAAAAAATGAAACAATAGTGCAATATGCAGCAGCTCTACAGGAGTTAGCAGTAAAATGTGAATTCACTGATTTGGACGATGCTATAAAGGACCAATTAATAAATGGAATATGCGACGAAGATGCAAAAGTAGAATTATTCAAGTTGGAAACCATAACGTTTAAATCCGCCTTGAAAACAGCGATAGCCGACGAAGAAGCCAAGGTCGCTGTAAGTAAAGTCAAGGCCGTCGAAAAGACTCAGAATACGACAGAGCGAGATATAGAAGACACAGAGGTAAACAAAGTGACAGGCAAATGGGAACATAAATACCAAAGTAAGCATCAAGGCCGCGAAACTGGCTATAACAGTAGTAATGCAAAATACTCGTCAAGAAATATAACATGCAAGTGTTGCGGAAGAAGTGGACACAATATAGAGATGTGTTGGCATCGCAATAAAATTTGCTCAAAATGTAAGAAAAAAGGGCACTTGCAGCACATCTGTAAAGGAGCAAGAAATGAAACAAGGGTCTCCATAAAACAACTAGGATACGAACAAGATACCAGCAGCTCGGAAGACGACAATGTTGAAGATTACCTGGAACGTGTCAGCAATATGTATAACGTAACGGTTATAGAAAAGGTATACCGAACGCAAAGCATTGAGCCACAGTTTTTAGAAATTAAAATTGAAAATAAGCCGATTAAGATGGAAATAGATAGCGGAGCATGGATAACGTTAATTACGCAAAAAGATTATGAAAAATTTTTTAGCTTTAAAGAAATGATAGATGCGGATTTGTATATTAAATATTATAATGGTGAAAAACAAAAACCAATTGGAATGTTACAAAACGTTGAAACTGATAAATCCATTCAAAAATTTATTTTTTCTCAAAATTCCCATTTGAAGCAAATTTCCTTTTAAGGGTCATTTATTTACGAAAAATATATAACAAAATACTCGAATTATTAAGAAATTGTAATGTATTCATGATTATATACATATATATATATATATATATATATATATATATATATATATATATATATATGTATATACATATATATATATATATATATATATATATATATATATATATATATATATACTAGGGAGCTCCGCCCCCCTGCGCGCTTTGCGCGTGCACCCCCGCTTTTTTTACATAATATCTATATTTTCGTAATTATCGGAACAATAAAATACCAGAATTAATGAAATAATGAAAAATCTTATGTTCAACTCAACAATAAAAATTACATTATAATACAATAACTAATACCCATACATCCAACAATATACGTTATCCATACTTTACATCAATGCTTATAACCTTACATATCACAAAATAATAAGGATAACATACAAATAAAAAACAATTAGGAAATTTATGGATAAACAGCAATTACTTAAGGATGTCGAGAATAATAATCTTGTTTCCTAGGTATTATAATCCAAAAGTTATAAATTAACGTAAAATTTATAAGTGGTTAAAAATTAACAATTATTAACAAATTCATTTCAATAATAGATTAATTTAAGGATACTGTAATTAACTTTAAATCAGCTGCAACATGCGACAGCAATCTAATAATATTTCGAGCTAATTATTTGTTGTTAGAACGTTAATAAATATTGACGATTAAGTGGCTGAAGATGCTAATTCGGCTTTGACAAATATAAAAGCAAGTCTCATTTAAAATAACCATAAAGTAACGGAAAGTAACGTATAAATAACATAAAATATTGTAAAATAGCATAGAATAACGTAAGATAACATAAAATAACTTACATATCATTAAAGCTCGCATAAATAACGATAATATAACAACAAAATTGAAAAATAGGCCATAATAATGTAGAATAACGGAGATATAAACAAGGTCTGAATTATTAGGCTTAATATAACGAAAAAAAAGCAGTAAAAATTTGGAAAAGCATGCCAGAATAGAATATTGAGAAGCAGCGACTCTTAGATGTAAAGAAACGTACAAGAACGTTAAAAAAATAACGTTAAAAAGTTTATAAGCAATGGCGTAGGAGATATGCAGAAGGTTCTGATTCTTAGATGTAAAGAAACGTACAATAACGTAAAATGACGTTAAATAGCTGATAAATAACTTAAAAATAACGAAAGATTTCGAAAAGTAGGCCAAAATAACGTAGAAAAATGGAGATATGGAGAAGCTGCGATTCTTAGATGTAAAATAAAGTAGAATAACATAAATTACCGTAAAAGAACGCTAAATAGCTCTTAAGTACGTGTAAATAACGAAAAATTTCGAAAAATAGATGAAAATAACGTAGAAAAAGAGAGATATTGAGAACGTTATGATTTTTAGATGTAAATGAACGTAGAATAACGTCAAATAACGTAAAATAGGGCATAAATCACGTAAAAATAACGAAATATTAAAAAAAAAAGAGGGCAAATAACGTATAAGAAGGTAAATATGGAAAAGGTTCTGATTCTTAGATGTAGATAAACAAAAAATAACGTGTAATAACGTTAAATAACATAAAATAGCTCATAAATCACGTACAATTCGCGAAAAATTTCAAGAAATAGGGTAAAATAACGTAGTAAAAGGGAGATGTGAAAAGGTTCTGATTCCTAGATGTAAAGAAATGTAGAATAGCGTAAACGTAACGTAAAAGTAACGTATAACAAAGAATAGCGCATAAATAACGGAAAAGTCACGAAAAATTAAAGAAAATAGGCCAAAATCATGTAGAAAATCGGAGATATATGAAGAGCCTCGATTTTTGTACATGTCGGCGGCGGCGAAATAATTTTGTAATATAGAGATTATATATAAACGTGGATTTTAAAACTAAGTACTCTGATTTATTATCATATAATTATATTATCCATTAATCCACCCACGCATCGATTTATCCGCTTATTTACTCCTATACATCTACCCATGCATCCATTCAACCACCCGTGTATCCATTTATCCATCTACCCATCCATCTAATCACCCACGTATCCATCAAACCACTCACACATCAATGTTAACTCCGCTGGTGGTCGTTTCTAGAGGAGCGGCGCAAGTTGCTCTCCCCTTTCTCTCTCACCTTTCACCTTTCCCCCTTCTCTTTCGGGGTCGAGGCTAGAACAAAAACACTGACCCTGTGCTTTCTCGCTCTCTTCCTGCCGGACTCTGAATGTGATAAGTAGCCTATACTATCTAACTCGCGACTTCGTGCTTGAACCGCCTCTTGTTCAACGCGCGACAGGTTTCGACACTCACCGGTATTTAAATAGATACGTTTCTTGACTTACACACACATACATAATTGAGTAGTAAAACGAGTGTATATATATTATTTAGTTGACAAGAGCGCATTGAAAGCTCAATTTAATAGAAAAACTCGTCTTACTCCTTTTACTCTCCGAACCGCATTCGATCCTCAGTTACGTATTTAAAACCCTTTTTTATTATTGCGCTCACACGCACATTTCGCCCGCGTTTTGCTATTATTAAAGTAAATTCAAGCTAATTTCAATTTAATAATAAAACGCGCGAACAAGTATAATTGGGCTAATTTCAGAATATTTCCTATTCGTTTGCATATTTACTACGTCTTATAGTAATTTATTTACAATTTTTAATTGTATATTAATTAAACAAGTGTAATTAATGCCGGGTTTTGGAGGACGCCATGAGTCCGGGGTACTTAATTTATTAATAATAATTAATCAAATAAGCTCATATCCTGCTGGCATTTTACAATTGGACACGATTTCCCTGTTAAAACACTGCTTTTAATTAACTTTTTTACCTTAAAAAATGTTGGCAAAAGCAAAACCTTGATTAAGCAGAGAGGACGTTTCTCTTCTCACTCTTTAACGTATTTACGTTCATTAAATTCACACCTACACTGTATTTAATAAAAATTTAACATATTCGCAAAAAAGCAAAAAGGAAAATTTATTTTCTTTTCAGGATATTTCCGGGGTTTCCAAGAGTTTTCCGGGAAATTCGGCATGAAAAAAAATTTAATCAGATTCTATTAAGCTTGTTGTTAATTAATTTTTTTTTAATTAATAAAAGAATTTTCGAATTTTCCGGAAAAGTCACTATTATTTTCCTACTGTCTTAGCCGCTATTATTTTAATGAAACTGGTTGCTATCTCAATAGGTTCCGAATCTCAGATATTTTTAACGTGTTAAGGATTTCAGATTTCCGAAAAATTGTTTCCAAAAAAACAAAAATTTTCCAATTTGGAAAATAATTTGTATTCCACCCAGATTTAAGATCCCACCGTTGCACCCATTTGTTATGCTCCTCACTAGGCCAAGGAGGGAAAAAAATAAAAATTGACGATTTCCTTCCCTCACTCCTTGTCCCACTTAAGGTTCGCAGAATATGGATCTCAGAAATATTGGTGGATATATATTTATCTAAATCGGTAAATATGATTTACACAAATGCCCCCTATTATTCAATATTGTAAAAAAAAAAAAAATAGACGAATCGCGGCATATCGTGTATAACCTCTTACCTTTTTTGGTTTATTCCGCTTCAATCTACTGAGGTCCAGGAGTGACGTTGGCAGCGTCGTGGTCGACGGCGAAATGACGTTGGTACGATTCGACCGGTCTCCTCAGTAGTCAATGGCAACCTCCGAAATTTGGAGGTTAAGGCGAATAATATGCCTCCGGCCCATTTTCAAGGAAAACATTAAGGAAAAGAATATGTAGTCTTTGACTACACAACTCGGCTCTGCTCTGCTCCGACAGCTCTGCCTCCCTTTCGGAGTTGGTGGAACCGGACTCTGGCCAGTTCTCCCAAAGGTAGAATAAATATGCAGCGACCAACACAATCGATGTAATTTCTTATTATACTCACCGGAGCATTTTTCTCTCTTTTCGTGAACAACAATATTTTATCAATATTGGGATATACCAATAACACCACACAACACCAGATTTTGAGATAGCGATCTGAATGTATTAGATGTAGTTTATAATCAGAGATAAGCACAGGGTAAATCGTGTTTACCTTAATACACTTCATTTTTATTAAATTTGAACTTATACGACGACGCAGTTACAGGCGACGAAGGAGTGACCGGCGTTATTAATACGGGGTTCTACAAAATATCGGAGAAAAAAAACACGTTCACGGATTACAACTACAAGTACAGAGTACGGAGCTGTCGATACGAGATGTACGTCTATAATCTTTGCTGGTGGCAAGGCAACTGACTCGTCGGGGTGCTGCTGGCACCTTCGTCCGGCTTGACGTGAGTACTCCCACCTCTGGACAAGTGAAATTTGGTATGCTGTAGTTGGCTGGTAAAGTCGTCAGTTGTTGCACACGCTCCAACTACCAGACGCACAGCCAGCAAAGTTGACTTCAACGGCTCTGACTTCGCGGAATTGCATTCAGTCTTATACATGGGCCGCTTACGACAGACCCCCGAAATCTTTAATTATATTGTTTTTAACATCGATATTATTGTAGGCCGTAATGATTTAGGCAGACAGCCGGAAGGATAGACACGTATATTTTTCGGTTCGAGAGATTTTGAGGAAAGATTCGGATTTCAGAAAATATTCATTGCAGTTATATTAAGATCAATTAAAATTCATCAAAATTCGAATATTTTTTCAGCAATTACGAAAAGGATCAGGTTACAAGAATTATTCACGACAGTTCAAATAAATTAGTTACGAGTTAAGTAATGATCAGATCGCGATGATTCTTAATAATAACTTATTCCTCTAATTAATATCTACCCGAGGGTGAAATTTAGGTTCCCAAATTCCGATTTTTATTTTGGGGTAAAGAGTGATGATTTGAAAATTTCCTAAAACACGAGTTTATACTCTTTCGCCTGTCTACCCATAGCAATGCGAATTTAGGAGCCTTATTTTAAACTGGTTCTCGCATCGTGTCCTTTGGGTAACTTCCCAAAATTTGAGTTCCAAAATGTCGGAGAAGTCAATATCGATAAAAGATAAAATTCCTTTCTATAGTTATAATGTACTTTCCCATACGATTAACTTTTACTCGTGGCTATTTTTGTCAGAGTACAAATGACACGGTACGAGACAGTCAAATATTTTGTTGATAAAGACTTGCATTCAATCGGCGAGTGCGCGTGTACCCATTACTAAGGCGGTCCCACCTAGTAACTGCAACTCGTGTCATAAATGCACGTTATTTTGTCTATACAGGTTCCGCTAGTTACAGGGAAGAATGTGTATGCATGCTTTGATAGTGACTCTCTGTATATTATGTAACGGTCCATATTGGTATGGTATGAATATGGGTTTATTTTAATTATTTATTTATTAGAATACTTTTAGATACTAATTTTTTATTGATATAAGCAAAGAATGAATAATAAGAATAAATAAAATCAAAATTAATAAATGAATTGAAAATCGCGTTTGCGAGTTAGGCTGATCGTCGCGAAGCGAATATCCGCACAAAAGGAATCGCGGAGAGTAGGGACGCGTGCTTACATCTGTGTGAATTGAGTGTGATGGAGGAATGAGAAGAGTGGGAACTTGGTTGCTTAGCGACACCGGCGGCGCAGTTCTTACCGCTGTCGAATTTGCGTTAACTTTGGTCGAATTGTCGACAGCTAACTTATATACTCGCTAGTTTACTTATTACTATTAGCGAATATATGAGTGAGCGCAAGTTGCTTTTACGGTGTGGAACTGTGATATTAAATAAATGCAAGATATTCGACTTGCTTTACATAGAATTATAATATTATTTCTTTTATATACTGTAACGTGGCTTTTCGTTACGACGGCTTATTTATTAGACTTCTTTCGACACTTTACCGAATTTTTCTATGTTACTGGGCGCCAGGTAAAGCGCGGCTAACTCTGCACGAACCCTTTCCTAGAGGAAGTTCCGTGAAGTGGAAAATCAGGAATTAATAATTATATAACAAACACACAAATTTTCTCTTTAAGTACCTAAGCTTTATGGCAATTAATATACGCACGGTCGCCACATTTATAATTTTCGCGCAATATCTATCGGTCGCTATACAATATGGCTACGTTAGCCCTCGCACGCGTCTCTCGCGACGACCAAATCACCACGTTTTCCCGAGTTTTCCGAGTCGCTCAATTTTTCTCCAATAATGTCCGTAAATCTAACGTAGGCCCGACGCGCACTGATTCTATATACTGGTGTCACACCACCACGAATTTACTCGCCTAACCCCGAGCACATGACGGCGATGCACGATAATTATTCTACAAAGATTTTACTTGCAAGTGCCGAGGGAAGCTCGACAATTCCAATCCACTCACCGTCACAAATCCGGCACGCCTCACGATGCTCCTCACAAGCTGGTCGCAAAAGTTCGTTGGAGAGAATAAGCTCGCTACTAGGTAAAACGTCCGGTGTTGAGCGCGTCTATCTTGGTCACGAATGGGCAGGCAAAATATGCTTCTCTATTCGCTGACGGACGGGCAGGCAATTTTTTAAGTGCGTCTGTATTCGCTGACGGGTGGGCAGGCAATGCCCAAAATCGGAGAGGGCGGAAATCTCTTCCAAAATTTTCGCTCTTCTTCTCGAACAACTTCAGCCCACACACTTGTTGCTTTCGCCCCTTTCTTCACGGTGATTGGCCTTGATTTTCCCTAGATGCGAAAATCAAGGCCAAGTCTGCGGCGATTTGAGTCGCTAATTACCATTGGCCCGCTCCGTGAATGACACCCTGTCCACGCAGCGCGGGCAATATGAATTGCTAGATATACACGCGCGGGAAACCCGGCGTGTATATCTATATCGGGCGCTTTCGGTTTTGTCGTTGCCGGACCATCACAGTTGGCAGCGGCGACGTGCGCGCGTCGGCCTACGCTAGGATAGACCGGCAGCTTCATGCGGCTCGCGGCGCGGCGGCTGCTAGCTCTCCCCTCTGTCGACAGCCGTGTCGGTATCTCTCTCTCTCTCTCTCTCTCTCTCTCTCTCGTGGCTACAGCAGAGATGGTGTGCCTCGAGGAAGCCGCCGCTGCTGCTGTGAATCCTCTCTCCTCCCGCGTCTGCGTGCATCGGGAGAGAGGGCAGTCGCGCGCGCGTGTGTGTATGTGTGTGCGCGGGCAGCGGCTCATCATCCTCAAGAGGCGAGGAAGAAAGAGCAAGCGAGAGAGTGAGGGTCGCGCGTACAGTGTGCAGTGGTGTTGGTGCTGGGCATGGTTGTGTATGCTCGTCGCTGCGGCGATCAGCTGGTGCCGCTGGTATGGGTGTGTGCGTGTGTGTGCCGGTTCTTCGGCTTTCCTCGGTCGCGACTCTCCTTATCCTCATTCCCTCAACAAAATAAATAACAATTCCCCCCATTAATAACAATATTATTTAATATAAAATGCTCGGCTCTGGTGACCGGTGACTTGGTCGCGATTGACTGCCCGTGTTTTAATATCATTGGGACGTGAAATACACGTCACAATACACATATATGAATCTTTACAATTTCCCTATTTCTTTCTGTTATTTAGATACCTCGGTTGAATAATAATAAATTGAATTAAATATAATTATCTATTTCTTTAAATAATAAATAATTTACAAATCAAGAACTCTTACAATTAATAACAATAATTTAGAAAATATAACGTGACGAATACGTTATGTACATGCATAGAACTATATAATTCTTTATGAATACGACAAAAGCACATGATGAATATTTTTATGTAGTGCAAAAGGAAGTCACAAGGCTCATGCGCGTACATGACATTATGATGTTATATAATGTTAGCAAGAAGTATGTAATAATAATAAAAAATGAGTTATAGGTTCATGTACGTATCTCCTTTTATATGATTTTATATAATTGTAGCTAAATGCAGATAATAACAATTTTTTATAATAGTAACAAAGAGATCAATTTATACGATTCATGTGTGTATATGACATTGTATGATTCTATATAATTGTGACTAAAACGTCATAACGACATACCAAGGATAAATTCTGAAATTACAAGTATGTTATGCGCATACATGAGTGCATATGACTTTATATGACTGTAGCCAAAACCTTCTGAAGGCCTGTTACCATGTGTAGACGCAGACGATCCTTCCTTGCGAGATGTTATTATAATTATACAATTTTTATGCCCAGTTTACAATGGAATATATATGTATATTATTGACTCTGTATAATGATAAAAAAGAAAATAATTTTATGAGACGAAATTACTTGCATGTTATGTGTGTTACAAGACAGCCGGCAAGGTAGGGATCTGCGTTATCTTATTTTAATATAGCAATATATGTATATGGAATTTTTAAGATTAAGCTGGATCTTCAAAGATGGAGTTGGCCGACGGTCTTAAGGTGGCCAAAATTAAAAATTTTCGGATAGATGAGGAGGCCCGCGTTGCGTGTGGCGCACGCCAGCAGGTTGTTGGCTTGGTTAATAATAAATTATTATTAATAATTGAGCACCCCGTTATACATGGTGCCCTTCAAAACCCGGCATTAGTGGCATAATTGATTAACAATAAATAGTTGGAAACAATTAAAAATCTAGTTAAAGTAAAAGAAAACTAGAGAATTATTTTTTTTTGTTTTTCGGTAATTTAAAAATTTTAACGTGCGAAATAGGTCGAGCACGCGAGAGCGCGGTGAGCGACAATTGAGCACAAAGGTCAAAACACACGGAAATGTGTAAACGTGTATACGAGGAGGCAAGCTGAGTGTATTGAATATAATCCGCAGAAGAAATAAAGAAAAAAATATTTAACGATTGTGAGGTAGATTTTGTTGATCTTCCCGAGGTTAGAGGTATGTGAAATAAAAGTCACATTAACGTTTCGGTGGCTATGCCACCCTCTTCAGAAAAAAACTGTAAAGAGGTTTCTTTATTATAAAACTTTTCTCTTCATATTCTTATTATTATTATTATTACAAAACAGCATCAAAAAGCCGAAATCATACATTAAAAATAGCATAGAACTAATTAAAAAGTTGGAAAATATAATAATACCATAAAGATCATTGCCTTATCAGTCTTGATGTAAAATCGCTATACACAAACATCGACAAAAAACTAGTAAAACAGAGCATTGAAAAACGATACGCACAAATACAAAGAAAATCCACTGTCCCACTAAATGAGATTCTCAAAGCTTGTGATATCCTAATGGATAACACATTTTTCCAATTCAATGATAGATTTTACAAACAAAAATATGGCACCCCGGTGGGTTCCCCGATTTCTGGTTTATTTGCTGACTTGGTAATGGATGATCTAGAAACACATTGCATAAATAGTCTTCCTAACAAACCAATATTTTTCTTTTGATATGTAGACGACATAATCACATGTGTTCATAAAAACAAAATAGATGAAGTTCTGACCATTTTTAATTCATACAATGACAGGTTACAATTTACTCATGAAATCGAAATAAACTATTCCATAAGTTTTCTTGACGTCTTACTCATTAAAGACAATAATAAAATAATCACAAATTGGTACTCGAAACCAACTTTTTCCGGACGCTGTTTAAATTATAATTCGCAACACCCGACCTCACAGAAAATAGCTATGGTTTATAATCTCGTTGGCAGAGCTATAAAGTTATCAAATAAAAAGTTCCAGAATGATAACATAAAAAAGACATATAACATATTGAGAGACAATAATTATCCTGACCCTTTCATAATAAAATACACGAACAAAAGACTGGCATTAATACATTCAAACACAAACAAAAATAACTACAACAATAATAACGCCCAAATTAGGAACACACCGAGAATTTGTATACCATATATAAAAGGATTTTACGAACAAATTACTTCCGATCTCAATAAAAGCAATATCATCACGATTCCGAAAGTAAATAGAGACATAAGCAACATTATTATTAAAGGCAAAGACAAACGTGATAAACATATAGAAAATAACGTAGTATATAAGTTGAATTGTAAACATTGTCCTGCGACATATGTCGGCCAAACCAAAAGAACTGTACACACACGCATCGAAGAACATAAGAAATCGAAAGACAACGTTATAGCTATTCATAGAAATGAATTAAAACATGACTTTGATTTTGAAAAATTTGAAATCCTCGACAAAGAACCAATAGAAAATAAACGCCTAATATCTGAAATGTTATATATTCACTTGCAACAGAAAGCAATAAATAAAAAAGATGATACACAAAACCTCAATAACATATACACACACTTATTACACAACATAAAAATATGACAAATCAAAATAAACAATCATGCTATAACGTTGCCTGTCGAAACGAGCGTAAACAGACGCTGTAGACAGTTTCCCATATAAGGAGACTGTTCAGCTGTCACTTGTTCCAAACAAAAATAAACCACGAGTGCAACAACACCTCTCGCACTCGCGAGCCCCTTCCTCCCCGCTCCACTTGCTTAATCTTTCCAGCTGCCGCGTTTGCTTTTTTCTCCTCATTTACAGCTTTTTTAAAAGCTAATAATGCTACTGATTTGGCTGCTATGTGAATGTGATTAACAATATCATAATATCCATTTTCACTAAATCCAGTACAAAAATCCATCAATCCACAAAAATGATTCAGACCCTGAATACCTATGCCAAGAAGCCTCATTACGAAAGCAAATCTTCTGTTTATTTCGTAACCAGAGCTAATTTTTGGACTCGATGGAATGCGAACGTCATTTTCACATTTACACGCCACATTTAAATCAAAGCCTAAACCTTTCTGATTCAATTTCGAAAAACGCACTTCACTTTTGCATGTTTTACAAATCACAATGTTCTGTAAGGCCAATAATACACTATAAGAGACTATACAGTATAGCATAGTTGGATCGACTGCAACTTGAAAATCAGGATCACCATTATGAATTTTTTTGCAGAAGTACTAGTTAAACTTGAATCAGCATCAGAAGTATACCGATTCCCGTGAAACGAGCGTTTTCTTGATCGGCCTGGCTTATTTTTGTTCTCTCTGCTGCCCTTTCGATCACACATAGTAAAAATACTACTTTTTCACAACGGTCCAATTTCACAACGACGCGACGCTTGGGATGACTGAGAGGGCACTAAATTAGGTAAATGGCCGCCAAAACTGCTATTTACGAAGGGGGATAGGAGCAGGACTAGGATTAAAGATGGAGAGGGGGACAGCGGCAACGCAACGCCGGCCGCTGCATGAGCGCGCGCTCAAACGCGGTAGGTGCTGCCTCTTTTCTGCCGGTTCCCGGCCATAGGAACTAATTGTATGAGTTTTAAAATATTTCTAGATAGTATTGCTATCGAATAATGAAATAAAAAAAAAATGATTTTTCCAAAAAAATCCACCGCAAACCTGCCTTAATTAAATTAATTTATTGAATACACATACACAACTTCCATCATTTAGTTTTCTCCATGTATTGGCTCATTTAAGAACCATGAGCGTGACCTCAGCCACGTTTTTAGTGAGTCGTGATTGAGCCAAGTTAGAGTAGCCATACGCTTATATATTAAGTTCAACAGTAAAGAGAAAATAAGGTAAGAAATCTTTTCTTTTTCATTGAATTTCCCAAAGAATTAGTTAATAAGAACATTAAGGAGGAAAACAAAAACTTTAATTGCCCCACGTGCGCGAAAGGTCCAGGCCTGTACAGGACGGCTGAACCAGACCTCTCCCCCTCCCCCCGGATTTATAAAATAATACAAAATAATTATTCCGTTAAGAAACAATACGTTTCTTAACAACAATTGGTGGAGGCGCCGGGTAGAGTTGTCCAGGATAAACTTTTATTTTCCTCCTTATTGTTCTGTAAAAAGACCAAGACATATATATATTAGGGTTGAGCAAAAATTGTCTATAAGAGAAATAATTGTGTAACCCCTCCAAAAGGTTAGTATGAGATGTCAATATGAACACCCTAAAATTTTAGTAAGATTGAAGAATGTTTCACGTTTGCATCGAGCCGTCGAAATGGTTATGTGTATTATCCACCTAAAGCGGTCGGGCAGAGATTGTTGCCTGTCAACCCAGCATCCTGCAAGGAGAACTATATTGTAACATTCACTACAATGACAAAGAAATGTCCTTAGTGTATAGTGAGTCTATCTGGTATACTGACTGCGGTCCAAGGCATGTTTTGAGGTTAGAAAAATCAAAAGTGTCCTGAATACGAACTTTTTTGAAGTTTATTAATTATTAGCTTTCATTTATTACAGCATTATGCCATAACTACCAGAAAAACTGACTGTACTCTGTAATGAACGTGGAATATAATTAGCATACAGAGGTCGTGATTCAAAGCTTGATTTAAGATTAGAAAAATCGATAACGCCCTAATTACTGACTTTTTTGGAATGTATAGGCTTACACTCATTCCAACATCTTATCACACTGATAAAAAAATTGACTGTGATCTGTGATAAAAGTGAAATTTACTTAGCATACAGCGGACGTGATTTAAAGCTTGCTTTGAGGTTAGTAAAAAAAGAACATCCTCATTACGGAATATTTAGGAGTGTAAAATATCTTTTATCTTTTCGTTTAATAGCAAACTGATAAAGCTGGCAGTCTTATGAGAAATATGCCTTGCAACTGATTCAACCTTGCTCTAATAACATCTATCATTATCTATTTGGCACCTACCTTTTCAAAATAAGTCAGAGTTCTGAAAATAGAATTCGCAGAAACCACTCAGGCAGCGACAAATGGATTTCAGATCCCTTCAAATATGTAAGCGAATTTAGCAAAATAATAAGCTACATCTTCAATAAAGCAAAGCGTAGTTGCAAGCCTCAAATAAGTAAATTTTGATTGATTCTTATTGAGATAATTGTTGGTCCGCGCTGGTGTTGATAGTCGGCCCCAGAACGTTTAAGAACAGTATTGAGATGCAACAGCAACATCTTTATACACAGCTGCAACATCAGATCTCAAAAAGCGACGTATGGAAACTTATTTACTACTTGACTAGATCGTTGAAACACATGTTTTAAAAGGGCATCATGGTCAAGCACATGCATCGTAATTAGCACGAGATAGTACAATTATGAGCAGGCCCCAAATGCGATACGAGAGTTGAAGTTAAAATTTTATAATATAAAATTATAAAATATTATTTCATTATCTTCACCCTCTTTCCCATCCTCAACTACTCTTTTTCTTCCGTCCTCTCCCACTTCCTTTTTCTCTCCCTCCTCTTCTATCTGTTCCTCTCATTTGCCCTCATGCTCTTCCTCTTCCTTTTTTTTCATCCTATCCCGCTCCCTCTTCCACATCCTCTCCTTCATCTCCAACCGATCGCTCTCCCACTATCTCTCTCTTCCACACCCTCTACCACTCCCTCTTCCTCTTCCTCACCCTCATCACCTCCCTCTCCCTCATCCACTCCGTCTCCCTCTCCCTTATCATGTCCCGATCCCCTTCCCTCCACCAATTCCTCTTTTGCTACGTCATATTCTCCCTCCCTCGAATCTTTTCCTTTCCCTCTTCGTCTCCCTTAGCCTCTCCCCGTCTCATCCCTTCACTCTTATCATCTTTCTCATCTTCTCCCTCTCCTTCTACCCTCTCTCATCCTCTCCCACTCCCTCTTCCCCTCCTTCATCCTCTCCCTCTTTTCCATCCTCAACCACTTCCTCTCTCTCATCCTCTCCCTCTACCTCTCTCGTCCTCTCCCTCTCTCTCGTCCTCTCCCTCTCTCTCGTCCTGTCCCTCATCCCGTCCCTCTTCCTCATTATCTCCCACTTCCTCTTCTCCTCCCTCATCCTTTCCCTCTTTCTCATCCTCAACCACTCCCTCTATCTCATCCTCTCCCTTTTCCTCATCCTCTTTCTTTCTCTCCCTCATTTTATGCCTCTTTCTCTCCCCCATTCTCTTTCTCTTTTTCTCCCTCATCATCTCTCTGTTCCTCTCCCTCTCCCTGATTCTCTCCCTCTTCCTCTCCTTGATCATATTCATCTCCCTCTCTCTCACCCCCTCCTTCATTCTCAACTGATCCCTCTCCCTCTATCTCTCTCTTCTTCATCCTCTACCACTTCATCTTTCTCTCCCACTCCCTCTTCCTCTCCCTTTTCCTCTCCCACTCCCTCTTCCTGTCCGACTCACTCTCTCTCCCTCATCCTCTCGTCATAAAGAGAGAAAGAGAAAGGGGAACGGGGAAAGAGAGGGTGTGAGAGAGAAAGTAAGAGAGAATGGGTGGAAGCGAGGAAAAGAAATGCGGAGTGCGAGAGAGAGAGAGAGAGAGAGAGAGAGCGGAACGAAGGTTGGGAGAGGGAGAGATGACGAGAGAGTGTGAGTGAGAAGAAGGAAGCAACAGAGGGAGAGTGAGAGAGGGAGAGAGATGGAGAGAAGGAGATAAAGAGAGTGAGAGAGATGGAGAGAAGGAGATAAAGAGAGTGAGAGAGGGAGAGAGATGGAGAGAAGGAGATAAAGAGAGTGGAAGAGGGAGAGAGCATTAGAGGAAGAGAAGGTAGAAGGACAGAGAGGGAGAGGGAGAAAAAGAGGGAGAGGGAATGGGAGAGAATGAGGAAGAGATAGTGGGGGAGGGAGAGGATAAGGGAGAAAGAGGGAGAGGATGAGAGAGAGAGAGAGGGAGAGGATGAGGGAGAGAGAGTGAGTGGGAGAGGAAGAGGGAGGAGAGAAATACGGAGTGGTAGAGGATGAGGAAGAGAGAGATAGAGGGAGAGGATGAAGGAGGGGGTGAGACAGAGGAAGATGAATATGATCAAGGAGAGGAAGAGGGCGAAAATCAGGGAGAGGGAGAGGAACAGAGAGATGATGAGGGAGAAAAAGAGAAAGAGAATGAGGGAGAGGAACAGAATGAGAGAGAGAGAGAGAAAGGAAGAGGATGAGGAAAAGGGAGCGGATGAGAGAGAGGGAGTGGTTGAGGATGAGAAAGAGGAGGTTATGAGGGAGAGGGAGAAGGAGAAGGAGATGACAAGGAAGAAGGAGAAATAGTGGGAGAGGGAGAGGATGAGGGAGAGAGAGAGAAAGAAAATGAGGAAGAGAGAGAGAGTGAGACCGAGAAAGTAAGAAAGAGAAAAAGGAAGATGATGAGTATGAGGGAGAGGACGAGAGAGAGGGAGTGGTTGAGGATGAGGGAGAGGGAGAATGTAAGAGGAGAGGACGAGAGTGAGGGAAAGAAGGGGTGAGGATAAGGGAGAGGGAGAGGGAAATGAAAAGATTCGAGGGAGGGAGAGTATGATGTAGCAAAAGAGGAATTGGTAGAGGAAAGGGGATCGGGACAGGATTAGGGAGAGGGAAGGGGATCAGGACAGGATAAGGGAGAGGGAGGGGATGAGGACGAGAAAAAGGCAGAGGGAGTGGTAGAGGATGTGGAAGAGAGAGATAGAGGGAGAGGGATCGGGTGAAGATGAAGTAGAGGATGAGGATGATGGAGAGGGAGTGGGAGAAGATGTGGAATTCAGAGATAGAAGTACAGGGATCGGGTGAGGATAAATGAAATGTTGATAGATAGATAGATAGATATTCTTTTTATTTATCACTTAAAACAAAAATTTACAGCTGTATGTTCATTTTGTTAAAATTTGTTATCACATTATTAGTCATTACAGTTAAAAAAGTTGGGTCGCTATCACAGGTGGTCAATTATTGTCTAACATATCATGATGTAGTCAGTAGTATTACATATTATTTCGTCAACTTAATACTATACAAATAAATAGATAATAGTAATATATACACATACACATTTATATTGCACATATATCTATCGCGTCGGAAAATAAAACGCCTTACATTCTTCTTTCGTTCATAAACTCATTCACACTAATAATTACTCACACTTCACACTTAACACTTAAATAAATTAAAGACTACAAGAATAAATAATAGAGAAGCTTAGAATAAATTAAGACTAAACAGAATTTAACGAAAAACAATGACGAGATTTTAATTGCGGATTTATGGAGTTTTGTCGCTGTGTAATTCTTTAAGGTGCCTACTTAAAGCCGTTTTAAACTTACATAGTAGTGGCAGACACCTTACATTGCAGTGGAACAAGTTCCAGAGGCGTGCACCTTGGGCCCTAAAAGAATATAGGCCCTTATCCATGCGCGACCCCGGAACTGAGAGCTCTTTCATACCCCCCCTACTTGAAGTCCTTGCCTGATTTTTTTCAAAGATAGCAGTAAGATACGTTGGCTGCCGCATAACAAGCGCTTTATAAAGCAGCAATCCCTTAAAATACTCTCTCCTCGCCTTGATATCTAACCAGCCCAGGCCCTTCCTGTAAGGAGTGATATGCTCATCTCACCTAACATCACATATATATCTCACACATGAATTTTGTAAGCGTTGCAGTCGTGTCTGAAGCTCGCCTGACACATCAAGATAAACTACTGAGCAGTAATCTAGGTGAGATAATGCCAATGCACATGCTAACTGCTTACGCAGTGCCTCAGTAGTGCATGAACGAAAGAATTTCAGGCTATAAAGAGTCCTGTTTACCTTCTTGCTAACCGCATCTATTTGCGGCTTCTACGTAAGTCTTCCGTCCATTACCACACCGAGGTTAGTGACTGTGTCAACAAAGAGTACGAATACGCCGTCCTGCACCTCAATGCCCTCTAAGTCAAGGCTCTGGATCTGCTTGATGTTGTGATACTGTCGACCTGTAATGTATGACTTAAGCCACAGGAGAACGCTCCTGGAGAAACCCATGCGCAACAGCTTACGCAGCAGCTTTGAATGTGAAATAGTGTCGAATGCTTTGCTGAAATCGAATAATAGTAAAATTGTCAACAGTTTCTTTTTATTATTAATTCCTGTTCTGATGTCTTCAGTGAGTTTCAGTAGTGCTGTCTGAATGCTATGATGTTATCGAAAACCTGTTTGCATCGGGTCAAGAATATTTTTCGTCTTTAAAAAGTCAGAAATTTGGTCATGGATAATTTTTTCTAGGACCTTGGAAAGGAAGTTTATCAGCGCAATGGGTCGAAAATCAGAATCCGGAGATGGAACTGGTTTTTTCTTCAAAGGCACAAGGTGAACTCCCTTCCAAGTCTCCTGGAAAATGCCATTTGAGAGGGAGGAATTAAAGGTTTTCGCAACATGGTGACCCACTAACGAAAGAGCCTTGGCCACCACACTTTGCAGGACGCCGTCCTCGCCTCTAGCTTGTGACGAGAAATGGGCAGCAGCCAGGACTACGTCAGAGAAAGTGATTTCTCTGAAAACAAAGCAGTAATCAATGGATGTGGCCAGGATGCTGTCAAGATCTTCGTCACTTTCACTATGGGAGACCGACACCCCAGCAAAGTGGGCATGGTTGAGGGAGAGGAAGAGGGATAAGATGAAAAAAAGAAAGAGGGAGAGAATGAGGGACACGAAAATGATGAGGGATAGAGGGAATAACAGTTCAGTGTAAAAGATGACATGGGTCTTTGCCAAATCCACGCAAGAATTACCTCGCCAACGATAAGTTAGTGAGTGCGTATGTAAACTTGAGTCGATAAAAATCATATTATAGCCGATTCAAGTAGGGTTTTGCCTTTAATATATTGTACAATTTCATACTATAAAATAAAGATAATAATAATGAAATAATATTTTATAATTTTATATTATAAAATTTTAACTTCAACTCTCGTAACGCGTTCGGGGCCTGCTCATAATTGTACTACCTCGTGCTAATTGCGATGTATGTGCTTGACCATGCTGCCCTTTCAAAGCACGTGTTTTAACGAACTAGTCAAGTAGTAAATAAGTTTCCATACGTCGCTTTTTGAGATTTGATGTTGCTGTTGCATCTCAATACTGTTCTTAGACGTTTTGGGCCCGACCATCAACACCAGCGCGGACCAACGATCATCTCAATAAGAATCAATCAAAATTTACTTATTTGAGGCTTGCAACTACGCTTTGCTTTATTGAAGATGTAGCTTATTATTTTGCTAAATTCGCTTACATATTTGAAGGGATCTGAAATCCGTTTGTCGCTGCCTGAGTGGTTTCTGCGAATTCTATTTTCAGAACTCTGACTTATTTTGAAAAGGTAGGTGCAAAATAGATAACGATAGATGTTATTAGAGCAAGGTTGAATCAGTTTCAAGGCATATTTCTCATAAGACTGCCAGCTTTATCGGTTTGCTATTAAACGAAAAGATAAGAGATATTTTACACTCCTAAATACTCCGTAATGAGGATGTTCTTTTTTTACCAACCGCAAAGCAAGCTTTAAATCACGTCCGCTGTATACTAAGTAAATTTCACTTTTATCACAGATCACAGTCAATTTTTTTTATCAGTGTGATAAGATGTTGGAATGAGTGTAAGCCTATACATTCCAAAAAAGTCAGTAATTAGGGCATTATCGATTTTTCTAATCTTAAATCAAGCTTTGAATCACGACCTCTGTATGCTAATTATATTCCACGTTCATTACAGAGTACAGTCAGTTTTTCTGGTAGTTATGGCATAATGCTGTAATAAATGAAAGCTAATAATTAATAAACTCCAAAAAAGTTCGTATTCGGGACACTTTTGATTTTTCTAACCTCAAAACATGCCTTGGACCGCAGTCAGTATACCAGATAGACTCACTATACACTAAGGACATTTCTTTGTCATTGTAGAGTATGTTTCAATATAGTACTCCTTGCAGGATGCTGGGTTGACAGGCAACAATCTCTGCCCGCCCGCTTTAGGTGGATAATACACATAATCGATTTCGACGGCTCGGTGCAAACGTGAAACATTCTTCAATCTTAATAAAATTTTTGGGTGTTCATATTGATATCTCATACTAACCTTTTGGAGGGGTTACGCAATTATTTCTCTTATAGACAATTTTCGCTCCACCCTAATATATATATATAATAAATAATATAAAATATAAAAAAATAAGGTGAATCTCACCAACGTTGTCGGTGCACACACAGTGTGCATGTCGCGTGCGTAAATTCCAAATGCAGTGACGTCACTGCATTTGTCAAACCTAAAACAAACAAAATCATTTTAATTACAGTTCTCTTTTAACAGTAAAGTTCTTTTTTACATACGCACAAGTAATGATAAGCATATTTTTAAATAAAATAAATTAGAGAACTAAAACAAAACTAGAATAAAAAAAAACGAGAAACGCGTTTACATATCACATTAGGTTTTAATTTATTTTTAAATTTACAATAAATTTATAACTTATACTTGAGACCGTATGTAGCAAACATAGTTAAATCATGTATATATAATAATAAATGAACATGCCTACCGAGAACCGAGACGCGAGTCGATTTCTCGGAATCGATTGATATAAGCTAACGCTGCCGGGCCTATATAAAGTCCAACGTTAATAACAATGTCAGCACTTGTAATAATATATTAGAAACTCAATTGTTTGATATCACGGACCATGGCGGGCCCTGTGATAAAAACCTTCTAGTTAATAAATACGCAATCTCCTAAATCATTCTATTTTATTATATCCCACCTTATCCGTTCCTCTATGTCAGTTATCCGCATTACGGTGGATAACTGCATAAATTAAAATTTTAGTAGTTTATAGTTATTCATGTAATGCAGCTTGAATAACTATTAAACTAGGGTTTTCGTGTGCTTCCCATTGAAGGCTCTCCTTTAAAGTATTACAGCTCTATAGGAGATTGCTTAGAGCAAAAAACCAAGTTTTACACACACATACTAACTTCATTCGCGATTTCATTCAGCTCGAGTCACGATAAACCACGCGAGGCGGATAAAATAAATATAACATTCGTGTCCGTTTCATACTAGGTACAACATGTTCCCAAAAAACAAAATCCTTGATTTTCATTTATTTCAATAAGTGCAGTTTTACTTTATTTTTGAACTTTAATAAGCATTTTGCTATAGTATAACTGCTTCAAATACATATAACTTTTAGATGATTACATAAGTTTTAAGCAGTTCTATTATGGTAAAAGTGCTCTTCTGTACCAAATGATGTCCAAAGAATAATATACATTTGATAACAATTAATTTTCGTTGAACGTTATAATTAAGATGTTCCAATAAAATTGGCTAATTAAGACAATATACTTCTGTTGATAATTTTATAATTCGTGACAGTATATTTTAATTGCAAACAAATATAAAAATAAAAAGAAATGACTTCTTAACAACTTTATGACAATTATTATTATTATTATTATTATTAACCAGGTACAATGTACCTTGATGCTTTACATTAGGGCAAGCATCAAGGATCGCAGGAGGTAGTTTAACTACCTGTACACGACCCTAGTTACAAAAACTTAACAATTATGTGTAATTAAAATTAATATTATTTAATATTAATTAAATTACTGTATAAAAATAACTTACAACTAAATACTTATAAACTATTAACGTTATTAAACTAAATCTCTTAATTGTACATTCAATATCACCCATTTTTTTATTTTGATTTTTATATTTTCCTTACTATGCTTGATATTTTTGAGTTCGTTTGGTAATTGGTTAAAATATTTGGTAGCATTATATATATTACTTTTTTTCCCTATTTCAAGATTGATTTCAGGTAGTTCTAGGTTTTTGTTCCTAGTTTTGCTTTTTGATTTTATAAACTTTTCTCTAAGCAAATTGTAATTATTTAATAATGTTTGTAGTACATAAATTTTTTTAACTTTTAAAATAGAATCCATCTGTCTTTTTGAGTTACTTCTTATTATCTTTATTAATCTATTCTGCAGTTGGTATAGTGGTTTCATAGCATTATAATACGCTGAACCCCATACTAAAATTCCATAACTAGCCAGACTGTTAAACAAACCATAATATATGATAACTAGAGAATGTTTGTCCATTACTTTATTTAATTTAGCAAATAAATAAACAAGGTATTTAGTGCGTTGTACAACACTTTGTATATGTTCTTTCCATTTCATATTCATGTCAATAGTAACCCCTAAATATTTGCAACTTTGTACTCTTCTTAACGATTTATCTTGTATTCTTATTTCTACATTATTTGGTATTTTATCATTATAGTTTACGAACGTTATATAAACTGTTTTGTCAACGTTTAATGCCAGTTGATTGAATGCTAACCATTCATTCACTGCATACAAATGATTGTTCATTAAGTTTATAGCTTTTTCCCAATTTTCTGCCATACATAGTATGACGGTATCATCAGCATATGAGTTGATAAAACCGTCTGGCATTAAATCAAAAATATCATTAATATATATAATAAATAATAGTGGTCCTAGAATGGTGCCTTGTGGTACACCCGATTTTACAATTAGTGTGTCACTTCTAGTATTCTTGATTTTGACTATTTGTTTTCTATTATAAAGATAGCTTTTTATCAATTGCAGAGCAATGCCCCTTATGCCATATTTCTCTAGTTTTTCAATTAATATTGCGTGATCAACTGTGTCAAATGCTTTTGCAAGATCTAAGAAAGTTGCTATAATGGGTTTACTTTGATCTAGAGCTTTATATATAAATTCTGTTACCTTATCTAATGCCTGTGTCGTACCTATTCCTTTTCTAAATCCAAATTGCCTATTTGAGATAATTTTATATTTATCAAGAAAATTAAGCAATCTACTATGTAAAATTTTTTCAAAAATTTTTGCAAAGTTTGATATTAGTGAGATTGGTCTATAATTAGTAGCTTTTGTTGTTTCACCAGATTTGTAAATCGGTATAATTTCAGCACATTTAAAATGGTTTGGACATATTCCGGTTTTTATGCTTAGGTTAATTATATTAGTTAACGGCTCTCGTATGTAATTACACATTCTTTTAATTACGTAAGCATTTATATTATCTATACCCCCTGTTTTGTTTTTAAGATATGAGATTGTTTTGGTTACTTCCTCTACGTCTGTTGGTGCTAGGAAAATTGATTTGACATTATTCTTAATCTTATTTTTTTTTGATTTATTGTCTTTTTTAATAATATTTTTTGTAATGTTTGTACCAACGGAATTGAAAAATTCGTTAAAATGGTTGGCAATATCCGAGCTATTATTAATTATATTATTGCCTTCTATCAATTTATCTACTTCTTTTTCTTTTCGGTTTTGTATACCAATTTTGTCTTTTGTATACTTCCAGAGCTTTCTACTATCTGAACTTATACTTTCTATCTTACTTTTCTCATATTTAAATTTCGTATATTCAATTAGATTATGTAGTTTGTTAGCGTAATCAGTGTACTTTTTCTTTAGTACTAGATTATTTGGATCTTTTCTCCATATTTTAATTATATCTGCATTTTTATTCTATTTTTAAATAGGAATAATGCAATATTTTCAATGTGTCAAATTTTATTTAATTGATAATTCGATTACAAATTGTTTAATAACAAATAGCACTAATTTAAAATTGTACAATATGATAGAATCATTATCAAAATCCAACCGAGTGAGCGTCAACGAGCGAGGCATTTGTCGCTAGTTTTAAGTAAAGTTCTTCTTTTTAAACTTTTTATTGATTTTGTTTATTTTTTTGAAGTCCTTCAAAGATAAACATTTTTTTTCACACGCGCACAAATATCTATTGACACTGTGTGGATCGATGGTGCTCAATCATTGGTTTTCTTGTTTTTCCACTATTAACATTGATAGCAATAATTAGCTAAAAGGGGCCGTTAGGTGCCCAGCGTGCCAAATACTTTCTCTTTATAAACCTCACAAACTGCCAGCGACAAGCATATTGTGCTCTGGTAACATTAGGCCCCGTAGTCGAGCCAGCCGGGTTGCAGCGGTGCGTTCTCGACGCTAAGGTATAGCGACAGAAGCACAAACTTCTGGCGATACAAGTCGTGGGGACGTCCAGGTACTCGCAGAACTACACACACACATTAACACTATACACATACCACTATCAACATTACTTCAATAAAATCACATCAAAGTTTTACATTTTAATAAAAAAATTCTTACATTTAATGACACTTTAAATTCACTGAATCTAAACACACACACACATAAGCTAACACAAAAATCACAACTGTTTTTATATACATATATCACAACACATCATCACACTATCATCACAATTCTTGCCAGCGACGAGCATATTGTGCTCTGCTAACTTTAGGCCCCGTGGTCGAGCCAGTCAGGTCGCAGCGGTGCGTTGTTGACACTGAGCTGCAGCAACAAAACTCACAGGGACACACACACTTGAGTACACGTTACACTTACTTCCCTAAGCACACACACACACACACACACATCACCTCCTAGTCTACACTAAAATTTAAAAATTTTCTTTACACTTTGAAAACACTTTCTTTTTTTTTCTTTTTCAGTTAGCGCGGGTAGATAAACCCCACATGCCATATTACACTCTTGTATATACATAAAAAGGGTGTAAATGGTTCTCTTCTCCCAAGTAAACTTGGCGTTTAGCCATATCCAGGCGACAACAGCTACAAATCAGGCGTAAGCTGTAAAAATACATTAGCATTAGTGAATACACAATATAAACATATTCATTAGACAATATTCCATAGGAACGCTCAATTTTCTAAAATTTTCCTTCTTTAAGTATAATTTTAAAACAAAATAATTATTTAAATAAAATACATTAAAGCCACTCATTGAGAATAACTTCTACAACTAAATATTAATAAGGACGAGGGGCAAAAACTTACTTGTAACTCTGAAAAAAGTGTCCTAAAAGCCAGCTTTTGATTCTAAAGCCTCGGCTCAGCTCGACGAAAAGTCCAGAAGCCGTACGCTAGTGGTACAGGCTAGTTGACGGGCAAGGATACCCTTTTCACCTTTTCGTAGCATTGGCGCCAGTCATAATCTGGTTTTCCAGGCGTTAACGGCCACGTATCACTCCAACCTTTACTCCAACTTTAACTCCAACCTGCAAAAAGACACCATTATAAATATTTACATATACACACATACATTTACCTAATTTTAAGCATATTACTCATATTTCATAAATAATAATACAGTAAAATCTGGAGTAAGTAGGAAAGTAAGTAGTAAAATATATATATGTGTTGGAATGAAGCGCCAAAACAAGGAATATATGTAATTATATAGAGAATATAGAGGAAATTAATGAAAGGGATGGGAGCTCGATAATAAGAAGATTTATAACAACACTCACCTATGTGCAAAGAAGTTTGAGTCGACTCAAACCAAGAGTAACGGCCAAGGTTTTGCAGAAGAGACTTTCCGAAAATTAAAAACAAAAACAAAGAGAGGCTACACAAAGGAATAGTCCTTCTAGAAAAGAGGCAATAGCTTTTCGGCAGAGTAAATAAGGTAACTTATCTGGTCATACGTTGATACAGCAAGCCTGGATCACTCCTTTTCCGCAACCTGTGAGTTAAGAAAGTATTTTTGCTGGGAAGATACCAGCACTATTTAGTATTATTTTCCAATGTACCATCACTTCAATCAGCAATAGTGATTGATCAAACAGCAGGAGTAACTCACAACACCAACAACGACACTTAACTTAACCTCTTCTCATTACACTGCAGCAGACTGCATGTTGCAGATTTTTTTTTCTCCTTTTATTGGTTACGCCGGGCTGTATGGCCCTTGGCATGTACCCATTCGCATTGCCTCGGTGATGAATTTAAGTGAGGTTTTAATCCATTGTAGCTTGAAGTTGTGTGAACCAGAGCGACAACTTGAAGACATAAAAAGCAAGGTGCGGTTTTTACCCTCAGAGCCATATACTATAAGGTAGAACTAATTCAGATTTTATACATAAACAGAGTTGGGGTTTATAAATGTTCCAAGCATTATACAGAAGGTTAAATTTTTTAGAATAGGAGGATTTGATAATTCTATTATCATAACTATCAGCAATATTATTAAATTTTTTATTAGACTATTATCAGAAAAAGAATTGAATTTACTAATCATTTTAAGAGCTAGGTTTTCCCTTCTAATTTTTAAGGTATGAGTACCTGCAAGATGGTGTAAAACATTAATTGGAGTGGTCTTAACGCAACCAATGGCTTTGCGAAGAGCCGCATTTTGAATCACATTGAGTTTATTCAGTATTCTATAATTAGCATTATGAAATAGAAAACTACCCCAATCAAGTTTAGGTCTAACAATTGATTTATAAAAAAGCTAGAGTGTATGGGGATGTACCCCCCAATTAAAATTACCGATGGAAGATATCATGGCAATACCTAATTTTGTATGAGCAGCGATTTTATTGATATATAACTCCCAGTTCATATAATTATCCCAATGAACCCCTAAGTATTTAAACGAACTGACATTAAATAAATTTTGATTTGACAGTGAAACAGAAAAAGAATTGGGTAATATTAAATGACTATTGTAACCTAGAAAAACCAATTTACTTTTAGAAAGTGAAATAGAAAGATTGAGTGAGTGGAACCATTTTTGTAAGCTGGAAAGAGATTTATCTAAAGATTGTAAAATAAGATTGATGCTTGTATGTAAAATATAGATTAAAATGTCATCCGCAAAAGTTAGATAAATAATTTGAGTAGGAATATGACGGTAGATGAAACACAAATAAATATTGAAAAGTAAGGGATTTAAAATACAACCTTGGGGTAACCCTTTATTTGTAAAACCAACAGCAATTTTTTCTCTTTTATAAAATCCAAAAATTTCTCTAGAGCTAATCAAATTGTAAATAAATTTAACAATATGGGGAGGAATACCTAATTCAATAAGAATTTTTGTGAGTTCAATAAGATTGACATTATCGTAGGCTCCTTCTAGGTCAAGACTAAGAAGACCGAGAAGTTGTCTGCGACAATTAGCTAATTCTATATCAGTTAGAAGGTTGGCTAGGCAATCGAATTTTATGATTCTCTACCCACCAATGGAGTCTATCATTTAATATTCTCTCTAAAATTTTTAAAATAGTATAGGCTAATGAAATAGGTCTAAAACTTTTACCACCCGGTTTCGGGATAAAACAAATGTTAAATTTATTCCATTCATTAGGAAAAGATCCAGAGTTAAGGATATGATTGAAAAAGTTAGTAAGCCATTAAAAGCTGAGTTGAGTAAGTTTTTTAATAGTAAGTATGTTAAACCGTCGGTGCCGGGAGCAGAATTATTTTTTGAATTATTTATGGCGGATATTACTTCGGATAATAATATAGGATTATTTATTGATTCATCCTTGGAAAATTGATAATCGAAGGATGGAGTATGTGGATATTGATATGTGTTAGAAATTTTGTTGAAAGCAGAAATAAATTCAGGAATATTGGAACCGATGTTAGTACTTACGCTGGGTTGAGGGTCTTTATAGAATCGGTTTTTATATCGTTTAATAAATTTGAAATTATATAACAGAGGCTGAGAAAGGTTAAGAGAGGCTACAAAATTCTTAAATTTTTTGTTTTTGGTTTTACGTAAAGTTTTTGCTGATTGTTTATTAATTTCTTTACATTTGGTTACATTTTCTAGAGATGGGTTAAGTTTAAAAGCATTGAGGGCTTCACGTCTGGCCTCGACCGCTTTGGCGCATTCCTCATCCCACCAAATTGTCGAGGAAGAAGCTTTTCTGGGGGTTTGAGTATTTTCGACATTAATTTTCCCATTAGCATTTATAATGGAGTCATAAATGATTTGCACAAAAGAGTTGTAAGTTAAAGAACAATCCTTGGATACCGGATTTAAATCTTTTAGGGAAAGTTCAACATTATCTCCAAAGATTTCACAATTAACGTTGGATAGGGAGATTTTTTTGTTACAAGGTGACGTAGAAAAAAAATCATCAGAAAATTCAATATATATAGAAAAGTGGTCACTTCCCATACTATCGTCACACACAAACCAATTCGACCTATCAAATAAATTGGAACTACAGAAAGATAAATCAGGACAACTAATCTTATGCCACACCCTTGTAGCAGAACCATCATTGAGAACAGTAAACTCAGAAAATTCTTCCAAAGAACTGGCGAGATTTATACCTAACTGATTAGGGACTTCACTGCCCCAATAATTATGATGGGCGTTAAAATCCCCCATGCATATAAAATTGGGGAGTGAAGTAAAACTTTCCAAAAAATTTTCAAAGTTACCTTTATTAATAATGTTGTTAGGAGAGTTATAGACAAATCCAATATGTAAAGAAAAATCCTTGCTAACAATTTTGATACCAATAAACTCCATACCAGGAGGAATAAAATTAGGAGAAAAGGTAGTAAACTGAATATGATTTCGGATGTAAATAACCATACCACCACCATGATCTTTTAGACAATTGTTTCTGTTTTGTTTCATAAAGTCAAATCCTGGAATTGAAATATTAAACCGGTTATCTTCTAGTTTTGTTTCAGCTAAACCTAAAATATCACAAGATTGAGAGAAATTAATTAAATCTGCAAATTTATTTTTGATACCATTGATATTCCAAAAATACAAGTTTTTACATTTTTTCATCACCACCTGTAGAGATAACAAAGCTATCTTCAACAAAAGATAAATTCCGATTAAGACCCCTTAATGTATCAAATAATTTTTTTTTACCTTCAAAATTAGAAGTTTTGAGTTTTATAGTCCTTTTCTTTTTTCTTTTTGAGTTTGGGGAGGGAGTAGCATTTAAAGGGAAGTTGCTAGGAGAATCGAGTGAATTTTCATAAACTTTTTGCGGGGAATTGTTTTTTGAAAGTGGACTTTTGTTACTATTGTCAAAATTTAAATCGTTTTCGGAATCTAAATTTGAAGTGTTTATTTCAGAATCCTCATTAAAAATTTTTGAGGTTGAGTTTTGATTTATTTTAGATATATTTATAGTAGTGTTTTGGAAGGGTTTTTTATTGGGAGCAGAGTTATTTTTTGTATTATAATGTTTATTGACTTTATTGAAATCAGGGAAAAAGTTATTTAAAGTTGCTTTACCTACAATATGGGGTAAAGGGGAAATTGGACAAGAAGAGTCAGGAGATTTAGAGCCATTTAAGTCGCTCTCCTTGCTGCACTTTACTTCATGATCAGAGCTATTTAACTTGGAACTATGTTCTATAACAACTTCATGACTAACAAACTGACAGGGATAATTCTCGCCTAATTGACGAGAAAGTAAATTGACAGAACTGTCAACTGAATTTCCAAAAACTATAACAGAACTATTAGCAAAACTAGGAATAGTATTTAGTTGTGAAAAGACTGGGGAAACCCGCGAGGGAGAAGGCGAGTGAGGGATCGTCACCTCCCCTCCTCCAATCTCGGGGTCTGAACTGTTATGATTAATTTCTAATGCTTTGTCGAGCGTACACGTTTGAGAAATAATAATATCGGTATGTTTTTCAACGTTTCGGTCGAGTTCTTCTTCATTGTTTTCAAATCTTATGTCTAAATAAGGATTAGGATCTGAACTGGCAATACGACTAATGGGGCCCCCAAGTATCGTTTCCCATCCCATTTTATAGCTCTGTCTGACTATACTAATAGCATGTGACCTGCTAATATTTTTTAAAGATTTTAAAGCGTTAACTTCTCGATTGAATTCGAAGAAAATACAAATTTTGTCATTTACTGCATGGTTTCCTTTACAATTTGCACAATGCGGAGGAGATTGACAAGCATCTTCATGACTACCGTTACAGTTAACGCATCTAGTAGGGTTTTTTCATGAATTAGAACCATGACCGAACCTTTGACAATTATAACAACGTAACGCGACAGGATTAAATTTATACACATTATAGTAAACTCCATAAATACTAACCTCGTTAGGGATTTTATTTTTACTAAAAATTTTTATACGATCGGTAGCTAAAAGTCTTACGTCTTCCTCATCTAGTGATTTTTTATGAATACGTTCAATTCTTTCAAATACATTTTTTCTTAAACTATATGTTATTGGCTATAGTCGCACATAGGATTTTTTTTAAATCAATTTTTAAAAAAATGGCATAAGTTTTAAAAAAATTTTATTTTCTCGACCTAATTGTTTATAAAAAAAAAATTTGTTTAATCAAACAACAGGTATGTACTTCTTTAGAATTGTACTTCATTATCTATAATGCGATTGTACTTCATTATCTATAATGTGATTGTACTTCATTATCTATAATGCGATTGTACTTCATTATCTATAATGCGATTGTACTTCATTATCTATAATGCGATTGCACTTCATTATCTATAATGCGATTGTACTTCATTATCTATAATGCGATTGTACTTCATTATCTATAATGCGATTCATCGGGCGGTTTTCTGGTAGCGTTTTCACCCAATTTGAAAAAAGTAGTTTTGAGAAAAACGCATTTAAAGTTTTACAAGTACTTAACTCTTAAAAAATTTCGTCTTATGTTTAATCTGCGGTGCCTGCATCGTACATTTGGCATCAATCTAAATTGATATTCTCTTCTTCTTTCTCCTTCCTGACTGATTTTAAGTCCAACCGAGCCTTTTTTGAAGCATCGGTGAGCGATCGCTCGGAAAATTTGATGCGACGCTCATCAGCTTCCGCGCAAAACTTGTAGCAGTTTGACCCTATTTTCATCCTCAAATTTTGCATCAGGTGTACGATACCTGACAGACAATTATTGTAGATACGTACAGCAATGTATACTGCTGTATCAAGTACATGTTTGCCACTGGAGGAAGATTTAGGTGCCATAGACCACACGGTTGCGTTAAAGCTTTCATTCGTATTTTGAGTGAATTCACCAAGGCAACGTGCAAGAAGATCGTCACTGCTCAACTCTTCATATACAGGAGAAATCGCTTCATAAACTTCTTGAGATAGCGGTGCTTTGTGCGTATAGTTTGATAAATCTCCAGTAGCTTTTGCCTTCTGCCATGAACACCATGAGACTTCTCCGCTCGGGCTCTTATCATATTTTCGTTTGGTGTCTGTTGAGAGTTTGTGGTTTAGCGTGCGTAAATGCCATTGCGCATTTTTTTAACCGAGTCTGGATTTCTGTGTATTGCTAAACTATAATATTTAGATAACTCGTCGATCAGCTTTCCAGTGAATTTACCTTTACCTCCCAGGCATTTAGTTTGTTGTTTCAAATTTCAAAGACGAGTACCCATTCGTTTTTGAACATGATCGATGTATTCCTTTTTCTTTACCGTGATGTTCTCGTAGGGCTTTACATCGGTGAGACCTTTAAAGATTCTAATCGTAGGAACATTTCGATGACTGCATTCACTTCCATGTTCCCTGCTGAGCCCTCGTGATTAGCTTGATATTCACTTGATATTCACTTGATATTACTTTTTTTTCATGACTTTCAGCCCATTTGTTATATTCTTCTGTATCAGTTTTCTTCTTCCAGAATTCACAAGCTTTGCAGTATTTAGACTTGACCAAAACATCGACCACCTTTCCAGTAAACCATCCGATAAGCGAAACAAAACCAAAGAGCGATGAAAAACCTCGTGTGCGCCAAGAACCATCACCAGACACTCTTATACCTTCTTTTTCATTTATTACTTTTTCTTTTTAAACTTCTTCTGCTCCAATAGATATTCTTCTTACGACTCTATCGTAAAACGATTGAAAAATGGGACAAGACAAATTCATGAACGCAAAAAACTTTATTATACCATTCAAACCTACACCCAATAGTCGCATAGAAAGAACCATTCTGCGATTAATGTCATACCCTTTTTCAATAAAAGGAGAGCTAGGAATATGAACGCTTTCACAATTTTTACATGAAACCACTACTTTGAATCCCAAGCCTCTCATTCCTGATTCTGCAAACGTAACGTCTCAGTTGCATTTTTTTCACACTGCTATTTGCGACAACGGGGTAAATACTACTAAAAAATCCAAAATTCTATAACTAAATCCTGCGTCGACCTCGAATTCATCAAGATCAATAGACAACAACTTTTTTGCTGACGTTTCAGCATTTTCTAAACTGGGTTTTTCTAACGCATAGCGATTCAGTGGCGGAGCGCGGTTTGAAATGCTCCGTTTTTTAGCATTCAAGGTACCTCCCCGTCTGGACTTCTTTCCACTGTATTGAGGTTTTTTACCACTCATTTTATTTAGTGTACGATTAGTATTGATAATTCAATATAAAACAACTTTATTTTGATGATTCTTTATATAAAAAATAAAAAGATCAACGAAAAAATAAATCGGAGCGTCTGACTCGGTGTCACTTCGCAGCTGTACTGACTCACACATACGCTTATATTATAGTGCACTTATAATATATGTATATGTATATTATAGTATCACCGCATCCTGGTGACCACGAAAGGTATCCTAATGACCTTTTACCTTGTAAGTAAGGCAGGTATTTAATATTTCAATAGATAAAAGCAAAAAATTGGATCGGTATCGCATATGCTCTGAACGCACACTCTAAGGCGTGGCGGCAAAATTGAAAATTGAAGCTGTTAAAATTTTGTTTACCATAGAACTAATTGGATATTGTTTTTATAACCCTAAAGTATTGTTTAAGCCAAAAAAACGATTCCATTCCTAGAGTGGTGTTACCCCTTAAATAAACATACTTCCGGTCTAAATCCAGGTACGAGAAATCAGGGTTGTATTTTAGAGGTCAAAAGCTATCTTTTGACGCCTTAATATTTCTGTTAACTGGATTTCTGGATTTGACTACCTTTGGTCTCTCCGGCACCCCGACTATATCTATACTAACAGATTCTCGTCTGTTTGCACTTCCTTGACTCTGCTGTTAGGTTCACTCCTAGCAGTCTTTTGAGTACTCTGCGTAGGCGAATTTTGTGCTGGCCAAGGGTTTCGCTTAACACTATGAAGTCATCGAGGTAGATCTCGAGTTCCTCGCCCTGAAGGCCGGCTATGGCTAGTGATATTGCCTTGGTGAAGGTTATGGTTACCTCCTTTAAACCGATAGCCATCCTGTCCTACTCGAGTAGCTGGTTTCCATGCTTGCCGCCCGGTAAATAGAAAGCGGTGAGGTGTGTAGAATCAGGATGCATTTCGATCTGGTGGTTCCCTTGCTTGAGGTCCATCATCGTGATGTTGTTTGCCAAAGCCAGATGCTCTAAGATGTCGCTTGTAAAGGGTAGGCGGTGGCAACTACCCTCTGTTTCATCATTCAGCGCCCTAAAGTCTGTAACTAGCCTAAATTTCTTGTTTCCTTGGGCGTCAGGCTTTTTTAATACGATCCGGAGTGAATATGAGTAGTTTGAGTTGGAAGGAACCACGATTTTTGAGCCCGTAGCTTGTCGAGTTCCCTTATCATGTGCTTCTTAAGGGCTGGAGGAAATCTAAACATGTGGTTACGTATCAGCTTGTTTGACTTCAAGACGATTTTTTGTTGAATTAAGTGAGTTGCGGGCAGTGGTTCGCCCTCGAGTTCGAAAACTCCCGCGTACTCTTGCACTATTTCCCTTATGTAACCAATCTCCTTCTTTGTTGACCCTTTCTTCTCTGGCTGGGACGTTGTTTTGCAACATTTTGTTCAATTTAAGCACCTCTGTATATTTTTCTGCCTGCTTATTTAATAAAATTGTTAAAATATTGGATTTTAATAAATGTATTTGTACTTACAACGGGAATGCACACATTCCGGGAAACGAATTTTGGTCAGACTTCGGGAAGAGGTTTCTGGTACCCAAAAATTAAGCCTAGCACCCGCAATTTATTCTAATGGGCCTTTTTTATCGAGATATGATGTAATTTACTCGAAGTGTGCTTTATTTTAATGAGAAAAGGTACCTCTTCTTCTAACTATAACTCTACAATTTTTTTGTTGTGAATAAATTACCCAAAAGATAGTGCAAAGTAGGCGGAAATGAGTTTTAATTTAAGTTTTGTTAGGTATAAAAATGTTAATCTGATTAAAAGTTATTAACAATTGAAGATGGTGACTGAATACATTGAAAATACATGGAAAATAAACCAATTTAAAAGAGTTAAAGTTCATTGAATATTCATGCATTTTCATCAGATTAATATTTTTTCGTTACACTTGCACGAAAACGCGTTTTTTCATGCCCATATAGCGGGACTAAAGTGTCCGTTTTCCAACCGGAGGGCGACAAAAGTAAATTTTCCAAAGTCAGCTCTAAGTGGGTTTAGGCGTCCTAAAATTCAAGTATCATCCGGATGATACCACATGTTTAGGTGAGCCTAAACACTCTAGTAGGCTGATTTTACAGTCTAACAAGCGTGTGTTTACACCATGTCGAAGAACGGTCAAATTTAGTTTCGCTTCATAGGCTTAGAAAACACGTTATCAATACATGTTTGAGAAGAAATTCGGAGTGCGCCATGGGGAAAAGGCTTTTTTTGCCCTTGTGCTTGTTCGCCAAACCTCACACGCGGGCAAAAAAGCCTACTTTTCCCACATGGTACACAATATACTATTATACGTTACATAACTTAAATTAAAGGTCTTTGTACCTATTTTTTATTATATTATGAGCAATTGATTCATAATAAAAACTTGTAGTTTTATGGTTAAAAACCAGGTACCTTTCATTTAGGGGCTAGACTAGTTTCTACTATGGAAAATGGGGTGGATTACCCGGTATTTTTAATAGAAGAATTATACTACCCAATTTCATCCAATTTTGGGACTGTATTTATCATCATTTAATAGAGTTGTTCAATTTTTTTCACGTTAAAATATAAAGCCATATCCGAGATATAAGCCATTCCTTGGAGACTTTAAATTACTTTTCCATTACTTTTTATAAGAATGGTTTAACTGTTAAGCAACTTTATACAATAACTCCTTATAAATGCAATTTTAACATAATACAGCATATATAAGTCGCTCAAACTGTTACTTAAATTTTAATTTAATACTAATGATTTTTCTTAATATAGCAATCAAGAATAATAGCAATGACTACTGAATCACTTATATTTGTACGTGTCACATGTAGATATTCAAGCTACTATTTACGGCTATGATATTTTGATGTTAGAAAGAAACTAGAAATATCAATGCTCGAAGAAAATCAAATCAAAATAAAAATATCCACAGGCGAAAGTAACGTACAGAGGTCAGTTATAACTTTATTAATATTTTGCAGAGGTTAAAATATTAATATTTAATATCCTTATAATATTAAAATAATAAAGCTCCATTTTCTAGTTTTCCACAAGAAACTTTTAATTATCGCTGTAGGTTTTCTGCACTGCTTTTTCTAATTTTTTTAATCAGTATTATTTCTAGCTCTTATTCTCCCCTTTCATTAGATATAATTTCTTTTTTCTCATAAACAATCTTTTTTAGAATTTTTATATATGTGACATCCCCTTGTCACTATATATTATAAAATTAAATAAGAATGTTAACAAAGACGTATATACGTACATCTATAGCCACTTGTATACATATACGTATATACCACTTTACATGCTTAAGCGAGCGAATACCGAAGCATGTCGAAATATTCGCCAATGCCACGCTAGAGATATTACGCGAGCACGAGGCGCAGGCTCAGCACTTTCCCCTTCTCGACCAGGTTAGAGACACCGAATTTTGTCGAACTCTCATTGGACGAGAGGTACTGACGTATACCACCTTCACGCTCGATACACGAGGTTATAAATACCTCGCACACCATTTTTTGAGGCCTTTTGTTGACTGGATGTGTGAAGGTGGCCGTCGCCCCTCTTGATTCTGAGGATTCACATTCTGACCACGGGTAGGCAACCGCTAGTTCGAATATAGAACCCACGAACATGCATGCCTTCTGCCTCGAGAAAGTAGACCTTAGAACCACGAGAGCCGAGGAGACCTAGAGCCTCTGCACCGTCCTCAACTGCCCGTCGAAGTCTCCGGCTTTAGCGGCTACCGCCCAGTGACGAGAGCCTAAATAAGTTCTATAGTACCGGCCTCGGGAAGGCAACGCAAGTTCGAACTTAGAAACTTCGAACGTACGTCTTCTTCTTGACTGGAAGAACTAGAGACTCCAAACAGCTGCTATATTGACACGCGACCACAGCGTGTAATAATAAACTTTCTGTAAGTCTTTAGATTTAATATAGTAATATAATACGCGCAAATGAAGGGTTAGAATCCAGAAGAGAGCATTAATAAATGTAAACTTGAAACTTGTAATTCTGGAATATATATATATATATATATATATATATATATATATATATATATATATATATATATATATATATATATATATATATATAATATAACTATAAAAAAGGAAACATTCAAAAGAACAAGGTAAGAATAGAGCGCTCACCTTCAAAAACACAAAGCACTCCTCTATATAAAATATATAACGCTCACCTTCTCAAAAACACAGAGCGCACCTCTATATAAAATATAGAGCGTTCTCCTTTACGAATCCGGAGCACTCTAATCAATTAGCAAGAATCAATTCCGTATCCACATTTCTAATAGTAATTAAACTCAATTAAATCAATTAACAAGTTGGTATTAGCTCCAAAGCGAAGATCAGTTCCGCGAAATAAATAAAAATATTTGTTTGTGACTTAGAACCCGCACAGCAGAACGTAATTCGGCTGTAACATATATATGTTTGTATTCTCATATCTTTATTCTTCTCGTTCTTGTTTCTCCGGATTCCACGAATATTTATATAATATTTTGTACATTTTATACTTCTTGCCCGATTGTACAAAACAGATAGAAAATATGATTGTAAATAAAACAAAAAATACTAAATGAAAGAAGACGAAATATATATATATATATATATGTGTTAGACGTCCAACACATATATATATATATATATATATATATATGTGTGTTAGACGTCCAACACATATATATATATATATATATATATATATATATTTCGTCCTGTTTCATTTAATATTTTTTGTTTTATTTATTTTTTATTCTTAATTTAATCTTTGTATGTATACATCTTTTTTTTCTTCTCCTGGTTATACCGGCCTCTTGTTGGACCCGTAAACCCTTGACTGAGTTTGTGTTTTATGCGTCCGATAAATTTAAATAGATGTCGCTACTTGAACTATTGAATGTATTGTATAATAAGAATGGAGATATTAGTTTGAAATTAGAAATAACGGACATTTGATATAGATGTCTCAGAAGAAGCAAATTCTTATAGGAACTCTCGAGAGTTTTCAGATACAAAAATACTTCTTGATGAATTACTATTAAGGCATTGAGACCCCGTAACCAAACTAAAATCTATTGTAAAAGATTAGCAGAGTAGTGTATAACTTGAAGAGATAGAACATGAACAAAGACACTGATCAAGTTTTGTTCATATGTGTTTCTCGTTAATACTGGGAAACTGCGTAAAACTGCATAAATATTATTTCAATAGAACTATGTTCGAATCAATTCAAGATTTTAGGAAAACATTCATTTTGGTTTGGTGAGAAAATAGCTTTGGAAGATTAACTATTGATACGAATAAAGTAAACCAGCCCACATTGGCCTTGAGTTATAGAGTTTAACAGTAGATGCTTTTGTGTCCAAGGGACAGAGTCAAATAAACAGATATAGACAGCGAGGAGATTCGAAGAATCCTTGTCTAAAGACACTATATACATATAATACTTTAACAAGATGGATTAACATTTAAAATCGTAATCACGAATATTGACAATCTTGAAAATTGAAAGTGAGGAAATTTTATATAAAATTGACTATGTAAGAAACCTTAAAATCTTATTAGAGAATCATAATTGATGATTTTGAAAATAGGTGTAGTATTGTACAAGCGTGAATGAGATGTTAAATAAGGATATAAAGATGATTTTACTTCCCTTAGATAATCCAAACAAATGAACATAGTTAGAATTCCAAACATTTGAGATGAGCCCCTCGGTGGGCTGACTCCATCGAGTTAAAAGTCGAATATGTAGGAAGACTGCCGTCGTATCAATTGTCGGTCTCTTCTATTAAGGTTGCCAAAATTTTCTTCAAATATTTATTTAACATAAATTTACGAAACTTTCACTGCAATAGTGATAGATACAGGAGAGAGAACAATGCTTGACAATATTATTTTTCAGATAGTTAAACAAAATAAAATCGCAAAGTTATGGAAAATATTTTATAATAACTCGCGGATTCCGCGGTTGATCTCTCGTTCAAGCGAAAAAGTAGGAGCGAGTAGAGAAGACGAAAGAGAGAGCGAAGACTAGACAACCTCTCGCATGAAAGGCCGGACGCGGAATCCCTTGCCTTACCTGTCAATGCGCATCCGCAGTAAGTACGTTATTAACGTTTTCCTTAATATCCTTATTATGTTATCGTTAAGAGGAGGTCGTAGCCAACGCTGATTGGTAGAGAGTCAACCAAACCTTCAAAATTTATACTATAAAAATAAAAATTTGTGGGAATTTATAGTGTTTATACGCAGTTGTCATCTCTTCTTATCATAATAATAAATGTTAATAAAAATTAAAATCTATATATTTATCTATAGATGACCGTCATTTTTACCGTTTCTCATTGGTCAATTATAATAATATTTCATGATAAAAAACTTTTTAAGCTATTTATAACCAAAAAAGCTGTCGTTCGCAATTCTTTACAGGATAATAAATCATTACCATCTTCAACTTTTGTGTTAACACGTAAATTTTAAACGTATAACGAAAACTACAACGCGAGGTGAAGGTCACAATGGCAAAAGATCGCTCCGGCCTCCCCTTAACACACAAATTTGATAACGTCATTGGATTCCCCGTGAAAAAATCTTTAATTACATATTAAATTTGCTAATAACTATCTTTTTATAATTCACTAAGAGGCAACAGATGACTCATTCCTCATAAGGTTATGGGTTAAAAGTGACTTTTCGTAATCTTAGTTTTTTCGATAATTTGGTAGTTGATCTCAAATTTTCTTTATATAGTTATATCAAAAGTTTAGTATTAAAATAACATTTTTTGAAAATTGTCACGACCTCGATATTTTTATAAAAAGTCTCTGAAGTCACTGCTTCTGCTTTATTACTCGTAACATAATTTTATAAAAAATAAATCAGTATTAAATTAAAATTTTAGTAACAGTTTAAGCAATTCAAATATATATATATATATATATATATATATATATATTACAAACAGCAGGGCTATGAATGATTGTAGAGATAGATCTTCTTCAGTCGGCAACTTTCAACCATTATGAACATGAATCTTTTCCTGTTAAATCAATATGTTTTTCTCCGCGCTCTATCCTTGTTCTACGCGCACTCGCGTTGTATAGATATAAGTGTGCTCGCTCAATGCGTCGTCGATTTGCTCTCGGCAAAGTAAGCCACGAGCGGCCAAGGCGTAAACTGTTGAGCATTCGAAAGAGTAGAATAAAGTTCACATTTACAGTTACACGTGACTCTATTTATTTATCACAGAAATAGTCTTGTCTCCTTATCATCTCCTCACTGATTTATAATTACTTCAATATTTCCAAATTAAATAGGTTCAAAGTAATCCTTTATTGTTAAGGTATTTATCTAGTAGCGACATTTATCTGATGTTATTTATTCTTTCTGAAATAATTTGAGAGAACCACATTTGTATTATAGATGAATAAATACGTCTTATCTAAAAAGTCAAAAGAAAACATTGCACCAAACTGTTCTTATTTTTAAAGATGATATTGTTACATAATTGACAAATAATGTAAGTACTTGATGATTATTTTGTATCCAGACTTTTATAAAAAGATTATCTTTGTAAACTATGTATAACATCTTTCATATTAATTTGGTTTTGTGCAAACATTGGCATTTCTCGCTTCTTTATCATGTGCAAGCAGCATAACTGGAAATAGCAGCTTGAAGTCTATGCCCAATTTATATGAAAATATGAGATTTTGAAGTAGTTGGTCTTAGTCTCGATTGCTTAGTACTAGTTTAAGCAATTCAAATATATCTATGAGTTTCTAGCGTAACGACACAAGTCTACTTTTTTAAAATTGCATTTTGAACGAGTTTCGTTTTCTCACATAGTATATTTTCAAATAGAAATTCAATAAGTCATAAAATTGTAAAACTAAGTGACCATATTTATTATTTATGATTTTTTTAACATTGGTTTTAATGAAACATAACTTTAAACCTTAATATTTCAAAAACTTAAAAAGTGGACTTATGTCGTTATAGCTTTCACCCAGAGTATGTATATACAATATTATGTTACAAGTAGATTATACTTGTTAATCATCGGTTACTCTAAATAATCTTTAATGGGTCAGTCTGTAAAAGTACTTTGAATGCCTTATTTTTTTATGTGTTTCGCCATGTTTTGGGAGTTCTTAAAAGCAAATCATATAGCGTAGTGTAGTTATCAATGCTGGTAACTTTCATTTTTTTCAACTCTTTTTGGCACTGAATGATTAATAATTTATCTTCCATGACAATCCAGCAACTATATACATGTTTTAAACGAATGAACAAATAGTTCTAATCTAAAAAGTCAAAAGAAAACATTGCATCAAACAGTTCTTATTTTTAAAGATGATATTGTTACATAATTGACAAATAATGTAAGTACTTGATGATTATTTTGTATCCAGACTTTTATAAAAAGATTTTCTTCGTAAACTATGTATAACATCTTTCATATTAATTTGGTTTTGTGCAAACATTGGCATTTCTCGCTTCTTTGTAATGCGCAAACACTGTAACTGGAAATAGCAGCTTGAAGTCCATACCCAATTTGTATCGAAAAATGGGATTTAGAAGTCGTTGCTCCTATTTTGATTGCTGTATTAACAATGTTTTTGCTATATTAACATAATATTAATAATAACTAAATCAATATTAAATTATAATTTTAATATCAGTTTAAGCACTTCAAATATATCTGTGCGTTCCTAGCGTAATGACACAAGTCGACTCTTTTTTAAGATTTAGTTTTGAGCGACTTTGGTATCCTGACTTTCAGATAAAAATGCAATATGTTAATAAATTGTAAAAATAAGTGATCATATATACTATTTATGAATTTTTTTACATTGGTTTAAATAAAACAGCCTTATGCAACACGCGCTGGGAATAGTGGAGACTTGGTGCAAGTCGGTAAAGCTCGGCGTTAATCCCGAGAAGGTCAGTGTCATTGTGCACCACCAGGTATAAGGTGAAACCGATCAAGGGACTCCACCTGGGGGCGTTCCCATTAGCCTGGTCAAAGAGGCCAAGCCTAAGTGAAAAGTCCCACATGGTTACCACATGGAAATAATATGGATTGCACAAGATTCCCACATGGTTCCCATATGGTATCTTATGGGAACCACGTGGGCTTTTGGAAAGATTTCCCAGTGGGATCCCAGTTGAAAACACATGGTTTCCATATATATTTTACATGGTTCCTACATGATGCCCATATAGTCTACTAAAGCTAATATTTCTTATTCTTTTTGTTAAATAGAATTTTTAAAAATAGGAATTCTTTATCTTAGTCCCTCAGTTTTGCTGTTATCATCTTCATGGTAACACCTATATCGGCACTCATTTTATTCATTTTACAGCTTTTAAGAACTTTCTGGCACTTAAAGTTTTTTTCATAAGTGCATATTTATAATATCTGTGGACCCATGTGAAACTCATATGAGAACCTCGTGGAACACTCACAGGGACCACGTGGTTACCACATGGTTTCCACGTAAATATCATCTAGCTTATTTGATTAAATATTTATAGTTTTTAGTTGAGCATGTGGAAACCATGTAAAATGCACATGGGAACCATGTAAAATTCATATGGGAACCATGTGTTTTCAACTGGGATCCCACTGGGAAATCTTTCCAAAAACCAATGTGATTCCTACGTGGTTCCCATAAGGTACCATATGGGAATCATGTGGAATCCATATCATTTCCATGTGGTAACCATGTGGGACTTTTCACGTGGGAAGGACTTGGGAGTCACACTCGACAGTAAGCTTAATTGGGGTAAATACATTAAGGGAAAATGCTTTTGCTTTTGGCAAAATCTGGGAACTGGAACCGGAAAAGGTAAGATGACTATAAGTCTATCATCAGACCGAGACTAACTCATGAAGCTCTCGTCTGGGACCAAAGAAGGGATCTCATGATACATGAGAAGGCACTCGATAGCGTACAAAGGTTAGTGCTGGTAGGAATGACAAAATGCATGTGGACGAAACCCACAGTCGCGCTAGAGATTCTGTTGGACAACGACATCCCACCACTGAACAAGGTGATTAGGGTAACCGCTTTCAGGACCTACTGCAGGCTAAAGGAAGCACCAAACTGTAACCAATTCAGGGACAGTGAAGTTGTTACAGGAGCTCTAGCAGATATTCTTGTAAACAAAATTCTTGCAAAAAAATCTGCACAAAATTCTGCACATTTTTTCGACAAAGGAAGAGATGTAGGAATGTAGACCTGGATGTAATGTAAAAAAACCTTTATTGGCGCTCCTCTGTTATGAAGTTTTATTAAATTGTAGTATCTTTCTATGCTAGGTTGTCTGCCCTACTGAAAATGGTTCGTAAGATCTTACGTAAGAACCTACGACTGAACCTACGTAATATCTTACATAAGAACTTACATAAGAAATTACGTCAGAACTTAAGTAATTCCAGCGAAGATCTTACGTAAGTACTTACGTAAGTTCTTACGTAAGTTCTTACTTGCGATTTTAAATTGAATTAGTTAACTAAACAATAAATTAAGCAAATTATTTTGACAACTATTGAGATACTCAGTATGGGAAGTACCATTCGGATGATACTCCGGAATTCGGTACTTTTGAGGCATAAAGAATTATTTTTATTAATTTTGTAATTTGTTTAAGCTACCTGTGTAAGAGCTTGCGTAAGAACTTACGTAAGAACTTAGGCAAGTGCAGACCTAAGTTCTTACGAACCATTTTCAGTAGGGTGTTCTTTTATTTATATTGATTTTTATGGTATATCATACTTGTTGCATGTTGCTTATATTAAAACGTTTTTTACAAAATGATTTAGTGTGAATATACAATAATATAATACTAAGTGATTACTAAGTGAATTTCAAATTCTTTGATGATATACCAATTATTACAGTAATTTTTCTATTCTGTAAGATAAATATAAAGATGGAGTCATAGATAGAAAGAGGATACATCAACGAATTCTTGGATTAGGCAATTAAAATAAAAGTATTCATTTAATTAAATGTAATTCTTTTTTACTAACAATAAGGGTCGCTTCAATGCAGAAACTTCAGTATGAGATAATAATTTATTATTAAATGAAATAAAAATTAATAGAAATAAGTAGTTAAATTTTAACAGCCCAATCTACAATTTAATATAACTAATAAAAAAACAAAGTATATCTGTATATGATTATATTTCTATTGTATTTTATTTTTTAATAAAACATTTATTTCCAACAATTTTTTTCTCCATTTGATCAAAATAAATGAATCGACTGATTCGAAACAGAGCAATGCACGGTACTATGACTTTACCAAAAGGTGTAATGATATTCTTCTCAGCCTCATCAAGCCAAAGACACTTGTTCTTTCTTTTCTAAGTAATTGCATGCGAGCGGATGATGCTGAATTAGTTATAATATTTTAAGTTATTGTTCATATATAAATGTCAAAATTTCATGTGAAAAGAAATATCTCCTTTATATATCACCATTAGAACTAAATTTCATTTATAATCAAACATTCACTTAACCTACGCAGAGATAACGCACACATCCCTCCATACTCTCACACATAAACAAATTCTAGTCGCAACTTACGTAGTCCGATTTATACACGCACGTATCGAAATATATATACATTTATTAGCGTAGAGCTACCGCTCTTAGTCTTCACGTTGCTATTTATTTACATAAATAGCCGTAGTCAGTATTAATCATAAAAGATTACACAGGCCGACAAAATTTTCCTGAACCAATAACCCAGAGACCAGACCATACTTTTCCGAAGGTTTTTGGCACGCTGAATCCAAATCCGGCCTCAGAATTGCTCTATCACCTCAGGTTTTCGAGATATCCTAATCTAAAAGTGCAAAAATCACCGTTTTTGGCTGTTTTTGAGATTATGTTATGCCGCTAACTGATTTTTTAATACAAAACGATCAGCGGCATCTGAAAGTACTAGTCTTGCCCTTCAAAATTCATTTTTGCTTGTTTCGATTCGACTTTTCCTTCTCGAGATATATCGCTTTCAATCTGTAATGTATCAGTGTTTCTTATCTACTAGACATCCTATCCCATAGTTCCGTTTATACTCGGATAAACAAACTCTTCCTGATATTGCTGTCAAACCGCTTGCAAATGCATACCTGGTAGTTTTTGGGGTCACTGATCATAAATCTGGAGTCAGAATCTCCGAATTCAAAATGGCGGATCCAATATGGCGGCTATGATTACCACGATCCGTAGTAAGTCACAAAAAATCCCGGAAAAGCTCTGGAGATCGGTTACTCGGGGGTTTTCAGGGTCGCTGATCTCAAATCTGGAGTCAGAATTTCCGAATTCAAAATGCCGGATCCAAAATGGCGGTTATGATTACCACGATCCATAGTAAGTCACCAAAAACACTGGAAAAGCTCTGGAGATCGGTTACGCGGGGGTATTCGGGGTCGCTGATCTCAAATCTGGAGTCAGAATTTCCGAATTCAAAATGGCGGATCCAAAATGGCGGTTATGATTACCACGATCCATAGTAAGTCACCAAAAACACTGGAAAAGCTCTGGAGATCGGTTACGCGCGGGTTTTCGGGGTCGCTGATCTCAAATCTGGAGTCAGAATTTCCAAATTAAAAATGGAGGATCAAATATCGCGACTATCGTTGCCAAGGGCCATAGCCATAGTTGACCAAAATCTTGGAAATGGTCTTTTAAGTCGTCACTTGGAAGTTTCCCGATTCTCCGAGCTCGAATCTGCAGTCAAATATTCCAAGTACAGAATACCTACTGACCCACCCAATATGTTACAAAATGACGGATGTAATATAGCAGCTAGTCTTACATAAAGAACCTCACTTTGACTTCTTATGAAAACGTTGTCGTTGCTCCTGAAACGATCGTTTATATGACTTGCGCCTATAGACAGTCGGTACGTTATGTCTATGCAGAGACCAGCAGTAGTCCGCCATCATCCGCTCATCCCACCTACCTTGAAAATGCCGCTCCTTTTGTTTGAAATCCTGATGAAAGCGTTCACCCATTTCTTCGCTGAATGCGCCATTATTCTCAGGAAAGTAGTCTAAATGAGAAAACAAAAAGTGCAATTTCATACTCATCAGGCACCCTAATTTTTGGAAATTCGTTAGCATCGTAGATACAATAGATTTGTACTTTGGATCTCGATAGTTTCCTAAAAAATTGTCTGTGACACTTTTGAAGCTCATCCAAGCATCTTTTTGTACGGATGTCATGGTTTTTACAAAATCATCGTCTTTCATAAGTTTTCTAATATCAGGCCCAACAAATATGCCTTCTTTAAGTTTAGCATCCGACAAATGCTTAAACTTGGATGCAATGTACTGGAAACATTCGCCTTCTTTGTCTAAAGCTTTAGTAAATTGCTTCATAAAGCCAAGCTTGAGATGCAATGGAGGCAATAGGATTCGACGGGTGTCGACAAGACTCTCATGAATGACATTGTGTTCACCAACCTTCATCTGGATTCTTTGTGGCCAATTTTTCTTTACCCAGTGCTCCTGTCGGGAACGACTGTTCCAAAGGCAGAGAAAACACGGATGTCTCGTGTTTCCCGACTGCAAACCTACTAAAATATTTATCATTTTGAAGTCACCACAAATCAACCATTTGTGCTCATTATAATAATTGACTTTTTCAAGAAGAAATTGAAAGCTTTCGTACGATTCTTTCAATACGGTGGAATGGCCAATGGGAATTGCCGCATATTTATTTCCATTATGAAGCAGTACTGCTTTAAGACTATCTGTTGAAGAATCTATAAAGAGTCGCCAGTTCTCCGGCTTATAAACTTCTTCTATCTCATATAAACTAATCAAACCTTTAATATCGTTGCAATATACAAGGGAATTCTCTTTAGTAAAATACTTCACGAACTTATTATCTCTTTTCCTGTAGACGGAAATTTTTGTCCCAGGGGATAGAAGATTTCTTTCTTTGAGTCTGGAAGCGCATAGCTCTGCCAAATCTTTACTCAAATTCAATTCCCGCACAAAATCATCCAGAGCATTTTGATCAAAAAGTTGCGGTTTTCCGTCGTCAAAAGAAAATTCATCGTCACTGCTTTCGGCCTCGTCACTTTCAATCGTTTGCCTTTCTTGCTCCGCTTGTGGCTGAGGAACAGTATTTGTATTCCGTTCTATTTTTCCAATTTTTGGTGGTGTTACACTAAGCACCTTAGGATACACAAGCAAATGTTTATTTGTATGGTTTCTACCAGTTATATCACATCCACAAAAGTAGCAGTCATCATCATGATTTCTAGGTTCACGCCACGCTACTGTTTCAATTACAACATCCTTTTTTATACTATTCCAGTTTTTCAAAGTTCGGCGACAATCTTCACAAATAGAATTAGGAACCCAGGGTTTATTTAGATTTCTCATAGGCGTTTGATAACATTCTTCGAACTGTGCTCTTATTGTATCACTGATGTTTCTACGGTAAGTTTCTGCCTCAAACTTTCCGCAAACATTGCAAAATTTATTAACTTTATTTGCGCACGGGATTCTCGACATTGTAGATGACTAATCCGTTAGCCTGTCGCTCAAACACGATCTCTAACACGGAAAGTCTTATGTTTCTTGAAAGCACTGAGTGATCTACACTGGATTTACATCAGATCCATACATGCACACTACGACGTTAATGTATCTAATACCGTGTTGATTTATTTATGGGTTGATGACTAATCCGTTAGCCTGTCGCTCAAACGCGATCTCTAACACGGAAAGTCTTGTTTTTCTTGAAAGCACTGGCTGATCTACACTGGATGTACATCAGATTCATACATGCACACTACGACGATCATGTATCTAATACCGTATTGATTCAGATTTCAAACAAAAGGAGCGGCATTTTCAAGGTAGGTGGGATGAGCGGATGATGGCGGACTATTGCTGGTCTCTGCATAGACATAACGTATCGACTGTCTATAGGCGCAAGTCATATAAACGATCGTTTCAGGAGCAGCGACAACGTTTTCATAAGAAGTCAAAGTGAGGTTCTTTATGTAAGACTAGCTGCTATATTACATCCGTCATTTTGTAACATATTGGGTGGGTCAGTAGGTATTCTGTACTTGGAATATTTGACTGCAGATTCGAGCTCGGAGAATCGGGAAACTTCCAAGTGACGACTTAAAAGACCATTTCCAAGATTTTGGTCAACTATGGCTATGGCCCTTGGCAACGATAGTCGCGATATTTGATCCTCCATTTTGAATTTGGAAATTCTGACTCCAGATTTGAGATCAGCGACCCCGAAAACCCCCGCGTAACCGATCTCCAGAGCTTTTCCAGTGTTTTTGGTGACTTACTATGGATCGTGGTAATCATAACCGCCATTTTGGATCCGGCATTTTGAATTCGGAAATTCTGACTCCAGACTTGAGATCAGCGACCCCGAAAACCCCCGAGTAACCGATCTCCAGAGCTTTTCCGGGATTTTTTGTGACTTACTACGGATCGTGGTAATCATAGCCGCCATATTGGATCCGCCATTTTGAATTCGGAGATTCTAACTCCAGATTTGTGATCAGTGACCCCAAAAACTACCTGGTATGCATTTGCAAGCGGTTTGACAGCAATATCAGGAAGAGTTTGTTTATCCGAGTATAAACGGGGCTATGGGATAGGATGTCTAGTAGATAAGAAACACTGATACATTACAGATTGAAATCGATATATCTCGAGAAGGAAAAGTCGAATCGAAACAAGCGAAAATGAATTTTGAAGGGCAAGACTAGTACTTTCAGATGCCGCTGGTCGTTTTGTATTAAAAAATCAGTTGGCGGCATAACATAACCTCAAAAACAGCCAAAAACGGTGATTTTTGCACTTTTAGGTTAGGATATCTCGAAAACCTGAGGTGATAGAGCAATTCTGAGGTCGGATTTGGATTCAGCGTGCCAAAAACCTTCGGAAAAGTATGGTCTGGTCTCTGGGTTAAAAATCTTGTCGGCCTGTGTTATCGTTCAATAACATACACACACGGAATCAATTGTTAACGGATTTTTCAAAGCGCATATTTAATATATATCGCGATTCGGCTCGCACTAAGCGCCTTATTTCTATCACTCTCTCTCTCTCTCTCTTTTCGCATCACTGTACTTAGCTGGGATTGTATTGTAGTCGCTCGGAGATGGTGTGTTGCAACGATGACCAGACGATGTAACGGTGAGGTGCAGTCTTCGTCTCGATAATGTCGCCAAACGCCGGAAGACCCAAGTACGACCTGCCGCACTAGTCCGCGCAGTATTCTACTGGTGGCTATTATATTCACCGTCCGGCACTGCGACTGCGTAATTCCAAACCACATCGATTTATTATTTAATTTTATTTTTACAATAATACGTACGCGTCTTTAATAGATTACTTACCCCTTTCGGGATGCTTATAATTCGTGAGGAGAGAGAGAGAGAGCAATACGATATTCACGTCTTGCTTGACGAGCGGGCGCCTCGTATGCGTAGGCCGCCTCGCTGAGTTCTAACGAGCGAGCACAGTCGCGCCTAGCTCGAACCGCCGAATCCCTTATTTTCCGCGCACGGACACACATACACACTCTAAATGGCTTCTTGCGAGCTCCCGCGACATATTATATACGATTTTGAGCTCGCAACCGACGCTTCTCGAACCTTATTATTATACATATATATACATACACTCCAAACTCTCCTCTATCCTTCTCTACTACATTATAATGTCCCTTACAAAGTTGTTGGGTTAACGTCCGGTGTTCTAATTGACATATTGAAATATTTATATTCATAAGTTAGTACTTTTAGTCGAAAATTATTATATGATAGCACAAAGATAAATTGTAATTTATGATTTTGTACTTTTACCGATATGGGTTCTGTCCATTGAACTCATTAATTATTTTATTGTTCGGCCAATACTGCACTTTATTACTCGAAAATTTCCCTCTAGATGACTCCTCGTATCTCGAGAGGAGGTTCACTGAGCGGACGTCTGGACAAACGGCGCAACCCACGGAGATCCAATCTCGATTTATTCAGTACGACTAATTATATTAAATATTAATTATCACCAAGCATGCGGGTTCTATCAACGTAAATGATATATATGTATATAAATCTTTCCGAACGTTTATTTCTCGATATAAAATATATACATAAACTTGCACATATAAATAGTAATTGTAATGGATTCTATGCTGTTTCGTTAATAGTTAATATACCGCAGTAACTCTATCCAATTCAATAATTGTCGTATTAATCTCGATAAATATATATTAAAACAAACCCCGAAATTTGACTAAGTTAATTTAAATAACCACCACGACCCTACTTATTGCTTGATTCTACCGATTTAACTCCTGATTTACGGTCGCACGCTGGCGGTACAATGGCCGCTCCCTGCCTCTACTCGCACGCACCATGTGCCGACCGCGTTGCTGGTATTACCTGTAACCTGTAATACAATTACACGAACTCTGGAACCCTCGACCTAAAACAAAGAATATTCGACGGCGAACACACACACCGCAGCTCCGACTCTCCACCAAGCCTCGAACCTCGACTGCACTGAAACAAATTAATAAGAATGGAATGCTCTCAACAAGTAATTTTTAAGTCAAAATTACAAACTCTCTTGAATCCTATTAGGCCGGGCGCCTTGTGGGCAAATACTCGCCGACCAAAATATTTGTACTCACGTTGAGATAAATGCAATATAATAACTCTCTCTCTCTCTCTCTCTCTCTCTCTCTCTCTCTCTCTCTCTCTCTCTCTCTCTCTCTCTCTCTCTCTCTCTGCTAACTCGACGGTTACTCTTTCTCGATATCTCCACGCGGACGGCTAACCTCTAACAGCAATTTATCTCGACAACGACTGTGTGCGGTGAAGGCTCCGGACGGAATGGGGCAGAGCGGAAGGACCCAGTCCTCTCCTCGTGGCGTCCCTGCACCCTAGCTCCCTCTATTTTGCCTTACTCGATCTTCTCTCCTTTTCTAACACCTGTTGGCATAGATCCTAAACTCGATTTTTACTAGAGTAGTAACCAGAGTTTAGTTACTGCTCTAGTTTTACCCATCATGCATTTCGCCCCGGCGACGCGCGTAATTTAAAATATGACAAACTAAGTGTCGTTATGTGAAAGATGCGCGGAGTGCACTTGATCCTCTAGAACGTCCGATTACTCCGGCCGAAGCGGAAGTGATCTTCGGTTAGCCCCCTAAGTCTTACAGTTGCCGCGATGCAATGCGTGCAAGCTGTTCGAGTTGCCTGGAGGGAGACTCAGAGGTGGGGGGGGGGGGAGAAAACGGTCCCAACGACTCTGCACCCGGGTAGCCGAAGCTAGCAACCTTCAGGGTGCGCGTCCAAGGGTCGAAGAGCCTACGGACGTCACCCCGGATGGGAGTCAATACGTCGACAGGCACGGCTCGAGAGGCGCGCTTGTCTGGTATTAAACTTCGGTTTGGCAGTGTTAGGAGATGTTTAAAGAAGTGTTAGAGATTTATATATTTTAAGGGGTTTATTATTAGTTTAATGTATCTACATAGGATTGTGTTAAGTTTGATTCAATTCTAGGGTGGACTAGGCTATATAGAGCGGGGTAAGATTAGCCCGCTCTAATAAGCGTAACCGCTAGAAAGAGAATGCTTGCTCTGCGGCCGCACGGCTGCTTATATACCCGAGCTTGTGCTCTCACTTGCGTGTTATATGTCTCGACGCCACCTGTGGGTCGAGTTTGTAACTCTTTGCTTAATTATTATGGTAACACGTGTGCCGGCATGTCGGTACACGCGTTCCACTCTTACCTCTTATGTATATACCTATACATGATATGCCGTTTCACCCCATTACTCGATACATAATGCATACGAATTGCCGGAGCGCGACGCGTTCGTTGTAAACGCGCCTTGCTCCCTTCTCCTTCCACGCGCCTCTCTTCCCATTTTTTTAGATGCCTATCTGGTCATCTTTTGTTGGCCGACAGTCTTCCGTCTCTCTTGCCGCTTGGCTTCCCTCTACTCTCCATATCTGTTAATGCCGCATGGCACGCGCCCGCATGGCACGAGTCGGCTGCTGCTTCTATCGTGTGTTTATGCTGGTGGTGTGTGTATGGTGTCGCGCCGTCGATCTCCCCCGTGAAACATATATAATTATATGCGCGATTAATACGCTTAAAAAAATAATGCAATGTTCATAACGTGCGTTCGGTGGTTTGGTGCGTGCGTGATTCCGTCCGTTTGTTTGTTTATCCTTCCCAATTAATAATAATAATCTCTCTAATACCTAACCCTACCTACCTACTCTAACCTAACCTTATTTCTCTCTCTATCTCCTTCCTTGTGGCATTTTACATGTCACAAATTTTAAACGTCCTAACATTAAGAAAAGTTACTTACAATTCAACATTTTTGGAAATCTACAAATTAATGAAACTTAATTAATTACATTATAATACAGCGATTCACATAACTACTTTTTTAATCTTTCATTAGAACAAGCATAATAATTTAATAATGTATACCTGTTGTTTTTATGATCAGGTTGTACAAAAATATTTATCATCTGCAATGAAAGGATAAGATGTCCGTTCTGACGTAATTTCTGATGTAAGTTCTTACGTAATTTCTTACGTAATTTGTTATGTAAGTTTTTACGTAATTTCTAATGTAAGTTCTTACGTAAGATCTTACGTAGGTTCAGTCGTAGCTTCTTGCGTAAGACCTTACGAAGATCTTACGAACCATTTTCAGTAGAGCAGACAACCTAGCACAGAAAGATACTGCAATTGAATAAAACTTCATAACATAGGAGCGCTCAATAAAAGTATTTTTACATTACATCCAGGTCTACATTCTTACATCTCTTCCTTTGTCGAAAAAATGTGCAGAATTTTGTGCAGATTTTTTTGCAAGAATTTTGTTTACAAGGATATCTGCAGCAATATATCTGTGGAACGTGTTTTCGATGCAAGTAACTATTTTACTGTTTTTATTATATTGAAAATTTCTGCTAAATATATTTCTGCATAGAACCTTGTAGGCAAAAACTTTGCAAAAGATCCTGTGGAAATATCTGCAATTTTTCCATAATGGTCAAGTTTAAAATTAACGCGAACAAATTTTTTAATTACTCTCCGACCTCACCGTAAACGACACTGCGAACGATTGGTATACTGAAAATCATACGATTGCAGAAATTCTCAACAATTCAAATTAAAGCGCCACGTCGCCATTTATGTGAACATGTGCGCATGCGCAGTACGTGTGCGCATGTATAGTACGCAATTCCCCTAAGTATTTTTTGGAAAAACGGTTTTTATTTATTTATTTGTTAAAGAAGAAAGAGCTGATCCAAAATCTAATGAAGCAATTTAAATTAACATTTTAACAGTTTTTTGGCGCTTGTAGTAATTCAAAATATCCATTATTTTCAAACATACGGATGTTCAAAAATGTAAAAAAAAACATTTTTTTTATTTATTTTTTATGGAAAAACTAAAGTAGAGCTAATAAAACTAGCAACGTAGTCGAATAGAGCTAATGAAAATACATAGACTAATATTTCTTTTATTTGCAAAATCATATTTTTGCAGGCTGGGGTGGGGGAGGTTTCTTATTCCTCTTATTCAGATTTCCTTGCGTGGTATCTGACACGGGGGCCGGGAGCGTGGCTACTATATATAATATACATAACGTCTCAACCAAACACGTTCAAGAATTTCCAGGTCTCGTCTGATTTAGCTCTAATCCACCAGAGGGCGAGGGTTCTGTGTCAAATCCCAATTCTTTTAACCTGCAAAAGCCCTATTTCTCATGTATATAAATATAGGAATCAATGTAAATTCTTATGTTCTATTTCTTATTTTTTTGGACGTGAAAGCTCTAATGCACCCGAGTGCGCGCACAGTCCGTCGTCCGTCTGTGTAGACGCAGCCCATCAATTGTTGAGGCATAACCTCCGTAAAAATAGCTTGCAATTAGATTATATATATTTAAATTTATCAAAATTTGGTTTGGTCTGATTTTAATTGCGGATTTAATTTAACAACTAATACTATAATATACTTCTTATTTCGTATTAAAAATTTTTATTTATAAACATCAAGTACACTGTACAAGTAATAAAATTTTTCTTAAAAAATGCTCTTTGAATTTTTCAAGAGACTATTCTGGAAAGCAGATGAAGGTAGTAGAAAGCGAAAAGCTGATGATTGTGCTATCAGCTCTGAAGAAAGATGTACACATTCAAAAAAATACTGTCAAGATTTTGTATCAAGCAACCATGTGAAAATCATTAATGAATCAATTAATAATTCTAACTTTGAGTACAATAAAATAAAATCAAATGAGCAGTCTCATTCATCCAAAAAATTAAAACATCCTAAAAACAAAATGAGTAATACAAAATTTGAGATATCAGAATCTTCGATGCAATGGTCACCTACATTAAAAACTAATTATTCTGAAGATAATCAATATCTTATAAACCAAGGTTCATCTTTAGAAAAGAGTGAAACATTCGGAAAATTCACTTTATATAAAACACATAGATTAACTGAAAGAAAACAATATAGTGAAATGTTATTAAATTTCATTACATCTGATACAGAAAATATTGAGGAAGAATTAAAAAACCCTGTAAATACAGACCATCTAATACAATTAAAAAATTTAAAAAAAAAGAAGTTTTTATCATCTATTGATTGTGATTGTAATCAATCATTTAATGTTTGTAAACATCCTACCTATAAAACATGTTCTTTTCTTGATTCACATATTTTCTTAAAAACACAATCTCAAAAATCTTTGTTTAATAAAAATTTAGAAAAAAAGGATGAAGGAAATGAAAATTCTATTAAGTCAGTTACTCGCAGTGTGCCCATAGAAGTTATTAAAACAAATACATTGAGAGACAATCTTTCATCTAAACAGGTACTGAAGCAAAATTTTATTTCTGAAATAACTGAGAAATATAATGAACGTATAGAACAGCGTAGTAAAGAAGCAGAAGAATTAAAAAAACTGACATATATTTTATCAAAACACAATCAGCTGACAAGAGAAGCAGCTCTTGAAGATCATTTAAGTCGTTCAATGCGATTATGTGAAGCTGTCCTTGATGAAGGAACATCAGTAGAGCAATCAAAATTACCTGAACTTACTCCAGATATGTTGGAACGCATTGAACTAACTTTATCAGTAGGTCCTGCGGATGAAATTCTTGTACAAGGATTTGGCCTAAAAATTACAAGAAAAGATATTCAAACATTATCTGGTTTAAATTGGCTAAATGATGAAATTATTAATTTTTATATGAATCTTTTAATAATGAGAAGTAATAGTGAAAATTATCCAAGTGTTTATGCTATGAATACATTCTTTTATCCAAAACTTGTTTCTACTGGACATGCATCTTTAAAACGATGGACTAGAAAAATAGATATATTTGCAAAAGATTTAATAGTTGTACCCATTCATCTTGGAATCCATTGGTGTATGTCTATAATAGACTTTAGAAATAAATCTATTCAATATTTTGATAGTATGGGCTCTCCTAATTATAAGTGCTTACAATTATTAAAACAGTATTTATATGAAGAAAGTATTGATAAAAAGAAAAAATCTATTGATTTTATTGACTGGTCTTTTCAGTGCATAAAGGATATACCACAACAAATGAATGGTAGTGATTGTGGCGTGTTTTCCTGTATGTTTGCTGAGTATGTCTGTGCAAACAGAAACTTGAATTTTAGTCAAGAAGATATGCCATACTTCAGGAACAAAATGGTTTATGAAATACTCACAATAGAATTATTATAAATTATTTGAAAAAACTTGATGCATATAAATTAAATCATTTGATTTTGTAACGTGAAGAGAAATAAAATGTTTAAGAATAAATTTTGTAATTATTTATGATTAAATATGTGTTTTAATATTCTAAATAGTAATAAAAATAAAATTAATTAAAAATAATTATGTATATATGGGTAAGTGGGGTCATGGCCCGGCCCACTTAAGCTTTAATGTAAATGAATAATTGGATATTGTTTAAAGTTTTTCTAGAATGAAAATAAACCTAATTAATAAATTATTAACACAAATTTATTGTATGAGTAGAAAAAGCAATTTGTTTTAAAAGTCATTTTAGTTTATCCAATGAGTAGTGGTGGGTAGCCTGTCCTATTGAAAGTAAATACGTAATTTTAATAAAATTACATTCCAATACATATTGTGTTACGTAAGATTACATATTTTGTTACGTGACAAATTTGAACTCTGTTACACATTTTTAATGCGTATTTTTGCTACGTAATTTTATAACACAATATATAATAACGTCTCAAATTTTTAAGGTAATTTTTTTCCACTGAGATGTTGAAGACTACATTATTTACATATTTAGTGACTATTGCTGGGTGTACCATGTGGATAATAACACTAAAACTGGGGTACTAAGCTACAATATATGTTGTATAACTTTTAAATGTTTAAACAAAATATTTTTTAAATAGAAGTATTACAACTTAGTTTACCAGTTTCAGTGTTGTCATCCGAATGGTACATCCACTAATGGTCACTAAATATAATTTTAATTTTAATTTTGTATAATATTCGAATTTTCAGTAAATAATAATAATAATAATAATAATACTAACCTTTAAAAATTTAATACATAATAAAATTCGAATTTGTCACGTAACAAAATATGTATTTTTGTTTCGTAATATTGGGACGTAACAAAATAACTTATTTACTTTCAATAGGGTGGGCCACCTGATAAACAATAATGTTTTTTGTCATTTAAACTTTTCAAATGAACATATTATATTTTTAGGGGATAGAAATAAAATAATAAACAAAATTACTCTAGGACTCTTTTGCACAAAGTGTCAGTCCAGTATCTAACGTGGTTTTCAAAATATTCAATAACAATGTCAGTGCTTTTGAGAGTCTAAAAACACCTTGCTTTTTTTACCTTTCGGGAGAGATAATTTTACTCATCTCAATCCCCAAGTTCAATTCCAACACTTTTCGTTATTTTTTACTGACCGGTAAAAACGGTAATTCATGTTGTTCCATTATTATCATCTTATCAATTATAACCCTGAATCAAATTTAAGATATATAGAACATGTAGTCTTTTTTCTATTTTTCACATCCTAGACTTCTAATAGGTTATTGAGTTATCCTTTCACTTTCAAAACCTTGTCTTCAAAAAGTTTCACTGAGGAAGACCAGGATGGTAATAGGGACATACTGGATTTACACTAGATACCCATCCCACGTGAAAAGTCCCACATGGTTACCATATGGAAATCATATGGAGTCCACTTGGTTCCCATATGGTATCTTATGGGAACCACGTAGGAACCACGTGGGCTTCTTGAAAGATTTCCCAGTGAGATCCCAGTTGAAAACACATGGTTCCCATATGAATTTTACATATTTTCCACATGATCAACTAAAAATATAAATATTTAATCAAATAAGTTAGGATATTTACGTACTAGATATTGTAAATATGTACTTATGAAAAAAACTTTAAGTTCCAGAAAGTTCTTAAAAGCTATAAAATTCATAAAAAGAGTGCCTGTATAGGTGTTACCATGCTGATGATAACACCAAAACTGGGGGACTAAGATAAAGAATTACTATTTTTAAAAATTCTATTTACAAAAAAAGCATAAATAATATTAGCTTTAGTAGGGTATATGGGTATCATGTGGGAACCATGTAAAATATATATGGAAACCATGTGTCTTGAACTGGGATCCCTCTGGGAAATCTTTCCAAAAGCCCACGTGGTTCCTACGTGGTTCCTGTAAGATGCCATGTGGGAATGCTTTGTAAAAATAAAATAATTAAAATTGATTTGTTCATAAATAACTGAAAAACAACATTATACTTCTATTTTAAGTTTAAGTCTATTTAACTAGACTTATACTTTAAGATAATTTTACATTAGAAAAATAGAGAATTCTTGTTCTAGATAGTACAGGATTTTCAAAATGATGAATGTCCCGGGCTACCCGACGCCCCTATATTCTATTATACAGGCATTGCTGCCTACTTCCATTTGATTACACTGATATCAAATTTTGTATTCTTTAAGAGGATGCATCAGTCGAACTACACCGATCGTATACCATCAACTCGAATTCCTCATCCCATTCTAAAAATATGCATCAGAATCGAGTTTCCTTTTCCTTATTGCTTTATTTTGTGAAAATGAAGAATGGATCAGCTCAATTATAAGGAAAATCGAAAAAAGTAAATAATTTACTTTATTCCACATTCGACCGATATGGTCACTTTTTGCCCCTGAAAATCGGAGCGAAAATAGCATATATTTTCCGTTGACCCATTTACGGGGCAAAAGTAAAATTTGCGAGGCGAAAGTAAAATTAGCGGGGCAAAAGTAAAATTTGCGGGGCAAAAGTAAAATTGAAATTTTTTTCTTTTACAATTTTTATTTTTACAATACTATTCGTTTTATAATAAATTGATATAGGGGAGAACGGGGTAATGCCGGTCACTGGCTAATTGCGGTCACCCTTATATTCAATAATCTAAACATTTTTAGGTAATAATTCGAATAGTATTACAAACGCAACATAAAATGCAATTAATCTAATGTCCAAACAACCTTCTATTCAGTGTTATTATGGAATTATACACAATCAAAGTTCAGGTCTACATTTCTTATAAGAAATCTGATCTATAAAATAAGCTTTTATGCATATTATTTGTTACTTTATGCAGTTATTTTTTTCAACTTTGTTAATTTGAACAATCTAAGAATACGAAGTAGTGAAGAAAAAAGAGTATAATCCTATTGCTTTTTTGTGATTTTAATTTAAATTACTAAGCAGAATTGGGGTAATACCGGTCACAATGTTATTTATATGACGCTCCCGAAAGTGAGGCTAAGAAAATGTTGCGCTGCGCTCTCAGGTAGGGCAATTTTGCTTAAGTGTTTTTGATTGAACAGTTATTATGTGTTACCTGTTTCTCTATGTAAGTGTGAATAATAACACGACTGATCATATGAAGGTCCATATAACTAATTTAAAGAAATTTTTCACCTACAAAAGTAACTTTTTAATAGTGGCCGGAATTGTACCGAGGCTGACCGGTATTACCCTTTAATGTGGAGTAAATTCAGTAAAAATTCTTTTTTTTATTTCGTCTTATAGCTTCGATATCTAACATTTTTATATTAAATCAATACGAAATATTTAAAGGCAATGGTTTGAACTAACAGAATAATTATTTAAAGTTAATAAAAAACAATTTGGAAGTGGAAATAACAAGCACGTTTGCTTAGGTGACCGGTAATATCCCGTTCTCCCCTAGTGGTGTTTTTCTAGTGGTTTTTGACAAAAAATAAAGAAATTGTAATTACAAAATAACCAAAATCTTTATTTACATATTTTCTATTTGAGAGCGCGCATACGTATTCTTCTAGATCAACCTAGAAAAATATAAAAAAACACGTTGGACCTACTTTTCAGGGTCAATAAGTGCCACGGTCGAGAGTGGAATAAAATACTATATGCAACACGGGATGAAAGTAGATTTTTCCGTCGAGTGATTACTCCCTCGAGAGAAGATTTTTCCCTCGGGATAAATCTTTTCGCTCGGGGAGCGAACCCACCCGCGGGAAAAATCTGCAACATTCGCCCCTTTTTGCATTATGTACTATTTGATTATAACAACCTGCTTTGTGAAACGAGCAAAGTTAGGTACCCGAGCAACTGACTCTAGTATACCGTTGATACGCATGTAGTTTTTCGATTTCCTTTACAATTAGGAATGATCAAATCGTTATTTTCATAAAATAAAGTGATTCTGAAAAGGATAATCGATTCTGATGCGTATTTTCCAAATAGGACGATGAATTCGAGTTGGTTGTACTTGGTCGGTACAGTAGGACTGATGTACCTCCTTAAGGAGGCTCCTGCGTCTACCATACTAGTCAAATTGAATCGAAAATTTGATGATAACTTTTATGCATATATTTATACTTAAAAATCTTAAATGTATTTATAATGCATATAAATGCAGCAAACTTTTAATAATATAAACATTAACAATTCAATAAATATTAATACAGATACTATTTTGGATTCGGCAGTGAATAACATATGTGAGAAGGACAGGTTCGACTTCCGCGCATGCGCGCCGATGGGTGGTATATAGCTATATCTATATATATTACTATAGCGTCGTATCGTGCGTCGTGCGTGCTGCATGTAAAAAGCTCTAGTTAATAAGTATTATTCTAGTTGATATTATTTCGTGTATTATGTGAAAATGACGGAACCTAAAAAAGTTTGGGATGCTAGAGTTTTACGTGGGTCCATAGTTAAATTTTTATTGTTAATTTATATTTAAAATAATTAAAAAACTAAAAACTATAATTTCCAGAGTATTTTATTTACCCATAGACTTAATTAATTAAAATAAAAAATACAATTATGACGATTTATTCTTTATTGAATGTTTTTATTTGAAATTGGAATCTCAAATTGCGCACGCTTCTCCCGAACGCCGTAGCTAAGATGGCCACTCAGCTGACTTCCCTACGGCTGCCGGATATAACCCGAATTTATTCAAGCTTTCGCTAATATCTCTTTTTTTAGTTCGATAACCGATATTTTAATTAATGTCATTTGAAAGAGGAGATTTTTTCCTACAAAACTGATATAATGACATTACTGGACAAATCAGATTTCATTCGTAATTACCTGATTCCACTTTGTCTGCCATAAGAGTCCATGTTAAAATTGCCAACTTTGAGCTCAAATTTCTTGAGTTTTTGGCCGATAAGCGGTATAAATAAGGGCACCGTTAGATTGAGCGTATTCTAAACTTTAAAAAATGATATGTCCGAGTTCGAGACATTAAGCGCAGGAGCCTCCTTAACTGTATTAATTATCCAAGACATAAACTAAATTCTTTCTCAATCACTAATTGATAAATCTGTAATAAAAAATTATTATTCAATAAAAACTCTTTATGTACTTGCCCTCATTAAGCAAATTCTATTAAACTTTATAAAGGTGTTTCTGGCCATAATAGCATACATATATGTAAACGTGATATATATAGTAAATAGAAGAAATATAGTATCCCTACTGAAAATTTTTTATAAGAATTTTCATAAGATCGTATATATGATCTTATTCAAGATCTTTTATAAGTATTTATAAGATTTTATCTGTAAGATTCTATGTCAGATCCAACCAGCGAAATTCAACCCAGAACTGGCATAAATTCTTACATAAAATCTTATCTAAGATCTTATGTAATTGAGTAAATTTCTAAAAATTATTCAAATTTTTAAAATATTTGTTATTAATATAAATAATGCCATTTTTGGACGTACCATCTGGATGATACCTTAAATTTAGAGGACCTCCCTGTTGAAAATAATGACGTCGCTGCGACTTCACAAACGATCTCGCTGCGACCTCAGAACGACCTCGCAACGACCTCAACTCTACTACTACAAGTATTAATACCAGATAATTAAACACACAATATATAGGTTTTTGAGGTAGCTGATTACGAATCCAATTTCAGAATTTCCAAATTCAAAATGGTGGATCGAATATGGCTGCCGCAAACGGGAGTTTCCACGCAACTTAAAATAAAATAATGATCGCCCTACTGAAAATACTCGGGTGAGAATCAAGGGAGACTCGCTTGATTCTCAAGTGAAAATCGTGCCAAATTCACGCATGATTCTAGTATGAGTATTGCATGATTCTCAAGTGAGTCTCATGTGATTCTCATGTAATGTTTTTTATTGTTTTATATAACTATATGAACTGTTGAATATTATTATAAAGTTATGTTTGGATCATTTTAAAGAAATATTATATTTTTTAATATTTTTTTTATTACAAATAAAAGAAACATACCTGTTTTAACAAAATATTTTATTTTAAAAGTACAAAACTTAAAAGTATATAAATTAATTTTTTGCGAGATTTACATTATTCATAATGCAACAAGTTTGGTAATGTACATATATAGATTTTATCGAGAATTTTCATATTTACACAAATACTTTTTATTTCACTCGTATTTATAATTAAATTTTCTTCTTCAATTTTTTCTATTACTTTTAAATAGTTACAATGTTGACTGAAACAATTTCTAGTCTTTAGTATATTACAGATAGTCAATTCTTGCGTTGTTTCTTTGTCTACGATAAAACTGTACTATTGAGCATATTTACCGTTGCATAATTGGACGAAGGAATTATTTGACCTTTGTTTGGTTTTTATACATGACTCGTATAAACAGCCATTTTGAACTATTTTAAAGTAAATCTTAGCAGAATCTTTGGATAGATTCAAATTTGCAAGTAGAGCATCATGTCATCGCCTGTACCAAAATACGTTGTGTTATTAATTTTAGAATAATTTTTGACATTACAACAAAGTACATCTTCGCAGTATATCTTCAATAATTCATCTGCATATGGATATACGATTTCTTGCATACGATTTACTGCGTGATTAATATTAATAAACCTAATTATTTGGGAAGTAACACCTTTAGAACACTTAATACCTTTCAATAAGTCATGATTTACTGATTCAAATGAGAATGTAGATTGACACCATTACGGTTCCCAATCCAGGACAATTTTAGCAATATGCAATAACTGATGAGTATTAAAGGTCATCGCTTTTTGTCCAAAATATTTTTCAGATTTAGCAACAAATTCATGCAATATAAGATTAGCTTTGTTTAATTCTGTAACATGAATATTATCCTGCAGTAGTATATAGAGACTTTCTACAAAAAGTAGTCAATGATAATAATGATATCTACTTATATGTTCTGATAAAACTGGTGCACTATAATATAAGACATAATTTTCCCATTCCCTGGCTTTCCAGTCATTTCTGCAACTTATTGGTCGACTCAATCGTGTAATTTGAATTGGAACAGCAAAGTTTTGTATTTTTGTATCTATTTCGGCAATATCATCATTGTTCATAGAACTCAGATGATATTCTGTGAATTGTTTTGCAACACCTTCCAAACAACAATGCATGTAATCAGGAACAAATCCTGTAATAATATTGAAATTTGCTAAATTGATTAACGGAGACGGATATTTGATGCCATCGACAGGATGTTTCGGACTTGCTATTACCATATTGTGAATAGTATTTTCGTGATTTCGGAGAACGACGGGATTTTTTAATAATGTATACTTTAAACTCGAACATTCCTCACACCATTTGCCAGGGTGAAGACACCAATTACAGCCATAATTGCCATTAAATTGTTTAAGGCCTTGAATAGGAGCTCGTGCCACAGAGTTTACACAGCATGAAACAATGTATAAATTTAATATACGTTCTTCTCCTTTTATATGACATGAAATACCTTGTTTTGTTAAACAATTAATAACATCAACGAAAGTCCCCAAAAAATACTCATATCTGGCTTTTTTTATTAAACCATAATCCACATGTGATTAATTTTCGCATCCTTTCTTGTTTTGGCAATTCATTTACCATTAAGTACAAAGGTCATATGGAGTATTGTGAACATTTGAATTTAGTTGCTCCATATGTGTTGAAAATGTTACTGATGTAATTATATTTATCTTGTCCTGACAGTGATTGAACTAATTTTCGATACTCTACTCCGTCATAAATGTCTTCTAGCTGGTCTGATTTATGAATTCTTTCTTTGAATTTATAAACGTAATGATCCTGATATATGTGTAATAAATCTTTGATCTGAGATGATGGATCCAGTAGAACAAAAAAACTTGTGTTGCTTGTATTTTTTAAATCTACTTCAACTTGACAAATTCGACAATTTTTTACAGAATCAATTTCACCGAATTTCCCTATATATGCTGAACAGTTATGACACACAGCCTGAAATTCTGCATTATCTTTTGGGTTTAATAGCTTATCTGTTAAATATTGAGTATCGTGTAAAACAGGGAATTGAAAAATATTATTTATTAATTTAAATAGATTTGTCATTGCAGTAACAGATAAACCATTTACTATTGAATATTTTAAAATCATTAAAAGCAGTTCTCCTTTACTTTTGCTAACTTGAACCGATACAGGTTTAAGAAAGCCACTGCTCGCCAGATTGTGAATGCTTGTCTAATATTTCGTTGAACAATGTGAAATGAAGATAGTCATCTAAAGTGTCTATTGAAGTTATCTGCAAATATTTTAAATAAAATTATGCATTAGGAATGGTAAATTAATTGTATAGAATATTATACAATAAAAGTTATAAAAAAGGATCTTAAGGGATCAAGTCTGGGTTAAAATTTCTAAAAAATCAAAATTTTATTTGCTATTTCGGTTAGTTTTCTATATGATTTGTTGTGCTTATAGCCTGTACTGAATTTAATAATGGTAAGTAGCAGCAAAAATTATAACCATTGAAATATATCAATTATCAATTGCTATCGATAACTTCTACTTCATTTTTAGCTTCAAGATATGTTTACACAATAATGTTCTATATACCCGGGTCACCAGAAATACCTTGTTGTCAACACATTTTAGTGTAACAATATAGTCAAAACATGCTAGATAGATATAAGTATTACTGAGTCTATTGAGAAGATTTTTATGTATTAACTTAAAAGTCATTTATCTCAGTATTTGTATTTTTGTGATTTTGGATGAAAATCTGATTTTTATCACTTTTCAGCAGGATATCTCAGGAGCCGGATGTCCAATCGACTTCAAATTTTAGCTAAGCACCCTGATAAAAAATAGAGCAGTGAAACTGGTCGGTTGGCTAGTGACTAGGCAGGGACAACTGCCCAGTTTCAAAGCAGAGTCACTGGCTAAGCACTGCTTAATACACTACTGTGTATTTCATGAAATCTGAAAGTTAAAAAAAATAATAATCATCAGTATTTTATGTTATACAATTTAATTTTAATCGAAAATTTACTTCTATTTACTCTTTACAAGACCAATCATTAATTACAGTGCAGTTTTAAAATGTGTGGATTGAAGATTGGCAACCTAAACCTACACTTACAAAAATATGATAGGACTAACTGATATATGCTATTCTGACATACCTGTGACAAATATTACAAAGAACAGGTGATGTTTATATTTCAAAAACAGCTAGCGATGAGCTCTGGAAGTAGTTTTCAAAGATATTTGCATATGAGTATGAGATCTGGTCAGAGGCAATAGCTGAACTGCTTGACATTATGGTGTTATTCGCAGTGTATTGAAGCCATACATCTGATTTTTGTTCAGATACTTTTGAAATTGTGTAAAAACAGGCTACCATAACAGTTTTTATTAAACTGTCTTGTTTCGCACTCTTACACTGAACCCTATAGCTTTGACTAAAAAAATTCATATAGGTGTTGACATGAAAATCTTAGTTATATCAGTTAAGATAACAACAACTTCATTTATTGTTTAAACATCTGAAAACATATTTATATGACAAATTTCAGTTTTGTAGGTATAATAGTTTTTAAATGAGTGCCAAAACAAAACTTTTTGTGACCACTTGTATTCGAACAGTTGTTTTAAAACTTTTGTTTTAGCTCTCATTTAAATCTATTATACCTACAGAGCTGAAATTTGGCATGTAAATTTGTTTTTAGATGTTTAAAAAGTAAATGAAGTTGTTGTTACCTTAACTGATATAACTAAGATTTTCATGTCAACACCTATATACATTTTTTTAGCGCCAAAGCTATAGGGTTCAGTGTAAAAGTGCGAAACAAGACAGTTTAATAAGAACTGTTACGGTAGCCTGTTTTTGTACAATTTCAAAAGTATCTGAACAAAAATCAGATATGTGGCTTCAATACACTGCGTATAATACCATAATGTCAAGCAGTTCAGCTATCGCCTCTGACCAGATCTCATACTCATATGCAAATATCTTTGAAAACTACTTCCAGAGCTCATCGCTGGCTGTTTTTGTACCTGTTCTTTGTAATATTTGTCACAGGTATTGAATTGATTCGATAAAAGATTGATGTTCTATTTTTCATTTTTTTTATATTTAGGTTAGGTCGGTAAATTAAAAATACAATATTACGGGAAAAAGCTTGACGGCATAAAAAACCCTAAATTTATTTTACACTACAACAAATATAAATCTACATAAAAAACCGGGAACAAGGATACGATATAATTTGAATTGACGTCTCGCGCACACACATTACGTCGAATAGAACAGCTAGAACGCTCGGCGACCGCCGCATGCGGCCGCGTGCTCGCTACGCGATTAAAATGCACACACACACACTGCTTCACGCACGTCACTTTCGATTAGATGTGATTCACAATGAATCGTCCTGCCAGATTGGCGATTTGATAAGATTCTTAATGAATCTGACGACCCGTTAGTCGACAAGATAGATATTCGCAATAATTGCGATACGGTCGTTAACCACCAAAAACGCGAGGGAGCTCCGCACGCTGTGAGATTCAGTCGTAGAATCTAAATATGTCCGCCGCGCGCGTCTATCGCTCGTAGCGATGACGAGACGCACGCAGCGCCGCTGCCTCTAGTTGATCTGGTAGATCAGTTGTTCGCGCATGCGCATACTCTCACTCATTCGTATAACATTCAGTCAGTGTGCGCGATAGTCATAATTTTATGAAATTATAAATAAATAAACATATATATATATATATATATATATATATATATATATATATATATATATATATATATATAAAGTTACATATTGGAATGGAACATACTCCCGGGCGAAGCTGAGGAATGAGTTGGATTACAACGAATGTAACAGAGTTTGATAAAACTATATAAAAGATATAATATATTGCAATTATGAAACACACTTGAATCTATACTTAAACTAATTTTCAACATTATATAAAATACGAACTATAACGAAATTAAATTTATATTTACCGAATCTTTGGTGAATAATATAAGTTAAACCAGTTTCCGTTGGAGGGACTGATTTATTGATTGGCATTGATTATCACAATAAAATTGATAAGAATAGTATCTACTTGAAAATAATTAACTGACTTTAAACTATCTTACAAATTAAATGAAAGTAACTTTAAGTATAAGAATATGAATTTAATTCTAAATTAATTAATGAAACTCAATCCTTAAATTTATAACTTAAGTAACGGGTAATAAGCAAAGACGAGTAATATTGCGTTTATAAACGCCGCTCGCAGTCTTGACAGAGGCGACTCGAACGATGCCATCGCTCCCAGGAAACACCTCAACGACCACACCCAGTGGCCACCTTGCGCATCCGAGATTATCTTCCATCAAGACGACTACAGATCCGATTTTCAACTCTGCATTCGAGTAATACCATTTCTGGCGCTTTTGAAGTTCGTTCAGGTAATTTTTGTGCCATTGTTTCCAAAAATCCTGTCTGGCTTTGGTGACGAAGTTGTAGGTCGACAGTCTGTTATCAGGAACTGAAAACAAATTTTTCTCGGGTAAGAAATTGAAGGGTCGACCTATGAGCAAATGAGCCGGTGTTATGGCTAGAGGATCATTGGGATCAGCCGAAAGAGTGCATAACGGTCTTGAATTCAGGATAGCTTCTATCTCGATTAACAACGTGTTCATTTGCTCATAAGTGAGCTTTTGGTCTTTAATCACTCGTTTTAAATGATGTTTAAAACTCTTTACGGCTGCTTCCCAGAGACCCCCAAAATGTGGTGATAAAGGCGGATTGAAATGCCATTAAATTCGTTTTGTCAAAGCGACATTTCCTATAGCTTCTTTGAATTTAGGAGTGTCTAGCAATTCGAAGATTTGACGAAGTTCTTTATTGGCTCCTACAAAATTGGTACCATTATCTGAATAGACGTGTTCTGGTATACCCCTTCGACTGATAAACCTACGAAAAGCTGCTAAGAACCCATCAGTTGACAGATCAGTTGCTAATTCGATATGTACGGCCTTCGTTGCCATGCACACGAACACACAACCGTAAGTTTTGATGAAACTTCTATTCCGATCTTTTTTCTCCTTGATGAGGATAGGACGTAAATTGGATGTAATAGGATGTAAATTGGTTTCGTGGACTTCACGAATGAGGAGATCAGACACATGATGTTTACTAGGTAGCAATAAAGGATGTTTTTGATTATAGATCAGTTCTGATTTCTTCAAACGACCGCCTACACGAACTATCCCTAGTTCGTCAAGAAAAGGATTCATTTCATCTAACTTGGTCCCTTTCCGAAATGGAACGGTAATTTCGCCGGGGGTGGTGTCCCGAGCGGTTTTGAGAAGTTTAATCTCCTTATCGAAACGTTCACGTTGAACCTTAGCTAAAATGAACCGTTCTGCTTCTTCTACTTCTGCTAGGAACAACCTGCGACCTTGACATCTAGTTGATTTCCAGTATTCTAAACCTTTACACCGTAATATAACTGCAGTGGTTCTAACGAGATGAGAGTAAGACGAAAATCTACTATAAAAAGTTTTGAAAAAATCTTCTGTCTGATCAACTAACAAACAAGTTTCTTTCTCTGATTCGGGAGTTTTGTCAAATCGGACTTCTATCATCCTAGGCCATTCTTCTTCAGGACGAGACAACCAATGAGGACCTGAAGTCCATAGCGAATTTTTAACAAAATCTGATGGTAATTGTCCTCTAGATAGAGAATCTGCTGGATTGTCCTCAGAACGGACATGTCTCCATTGAACTTGATTGCCTAACGTTTGAATGTCTGCTACTCTATGAGATTCGAATGTTCTCAACAAGTGAGGAGCCTTAGTTAGCCAAGAAAGTACTATTGTGGAATCTGACCAGAAAATTACGCTCTCTAAAGGGAAATCGAATTGAGCCTTTGATTCAACATAGAGTTTTTTGAGAATTGAAGCAGCACAAAGTTCTAAACGAGGGATAGTGACGCCGTTCAATGGAGCAACTCTAGATTTGCTGCACACAAGATTTATTTTGGCGATACCGTTTGAATCTATGGATCTAATGAAAAGACATGCACCATACCCAGAAAGACTTGCATCACAGAAACCATGAATTTCTATGCTCACAGAACTAACACTAAATATGTGTCGGGGAATTGAAAAATCTTGTAAACATGGTAACTGAGCAGCTAAAGACTTCCATTTAGTATGAATGTCTTGAGGAAGAGATTCGTCCCAAGTGATCTTGGCTTTCCAGCAATCCTGAATTAACACCTTGGCGTAAAGAATAACTGGCCCTAACAGACCAAGAGGGTAAAAAATTTTAGCAATTTCGGATAACAGCTTTCTTTTGGTTGAAATCGTTTGAGGATCTAAAGGTTGTACTTTGTATGTGAAACAATCTAACTGTGAATCCCAAATGATTCCGAGAGTTTTGTGAATGGGATTTAACTTAATTGCGCAATCGAGATTGAAAACCTTTTTGTCGATGTTATTCAGAGCGGATTCATGATTAGACGCCCACTGTCTAATGACGAAGCCGCCATGACTTAACAATTCGATCATTTCGTCGCGAATGCTTAAAATTTCATCGATTGAGTCCGCGCCTGAAATGAAATCATCTACATAAAAATCACGCGTCAAAAGTTTACAAGCACGTGGGAAGTTTTTCGCTTCGTCACGAGCAAGTTGATGAAGTGTGCGGATAGCTAGAAAGGGTGCGCATGCTACTCCAAATGTGACCGTGTTCAATTGAAAAGTTCGGATTTTGCCTTGATGATACCACAACGTTTTCTGAAACTTCCTATCATCGGGGTGAACTAAAACTTGCCGATACATTTTCTCAATATCAGCTGTAATGACGTAACGATGCGTGCGAAATCTAAAAAGCTGTTCGAAGATTGTGTTTTGAATAGTGGGACCTACCAAAAGAACTTCATTCAATGAAATACCAGTACAAGTTTTGGCTGACGCATCAAATACCGTTCTAACCTTTGTAGTTTCGCTGGATGTCTTAATCACAGCGTGATGAGGAAGATAACATCCATCATCAGTGTCGTCGCAGAGTGACATGTGACCTAACAAAATGTACTCTTCCATCACCCTAAAGCATTCTTGTTTTAACTGTGGATTGGATTCAAACTTTCTTTCGAGGGCATAAAAACGTTTCAAAGCTAATCTTCTAGATTCACCTAATTTGAATTTACTATCTCTAAAAGGGAGACGAACAATATATCTACCCGTTTCATCGCGCTGAGTGTTATCCACGTAATACTGTTCGCAAGAAATGTCATCGCGGGATTTTGCAGGCTCATGATCGAAATCTTCTATTAGCCAAAAACGCTCGAGAAGTTTGTCTAGCTTAACTACATTACATGAGGAATTTGCTGATGTTGTGAGGACACCTGACCCTCCTGCTACTATCCATCCTAAACTAGTTTTCTGAAGTATAATCTGAGTCTCTTTGTTTTTAAGTTTGATTTGACCTATGGCTAATACTGATAAAGTTGTACGTGATGCTAATAAAACATCAATTGGTTTAGGTACATGAAATTGAGGGTCAGCAAGTTGTAGATTTTTGGGTATATCAAATAACTCCCGAGGAAATGTGTCGTTAGGCACGGAATCAGCAATGGTAGGCACTATTAAAAAATTTAATTCTCGTCTGAAATTATTGTAAGTAGAATTAAAAATGGCTTTGACATAATGATTTGAAACTGCGCATGAACCAGCAACGGTTCCAATGTTAATTAAACAAGTCTGTTTTGATAAGTTTAGTAATTTAACAAATTTTTCAGTCATTAAATTTACTGTAGAACAAGAATCTAATAATCCGCGGGCCATGACACAATTTCCTCGATTGTTTTGAAATTTCAAAACTGCACTAGTCATTAATTGAGAATCAGAGGGAAGAACACTAGAAACGTATGAATGACGTAATAGTCAGATTTTAGGAGTTGTATATGTAGAAGCATCTTCCTTTTTAGGAGTTTCTGTTTTAGATGTCTGAAACTTTTTGTCTGAATGAAGTAAAGTGTGATGATTTTGTTGACACTTTTTGCAACGTTTTTCACTCTTACACGGTAAAGGGTGCACATATAGACAATTGAAACACATTTTATTTGCTCTTGCGAACTCCCAACGTTTTGAAACCTTAAGCCTTTCGAAATCTAGACATTTAAAAAGATGATGTTTCTCATTGCATTTGAGACAAACATTGTTAGAGACATTCGAGGTAGTAGTTACTAAGGACCGCGCATTGACTCCAGTTACCTTATTCTGTCCCCTTTCGAGATTTTCACCAGCCCTTTTCTTAGTTTGGTTGTTATTGCGACTTGCTGTGGTCGAACATTCCAACGCTTGTAATTTAAAAATATTAGCTTGAAGGAATTTGAAAAGGTCGCTCAACTTTGGTAAACTGTCTAATTCCAGTTTGTCCTGCCATCTATTTCTAGTCGCTGGAGGTAAGCATCGTTCCACGTGTCTAACTATAAGCTCGTCACTAGGTCTAGCATCAAGTCTTTCTAACATATGAACATGTTGACGAGTCTTATCGAGAAGCGTGGAAAGATTGTTCGCAGTCGCACTAGTAAATACTGGTAAATCTATAATTGCGTCGAGATGTTCGACCGCTACAATGCGCTTGTGATCATATGAGTCTATGAGCGCCTGTCAAGCTTTAAGGTAATCCTCCTCACTAGGTTTAAATTCTACGATTTTATCTTTAGCCGAACCAGTGAGAGAACTCAGCAATTGAGTATACTTAACGTAGTTGCTAAGATCGGTGCGAGAATGCACTAAAGCGTCAAATCTGTTTTTATACGATAAACAATCTTCACGTTTACCATCAAAAGTGGGAAGTTTTATCTCTGGCAGCTTAGGCAGGTCATGTTTCTCAGTTATAGTGAGGTTCGTCGTGTTTAAAGTCGAGCTTAAAGAAGGTCCTACGTTTTTCAATTTAGTGACCGCGGTAGCAACTGTGTAGTAGTTTGACTCTAATTCAATAAATGCATCGAGTAAAAGGTGATCTGCTTGCAAAGAAGTCAGTTCATCAATGTATTTGCTACAACCTACAAATAAAGTCTCTATAGTCTTCAAACGTAAATTCGCATTGATGGGATCTGCGTTGGGCGTTTCTACATATGATTTCAAAGCTTCTATTTTATTTTCAAAAGTTTTGCTCTTTTGCACAATATACGCAATGCGTGCTAGCTTCTCTTGATTTACAGACAATGTGAAAGAAAAAATTTTTTATTGAAAGAAATGAAAATGACACGAATAACCGAATACTCTTAAGGCGGTATCCCTATATAGATGGGCAAAAATAAACTGAAACTTTGCGAATTTTTTTTGAAAAAACTATACAAGATTTTTATTTGAAAATTTTTTGGTTTATTATTCAAACATTAAATATGCATTTCTTATTTTTTTTATTACATTATTTTGTTTATGCTAGTGATAAAAAAATGATGAACCATGAACTTTTTTTTTCTTCCTACAATTTTGTGTGCACAGTTTCTCGGCGAGTTCTCGGTGAAAGCGAAAAACACAGACGAAAATCAATTATAAAACCGATGAATTTAATTTACTGATCTATTCTAAAACTTTTATTAACTATTAATGTGAACTAAATAAGCAATAAACAAAATATTTAACGGTATGATCAAGATATAATTTAAAAAGCGAAATTGATAAGAATTTGTAGCACAAGAAAAACCACTTATCTTATTTTCCACACTCTCTCGCTCCTCGATGCAGCAGTCCACTGGGTGGTGAGGCGTCCTGTTGTGAGAGCGACGACGGCGAGATGATGCGATGCAGCGATCAAGATGTTTGGAGAATGACCGTGATGTCGATGCGCGCGAGCCCGCTCTGGAATCCCGCGCGCTATCGTCCCTTTGTTGCACGTGCTGACTCGAGCACGCGCCCACTCGTGCACGCGAGACGTCACTTGTTTGCGCGAGGAACAAACCTCACAGGAGGCACCATGAATTGATTCGATAAAAGATTGATGTTCTATTTTTCATTTTTTTTTATATTTAGGTTAGGTCGGTAAATTAAAAACACAATATTACGGGAAAAAGCCTTGACGGCATAAAAAACCCTAAATTTATTTTACACTACAACAAATATAAATCTACATAAAAAACCGGGAACAAGGATACGATATAATTTGAATTGACGTCTCGCGCACACACATTACGTCGAATAGAACAGCTAGAACGCTCGGCGACCGCCGCATGCGGCCGCGTGCTCGCTACGCGATGAAAATGCACACACACACACTGCTTCACGCACGTCACTTTCGATTAGATGTGATTCACAATGAATCGTCCTGCCAGATTGGCGATTTGATAAGATTTTTAATGAATCTGACGACCCGTTAGTCGACAAGATAGATATTCGCAATAATTGCGATACGGTCGTTAATCGCCAAAAACGCGAGGGAGCTCCGCACGCTGTGAGATTCAGTCGTAGAATCTAAAGATGTCCGCCGCGCGCGTCTATCGCTCGTAGCGATGACGAGACGCACGCAGCGCCGCCGCCTCTAGTCGATCTGGTAGATCAGTTGTTCGCGCATACGCATACTCTCACTCGTTCGTATAACATACAGTCAGTGTGCGCGATAGTCATAATTTTATGAAATTATAAATAAATAAACATATATATATATATATATATATATATATATATATATATATATATATATATATATATATATATATATATATATATATAAAGTTACATATTGGAATGGAACAGGTATGTCAGAATACCATATATCAGTGAGTCCTGGCTCGGTTCATCTTATTTTTGTAAGTGTAGGTTTAGGTTGCCAATCTTCAATCCACACATTTTAAAACTGCACTGTAATCAATGATTGGTCTTGTAAATAGTAAATAGAAGTAAATTTTCGATTAAAATTAAATTTTATAACATAAAACACTGATGATGCTTAGTTTTTTTAACTCTCAGATTTGATAAAATACACTGTGGTGTATTAAGCAGTGCTTAGCCAGTAACATGGATAAAAAACTGACGAAAATCGTATGTTCACTGGGCAGTCACTGCTGAAGGAACTGGCCAGTTCGTTTCAAACTGGGAAGTGATTGGCCAACCACTGCTGAACGTTTCTACCAGGGCGGAGCAGAATTAAAAAAGATCAGTTATAAGCAGATGTCACTCATGTGTACGTATATAATAGTTACTATAATTATCAATATTATCAACATATTTGTGGCTAATTAATAATATTTGAAATTGATATTTATTATATTATAAAAATTCTTCTGCTCAGACCGGTTACATACATATTTGGAAGACTTCCCTGTAATTTCAAGTCATTTGGTCATCCTAATACTGATATCAAATGGATAAAAAGGCAGAAAATCAATAATTTATTAGTGAATTGGTATTATATGGTATGCAGTATTATATATATATATATATATATATATATATATATATATATTATTTTCATTGGTGAAAATGACATATAATACATATAATTCAAGTTGAAAATATTTTTTTTAAATAGGTTGAAAAGAAAAAATTTTAATAAGAAAAATAATTCAATGTTTTTTCAGGATTTAACCCAGGCTTAACCTCTTAAGGTAATTGGATCAAAAACTGAATAGACTGAAGATGTTAAGGTGATGTTAAACCTCGTGTTACTGGTAAATACGGGGAACCACTTTTTTCATTCATTTTTTAATTTTAAGAAAATATCTCTATGGAAAGTTGTTCTTTTTGATTGGAACAACAACTTTCCATAGAGATAATTATTCAAAATTGAAAATGAAATAAGAAAAGTGGATCCTCGTATTTGTTGGTGAAAAGTGGCTTTAGCATCACCTTAATGAAGCATATATTTTTTGTATATCAACAATCCTAATAATAACATCAAAATTTAAAGTTATGTCGTTATCAACTATATTAAAATTATATAAATTAATACAGTATTATCGAAGGGCATGGTAGAGCTACGATGCTACGTATAAAGATACAGATGTTTATATACACTGTGCCACGGGGATTAACAAAGTACTAGCAATTGTGCATATTATTATAGTAAAAAAATGTCTCAAGCATTTTTATGTAAACTTAATAGATACAGAAAAAAAATTCATAATAAAATTAACAATCCTATGTTTCTTCAAACAACTTTTTATAAATTTATTCAAATAATCTTTACAAATTCTTAAACATGTTTTATTCTTGAGCTTATTTAAAAATTTAGTGTCATTCTTATTTTAGTTGGCTTGTCGCAAGAAATTTAATGATATATGCACACTTTTATTTTCTCTTTTTATTGATATCTTTAATTATATAGTGTCATACGTATACTCTATCTTACCAAGTCTACTACGTTCAAATTTACACCATACATAAAAAATGATGCAAGGAATCTTGAGAATTAAAATTTTGTTTATATTTTTCTTTCTTATAAAAGGCTAATACTTATGTTGATAAACAGTATAATTTTTTAACCAACCTCTTCAGCACTCGATAAAGGATACTCGTCAATGCCATCATTTAATTGACCAAATAATGTTTCTGAATTATCAACCTAATAAACAAACTTTTTATTTATAAAGTGACTCAAATATTTCAAAAAACATTTTTTTAACACTTACTTCGTCGTTATCACGAGCTTCGTCAACCTGTTTATACCTGTAAGCAGTCCTTTTTGAAATATACTCATCACCTAATTCTAAGTGTCTTTTTCTTTTTTTTTTCTCCTGCGGGTATCTAGATTTGCTCTAGTACGTCCCTATTACCATCCTGGTCTCCCTTGTTGCAACTTTGGAAGACAGGTCTTGAGTATTGATGGTTAAGAATACTGAAACTGTAGATGTTGAAGGGGTTAGTGAATGATGATTTAGCTAGCTTCCACGGCCGAAGAGCAGCTCTCGGTTGGAGTCTTCAAACTGCAGCAGCGTACCGGTGGTGATGGCGTGGAGTGAAGAGTCCAAGCGTGGATAGCTGGAGAAGTTATATAGATAAAAATGATATAGATATAAATCACTAGGGAGAGAGCTGATTGCTGGAGCTTTTGTACGGTGGTCAATGGCTGGCAACCAGACTGGGAAGGGTGGGAAATTTGAAAGGTTAAAAAAATAAAAAATAAATAAAAATATACGTTATGAAAATGACAGGTTAAGAGTTGACATGAGGGATAATAAAAAACAGAAAAAAAAACTTTAAAGAACTGTTGGGTTGAAAGGAGAAAAAACCTCGGAAAATGGTAAAAAGAAAAAAAGAAAAAGAAAAAAGAAAGAAAAAATAGTTCAGATGTCAATTTTGTTACATATAAGAAATTTGAGTGTATGTTGAGTGGTTTCTGCTCGTATAAGCATTTTGCATCAAACAGAAAGGTTTAAAAAGTTATTCTAACATTAATTTATAAAGCAGATATGATTATTATCTTAATTATGAATCGAACAATACAATGTAAATGCGTAAAACCCATTTTAAAGACTTGAATATTAATAATAGTCAATTAAAAAGCGTACGCAAAATGCAACTATTTCTGCTCACAGCAAAAAGCGACGATTTCGATGTGTACCTATTTCTGATCACCGTTGATTTTATAGACTTCATTCATATGATTTGTATCTTTTTATTGTATTAGTATGTTAATTCGCGTAAATACTTCACGATGAATAAGTAGGAAACAGTGTACATATTATATAAATACAACTTAAACGTTATTTTTTTGTGATTAGAAATAGGGACATGCAGAATGCATCTGCGTCTAACCTCAAACTATCACTATTATCAAGTTATTTAATCAGAATTCACAATATTTTTAATTCAGCACTACAGTTTTTAGTTGGAATACTATAAAGGTACAGATAGCTTGGATATAATATATATTAAAACAACCTTCATATCTATAATAACAGAAAAACTTCGAGCGATTAGAAATAGGGACGTGAGCAGATATTGGGACATTTACCTTACGTTGTCCTCGTCGGTGACACCCACGCGGGCCAGACCGACAATTAGGGGGATCCTGTAGATATGGTTTAAAGGACAAAAAAACAACAGATGGTTAAGATTATGTGTATCCTCCCCACAGTCGCACATCTCATCCACCTTGATGCCCTTCTGGGATAGGTGGTAACGGGATTTATTGTGGTTGCTTTTGAGTCTGTTTAGAAGAGTGATTTCTTGCCTACTAAGATTAACATCCGAAAACCAGGGGGAGAATGAGAATTCGCCGTGAGACGAAACATATTTTTCACCTTTGCGACCGCCTCCGTATGAGGTGATGTAGTTGGTCATATTGATTTGAAGCGTTTGTTTGGTGAGGGGGTATAGACTTTTGTAAGAGATGGTCGTGATATCTATGGCAGCTTTCACTCTGCCGAAATTGGCTAAGGTGTCAGCCTTGTCATTTCCTCAAATCCCCTTGTGAGAGGGGATCCAGAGTATTTTTACTAAAAAACCAAGGGAGGTATAGTAAGAGATCAGTTTTCTGGATTCCTAAATCACGGGGTGCATACCCGAGTTTAAGCCCAAATTGCTAAGGGACTGGAGAACACTGAGGGAGTCCGAAAGGATAGCCACGCAGCTGGATTGTAGGGAGGGGATAATTTGAAGGGCTTTTAGGATGGCCCAAGCTTCACATTCGAAAATGGAGGATAAGGGGTTAATCCCATTCCATCCTAGGGCGAATGATAGATTTTTAGAATTGTAGAGCGGTGTGTGGATGGACACCCCAATTGAACGAGCAGATGGAGGAAATCATTTGAATGCCGAGTTTGGATTTAGCCGCAGTTTTGGTGATGTGGGGTTCCCAGTTGAGGGAGCGATCCCAGTATACCCCGAGGTATTTGAAGCCGGTGGAGTTCGAAAAAGAGTCGTTCTCGATGGAGATAGTAATGCGGTTGGGTGCGATGACGTGGTGATTATGGCCAAAGATGACCAAGCTACATTTTTTTATGGCAATTTTTAGGTCAAGGGAGATGAGCCATTGGTTGAATTTATTGAGGTTTTCGTTGATGGTGTTGGTGACGACGGCTGGATTGGATCCAGAACATAGTAATGACAGGTCGTCAGCGAAACCAAGGCCCGACACCCTGTCATCCAGAACCTTAGCTATATAACAGATATATAAGTTGAACAAAAGTGGGCTTAAAATGCAGCCCTGGGGGAGTCCCTTGTTGGTCGAGCCCTCGGCGAAGGCCCGGCCAATTCTAAGTGTCTCTTATAGCTATCCATACTTATAGTTATACCATTTTATTTAAACAAACTTTATTCACTCTAATTTACTATTCAATATTATAACCAATCCACGCTGTTATAGTTACAGTTCACTTGTATAAACCGTACGTTATGGAAACATTTAAAATCTTTAGGCTTATTAATATAAAGCTAGGTATGTTTTGGCGACTCTCTCTCTCTCTCTCTCTCTCTCTCGCTCCCTCTCTGTCACTCCCCTTCTCTACCTCTCCCTCTGTTTCTCACCCTTTCTTTCTTGACTAATTGTCTCCTTTGTGCGGTTAATTGCGCCTTTGTCTATAGTCTTTGTGGCGATGGAATTTACAAGTATTGAAAGTAAAAAATAATTGTCTAATTAGTAAGTTTGTGCTACAAAAAATGGAAAATTTTAACTTTTATGCATGTTTATATGCATTAAAGCATAAAACGAAATATTTTTATGAGCCAGTGCAGGCGATTTTTTACAGTAAAATTTCCTCTAGACACATAACCCCCAAGGATGTAAATGATTATAAAAAACAATACAAATATTTCGTAATTTTAAAATACAAAGAATATGTAGAACAAACTGGAACCAAAAATAAAAGAGAACAAATCTTAGATGAAGCCTTCATAATTTGTTTGGGTGGTAAGTTTCAACAATTATAATAAAATAAAAATGGAAAAAATGTAAAGCATGTAAAAATTAAATCAATGTATTTACACATTTATGTGATTTCTAAGTGTGATTAGGACATTTTTATACATAACGTTTTTAATAAATATTAGATTTTTTTTCATGTGTGCAAATAATACAACTAAACGCAATTGTACTAAGTATTGTAAGTATAGTTATAAAAATATATGTATGCTACCTATAACAATATCTCTTTTCTTACCTATGATACAACGCTTAAAAAGAATAAATATATGTAATATTTATATATTTATACATAAAAAAACTTTATTTTTACATACTTCAGCATACGAATTTATTTATGTGTTATTTGAATCACACTTATTTTAAATTTATATTTAGATTTAACAATTTTAATTCCAATGTTTTTGTACAGATTCAGAGCAAGATGTTCGATATAAAGCTTCACAGAGAAATAAAAGATTTATTATGTCAAAAAAACTCACATCGACTGACTCAAATGAAGACTTAATTGATAAAGGCAGCGAAAATAAAAAAACCGGTGAGTACACTATATTTGCATGCATATTATTTTTTGCAGATGAAATCTAAACTTTTGAAACGAATTAATCAGTTGGAGAATAGCCAACGCAAACTGTTAAAGTACAAGCAAAATGTACTGGTAAATAATGCCGAACAGCTTAGTATTGATATGAATACTCCTGATCTTACAGATATTTCAAAAACACAACCACGTGTACTGATCAAGTGTGTGGATAACGAAACACATTTAACCAGCGAAACAAGCAAAAGTAAGCCAAAGTAAGAAATGAACAATAAATCTAGCCTATTAGAAAAATATGCTAATTTATAAACATAATAAACTTAATAATTTTAAACTAACATCAATAGATAAAAATTAGTCTGAGATTTCTTAGTTTACTTAAACTCCGTATATTTTCATTTCAATACATATGAGAACTGCATACGTAACATCCAATCTGGCATATATTATGATGCCATTTACATTGTATTTAACCTATAGATTTGAAATTTTGTGCAGAACTAGCAAGTTTAATTATTTAGAAACATACTAATATAAAAGTTTTAAATAAACTGTCTTTGTTCAAATTTTGATCTTAAAAACTATTACCTTTTTCGTGTGCAATTTCTTGTAATGGTTGTTACAGGGAATCTGTTAGGCCAGGGTAGTTTGTATTTCTAATTTCTCATTCGAAAAATATTTTATATAGATGAGGGCTACTTTTGTATGATAATTTGATCATAAAATAATAACAACAATATAACGTAATATATAGATTTTATTATTTTAAATGGTATACTTGCAATGTTCATTATAATACCTATAGACTCTAAAGCAATTTATGCACTATGCAGTTCTCGATCATATACTGAAATGAAAATATTTTTAATCATAATAATAATAAAATATTACATATCATTTTTAAATTACAGTCATATCAAAGGAACCGCGAGCAAGAAAAAGTTTTCCAACATCTATTCCATTATTGCAATGTAGCTCTCAACAAAGTAAGTTTATTTTAAAAATGAAATTACAATGTATATTGTTTAAGCATATATTGAATTTAAAACTTAAATTTCAGCTATATTAAACAAATCGTGTGAAAAAATTACTTTCTCATCGAGTATTTCATTACCGCCACGCACAAATATATCTTCAAACTATGATTACTCTCAGCCTTCTACTAGTAGTGCTCAAACACCTCAGAAAGATTTTTCAGATCATCATAAATCACTTCGCACCGGGGTAAAAAGAGTACTTTTTGAGTCATCGAATCAGAACAGTTCTTCAAAATCAAAAATGTCTCGCTCTCCTGTAATACCTTCACACCGGAATCTTTACCACAATCTTCAGTAAAATCTTCACCAGCATTAAAGAATGTTTCAACAAAATCTGCTCGCATTGTATCATCTGAAAGAAGCATAACTGATTCATTTGAAAGACAATCGCATGAAGAAAATCTTACAAAGTCACCATCAGATAGAATGTCCAATGATTCATTTCAGGAATTTTCTCCACACCATGGAAGTCCCATACGTTCACCACAACAAGCAGAGCAGCAAGCAAAGCAGCAAGCAAATCAACAAGCAGAGCAACAACCACCGGTTATACGTTCACCGAAACTGCCTATTCAAAATAATAGGCAACTACCTCGAGCACTAGTACCACTAGTCTATCCGGCAAATGAAGATGAAGGAGATGACAGTTATGATGGTAACTTTACTACAAAATTTCTCAGTAAATTAAAAAAAAATAATAAAATTCAATTACATAATTAATTTTTAGATATTGATGTAACTGCTTGTGAATTTTTACATCAGTATAAGCCAAAGCTATATAAAATGTATAAAAAAAAGGGATTCGATCTTACTTCAGGTAAAATAAATAAAAAATTCCTTCATATTTTTATAATTTATGTTTCTTTTGAGCTTGTTCGGGTTATTTAGGCCTTTGGGGGGGATTTGAATTGCGCGCCGTAGCTCGCCGATCGCCGCGTATTACAATCGGCCGAGTAGTTGCGAGCACCGCCGCTTATCGGCCAAGCGGATGCGAGCGCCGCGAGAGCGGAGGTTCTCGCGCGCCTTATGCACGTGTGGGGCAGTTCCGTTCTCTCTCCCGCAGAGACCGATCGATTTTTCTGGCGTGATTCAAGGCAGCGCATCAAACCCGATTTGGATATTTTAATATATTGTACGAGAAGCTTGGCATGTACGTCCTTATCAGGACGGTCGACTTCTCCCTTCGTTAATTGTCTGCGTCGCGTGTGTGTGTGTGTGTTTGGTGTGAAGGACGATCGGGAAGGTCCGGCCACGTGCGAGCTCCCTCGACGTGCCGACTTCCACACGGCGATCACCTACGCGGCAGGGCCAAAGGGTCTGCCCGTGGTTCAGGTACGGTTCCCTCGAGACGTCGAGGCGCTCTGCGACCAAGAAGGTGCATCCCATCCACGTACAGCCAGGACATTACGTCGCGCTGTCCACGTTTCTACCGTCTAGCCTTTAAGGTAAGAGAGCTCTCTTGCGCGCGTTACTGGTACGTCGCTGCGTTAGGGTATTTGCGTTTATCACCTTCTCTCTCTCCCTTCTTTTTGTTCCTATCTTAGAATCTCTTTTGGTATGTATAATTTCCTCTTTAGTAAATAAATCATTCGCTTGCCCCGGCTTTTCTCCCTACCTCGTGGGAGTTTTTACGCCGAGGCAAGTTGTCTTATTTCCCGCGAAAAATTGTGTCTTTATTTATCTGCCCGGCCTTCCCTCACTCATTCATTCATATATATATATATATACTTATTCTTTTTAATTATTAGCATTTTCTTCAGAGCTTAAATCGTAATTTCTTACACATATTGTCGCAAAGCCTTTTTCATTTTTTTGTGAGTTTATTTTAATGCATGCGTTTACATTTTTATTTTAATGATGAAAAAGAAATAGTAAAGAAGCCAAAAAAATGTATAAAATTATTATGAATAATCACTAAAATATTTTTTTTAGACAGCTGGACCTGAACTTCATGAGAGATACGAAGAAACTGGAAAAAAAGTACTGTCAAAACAAACAAAATTCCAATATCACTTTATATGCCTAATGTATTGTTCACACACATATTTTTATTGCTATCTGTCTTTTATGAAAATAATATTTTATATTCTAGGTCTACCTTGGTTTAGATGTCTTTGTGGGGAAAAAATCATGGAGAATAGCGAAATCAAAAAGATATAAGGGTTTTTTACGGGACTTGGGCCTTATCTTATGGACGAGGAGGGCTTTAAAAATTCGATATCTTAATATAAGCAACCTTCGAAGTGGCAGTCGAGCTGACATTCCTCAGCTTTGTTCGCCAAAGAAAGTGGATTTATTTTTAAGTAAGTATCAAAAAATTTCATTTTAATCAGTTTATCTTTCTTTAATAAAAGTATTATATTATTAATATTCTTTTTAAGGATTGTATAGCGATTACCTCAATGAGAATGAGTTTTATAGAGAATTATCTGAAGAGCAGAAAGACTTGATGATTAAAAAATCGACCTCAAGCTTAAGCGACTTATTGAGGGACTCTAAAATACCTCCGAGACGATAAAAATATTTAATAACTAAATTAGAACTAAGGTTAACTTATGAGAAAATAAATGTTCCTATAAATAAATATCATTATTTAATAAAGATTATTTTTCATGCGTTTATCATTAAACTTATATAAATATAATATTTATAATAATATTTATCTCAACATTTAACAGACATACATTGCATAAGAATTACATGAGACTCACTTGAGAATCACATGAGACTCACTTGAGAATCATGCAAGACTCACTTGAGAATCATGCAAGACTCATGCTAGAATCATGCGTGAATTTGGCACGATTTTCGCTTGAGAGTCAAGTGAGTCTCCCTTGATTCTCACCCGAGTATTTTCAGCAGGGCGAATACAAAATATTTAGGTTGTTGAGGTCGCTGATTACGAATCCAATGTCAGAATTTCCAAATTCAAAATGGCGAATCCAATATGGCTGCCACAAACGGGAAATTTTTCGAAAGTAGGAACAAATGTTCATCTCATACAAGATATATAGGTTTTTGAGGTCGCTGATTACAAATCCAAAGTCAGGATATCCAAATTCAAAATGGCGGATCTAATATGGCTGCCACAAATGGGAGATTTTACGCAAGTCGGATTCAAATGTTGATCCAACATACAATGTGTAGTGTGTTTAGGTTGCTGATTACGAATCTTTACTAAGAATTTTTAAAGTATGGCAATTACATGTCTTATTTTTTATTTTGTGATATCTTAACATGAAAACTATTATTTTAATATTAACAGCCCTTACTATATTAATTTAAGTATAAAATAATTAGAATACATTTTTTTAGCGTATGTGTGCAATAGGGAATGGGCGTGATTTTTTAGATAATTTTAAAATGAATCTTGTTTAAATTATATACAAAAGAAAAAAATGCATTTTCAAATGTATGTCAATTGTTTAAACAAGATGTATACATTTTCAAATGTATGTCAATTGTTTAAACAAGATGTATACATTTGAAAATGTATTTTTTTTAACTTTTGCATATAATTTAAACAATAGATTTATTAAAAAATTATTTAAAATATCGCGACCGTTACCCATTGCACACATCCGCAAAAAAAAATTTCTTCGAATTATTTTGTACTTAAATTAATATAGTCAGGACTATTTATATAATAATATGATACTAGATAATTTTTTTGCATTCTCCAGAAACTAGCCCTAGTCAGGCTAAGGGGATGGAAATCGTCAAAAATTCACAAATTGATTTTTCATTCATAGCCTGCAAAATTTTTTGTCGCATTTTGGGTCGTAAAACACTCTACGTATGCCAAGAGTACTACACAATTTTTTTCATTCTTTGAAAACTACCCCTAGTCGGGCTAAGGGGGTGGAAATCGGCTAAAATTAAAAAATTGATTTTTCACTGTTCGCCTGCAAATTTTTTTTCCAATTTGGATTCCAAAACCCTCTACGTATGCCAGGCATGATACACGATTTTTTTCAAACTCTGGAAACTACCCCTAGGGATTTCCAACCCATCAGCCCAGTTAGAGGTAATTTCCTGAGAATGAAAAAAATTGACACTCGCAGAGTTTATTGCAGTTTAAAAAAAAAACTTTTGCAGGCGATGAATGAAAAATAAATTTGTGAATTTTGAATGATTTTCACCCCCTCAGCCCTGTTAAGGGTGGTTTGCGGAGAATAAAAAAATTTATGTAGCATAATTGATACTCGTAGAATCTATTTCAGTATAAATTAAAGAAAAAAATTTTGCAGGCTGTGAATGGAAAATCAATTAGTGATTTTGGCAGATTTCTACCCCCTCAGCCCGACTAGGGGTAGTTTTCGGAGAATGAAAGAATTTGTACAGCACCCCTGGCAAACGTCGAGTATTTTACGACCTAAGTTACAAAAAGAAACTTTGCAGGCGATGTATGAAAAATCTATTAGTGAATTTCGGCCGATGTCCGCCCCCTCAGCCCAACTAGGGGTAGTTTCCGGAGGATGAAAAAAATTGTGTAGCACAATTGAAACTTGTAAAGTCTATTACAGTCTGAACTATACAAAAAACTTTGCAGGCTTTAAATGAAAAATCAATTTGTGAATTCTGGCCGATTTCCACCCCTCCAGCCCAACAAGGGCTAATTTCCGTGGAATGAAAAAAATTGTGTAGCACATCTGTCACTCGTAGAGTTTATTACAGTCTATATTAAAGAAAAAAATATTGCAGGCCAAAAATGAAAAATCAATTTGTGATTTTGGCCGATTTTTACCCCCTCAGTTTCAGTCTCAAAAAATTGTGTAGCACAATTGAAACTTGTAAAGTCTATTACAGTCTGAACTAAAGAAAAAAAGTATGCGGGCGATGATTGATAAATCAATTTGTGAATTTCAGCCTATTTCTGCCCCCTCAGTCCGACTAGGGGTAGTTCACGGATAATAAAAAAAATTGTGTAGCACATTTCAAACTCATAGAGTCTATTGCAGTCTTAATTGAAGAAAAAAAATTTTTCTGGGTTTCTTACATAATTTTATATTATTTAGAGCTAATTTGAGCAGTATAAAACGATATACTTCTGAATTTGTAAAATTCGAATTATCGCGCAACCTGCGCGATCGAAACGTGAAACTCATAAAATTAAATTAAATTTTTTAGGTTAGAAAATCATCATCTGCTATTGTAGGATTTATACAGACACTTTTATAATGAAAAAAGTAATCTCTATGTTTTATTCTGCCTATGGAAGTGTAAAATGTAGAATTTTTCGAATAGTTGGTAATTTTCAGCAATTTTCCTGGGTTAGCAATGCTTGCTAAAAAAATTTCTATAGTTTTTCAATAATCGGCATAACATGAGCTACAGATACTAAAAATAATTATCTCAAACAGTTTCTCCTTGTCAGAGAAATTTTATTTTATCCTTGCAATTTGCATTTTGGCACGCTGTCACCAGAGCCAAGAATTAAAATATTCATTTTACATTGTTATTAACGAGGGAGGAATTATTATTATTTTTTGGAGGGAATGATGAGAAGGAGAATCGCGACTGAAGAAAAACATGGGCACCGTCATACACACACACACAACCGTCCGGGCTGAAGATGTCGGTGTGTACGACGTGCTGTGCTAACACACACGGCAGCTACACCATTGCGCGCTATATACGCGACTCTTTCTCTCTCTTACTCTCTCTCCAATATGTCGAGGATGATGAGCCGCTGTACGCGCGCACACACACACATGCGTGACCCGCTCTCTCTCCCGGTGCACGCAGACGTAGGAGGAGAGAGGATTCGCTGCAACAGCGGCAGCATCCTCGAGGCACACAACACCGGCTGTAGCCATGAGAGAAAGAGAGAGAAAGAGAGAGAGGAGAGAGAGAGAGAGAAAGAGATAGAGAGAGAGACAGACAGAGAGAGTGAGAGAAAGAGAGAGAGAGAGAAAGAGAGAGAGAGAGAGAGAGAAAGAGAGAGAGAGAAAGAGAGAGAGAGAGAGAGACAGCTTATGGGAGAGGTAGCAGCCGCCTCGTCGCGAGTCGCCTGAAGCTGACAGTCTACCATAGCGTAGGCCAGCGCGCACATGTCGCCGCTACCAACTGTGTATGGCCCGTCGGCGACAAAAGCCAAGCGGTCACTTTAGATATACACGCCGGGTTGCCGTACGTGAATAATTAGCGATTTTGTATTACCCGCGTCTCGCATACAGGGCGGCAATCGCGCAGCGGATAATCAACATTAGCGACTCATATCACCGCCATCGTTAGCCTTGATTTCCGTATATAAGGAAAATCAAGGCCAATCAGGATCAAGGTAACAAAAGGAGCAACAAGTGTGCGAGGGCTAAATTTAGGCGAGAAAAAGCCGAATTTAGAGAAGATTTCTGGCCTCTCCGATTTTCGCCACTGACTGCCGCAGGGTCTACGAGAGAACATATGTTTGCAAGAGCTAGATTTGAGAAAGCACAGTAGTCGAGTTAAAGTTATCGTTGTTGTAGATTTGTTAGATTTGTTGAGTTTATTATTGGAAGGGTGTTAGTTATAGTTAGAACTTGAGAGAGTTTATTAAAGATTTGTGACCGGGAAAACGCGGGAGACCGTGCACGGAACGAGCGACTCAACGTACGCAGCGTGGACATTTTGGAACTGGGCTTACGTATCAATTTTGGGAAAGCGACTGTTAACTTTATAACTTTGTAACTATATCTGTATATAATTAGCGACCCTTTTTGAGTACATATGAATAAACCCTAGGTACTAAAATTTATTAAATCATAGTATCATTATTTAGTAGTTAAAGAATTCATCCTGATTTCCTGTATCACGGAACCTCCTCGGGGATAGAGTTCATGCTAGGCGCCTTTTTGTTGTAACTAAATTCGGTAAATTGTACAGCAAACCCTTGGAGTGAATATTTAAATAATTAATTAAATCTAAAAAGACCAGAGTGACACAATCATTTGTTACAGTATGTACCTTTGTATGTATGTATGCATGTATGTATGTATTGTGACGCAGTAATACGTCACTTTAAAAGGGGCAATAGTAAAATGAGATAAACGCTGTAAAAGTCAGTCAACAAGTCTGTTTCGTCCCGAGTATCGACCCACAACAATTTTTCGTTGACAAGATCCATATACGACGAAAATTACTTATCGTACATAAACTACCTTATTGACCTTCCCTATTCAGCAAGTATCCTACCTTGCCTACTTCATACTTCACGATGATACACTCATCCACCCCAAAATTTCCTGAACTCCCCACGGTGGGTAGGAAGGAACGATAGGTTTGACCAAAATGACGATAAAATCGGGTTGCGGGGCGGTATTCGGGCATGAATGTACATCTCAAATCCGTTCGAATCAAAATCCGATCGGCTCCTGTTTTCGAGATATCGTCAATTTACTTATTTTAGCTAAATTATTGATAGAAGCGAATGAGTTCTAGCTTAAGGAGGCTCTTGCGCGTAAAGTCTCGAACTCGGACATATAATTTTTTAAAGTTTAGAATACGCTCACTCTAATGGTGCCCTTATTTATACCGCTTATCGGCCAAAAACTCAAGAAATTTGAACTCAAAGTTGGCAATTTTAACATGGACTCTTATGGCAGACAAAGTTGAATCAGTTAATTACGAATGAAATCTGATTTGTCTAGTAATGTCATTATATCAGTTTTGTAGGAAAAAATCTCCTCTTTCAAATGACCTTATTTAAAATATCGGTTATCGAACTAAAAAAAGAGATATTAGTGAAAGCTTGAATAAATTCGGGTTATATCCGGTAGAACTTTTTACATGCAGCCCGCACGACGCATGACACGACGCTATAGTAATATATATAGATATAGCTATATACCAGCCATCGGCGCGCATGCGCGGTAGACGAATCTGTCCTTCTCGCATATGTTATTCACTGCCGAATCCAAAATAGTATCTGTATTAATATTTATTGAATTGTTAATGTTTATATTATTAAAAGTTTGCTGCATTTATATGCATTATAAATACATTTAAGATTTTTAAGTATAAATATATGCATAAAAGTTATCATCAAATTTTCGATTCAATTTGACTAGTATGGTAGACGCAGGAGCCTCCTTAAGAATGCATGAAACTACCTTATATAATCAACAAGGATATACAAAATATGTAGATATCATGTATATTATATATATTTATGATAGGTTGTATATATATATATATATACTCGTATACATATATGCATGCAGGGTGTCCCAAAAGTTTGGGGATAGCTGAATATTCCCTCAGATAATTTTCAAGGAGGTGAAGATTAGTTTTGTGTGTGTGACATGTAAAATGCCACAACGAAAGAGGTAAATAGAGAAGTAAGGTGAGGTTAGAATAGGCAGGTTGGGTTAGTATCGGGGAGATTATTAGTATTAATTAAGAGGATTAAACAAACTCCGGACGGAATCACGCACGCGAGGCGGGGAGCGACCATTGGACCGCCCACGTGCGACTATAATCCATTACCGAAGTAGTTAAAATCGGGGGATAAGTAGAGTCGTGTTGGTTATAGAAATTTAACGTAGTAAATTTTAGGGTTTTATGAATATAGATTTCAGAAATTAAATGATACAATTAGTGAATCGAGTAAAGTTACGGCGGCATATTAACTGTTAACGAACCGGCATAGAATTACTTATAGTTACTAGCGATAAATGCAAATTGATGTATAGATATTATTATCGAGTAATAAAGTTAGAAAAGATTATATGCATATATATAGATCATTTACGTAGATAGAACCTGTATGAACCATAATAATTTAAATTGTTGATAATTACGAGGGTAGTTCAATAAGTCTTTAGAATAAAGTATAAAAACAATTTTTTTTGGGTAAATTTTTTTTTATTTTTCAACATAATCTCCTTGGAGCTCTATACACTTGGTCAATCGCTTTTTAAGTTTTTTTAATCCTTCAGAAAAATGCGTTTTCGGAAGTTCCTCAAAATAAGCACTTACAGAGGCAATGACGTCTTCGTTGTCCGTAAATCTCTGTCCACCGAGCCATTTTTTCAAGTTTGGAAATAAGAAAAAGTCACTGGGGGCTAAATCTGGTGAATACGGTGGGTTTTCGACCAATTCGAATTTTAGTTCTTCAATTTTAGCCATTGAAACGAAGCATGTGTGAACTCGGGCGTTGTCGTGATGAAAGAGATTTTTTTTTCTGGCCAAATGTGGTCGTTTTTTTTTAATTTCTTCTTTCAGCTGCTCTAATAATGATGCATAATACTCACCAGTAATTGTTTTACCCTTTTCCAAGTAGTCAATAAGTATAATTCCACGTGCATCCCAAAAAACTGTAGCCATAACCTTACCAGCTGACTTTACGGTCTTTGCCTTCTTTGGAGCTGGTTCGCCTGTGGAAATCCACTGTTTGGATTGTTCCTTTGTCTCAGGAGTGTAGTGGTGTATCCATGTTTCATCCACAGTCACAAATCGACGAAAAAATTCCTCAGGATTCCGACTTATGCGCGCCAAAAGAGCCTCAGAGGCGACCACTCTATTGCGTTTATTCTCAGCTGAGAGCAAACGCGGCACCCATCTTGCCGATAGCTTTTTCATGCCTAATTTTTCATGTAGAATTGAAACAACTGCACCTATAGATATCCTTGTGGCCTCAGCTAACTCACGCACTTTTAATCTTCTATCCTTCAACACCATATCGTGGATTTTATTGATGATTTCGGGAGTAGTTGCTTCTACGGGCCTTCCTGAACGTGGTTCGTCACTTATTGATGTACGACCACGCTTAAATTCATTTACCCAGTTATAAACCGTTGCTAAGGCAGGGGAAGATGTGCCATGAACTGAGTCCAATTCATTTTTTATCTCATATGGAGTTAAACCCTTTAAATGAAAATGTTTAATTACCGCTCTGAACTCGTTTTTTTCCATTTTTCTTAACAAGCAATTTTTTTTTTTCGATTGGTTATAAAAACACGTAAACTCAGAAGATGTGGACTGTGACTGCACCATATATCTAGTCGGGAGTGGTGCTGACTGAAAACAGATGATTTGGAGCGATTCGCGCGCCATCTGTTGGTCATTCTAAAGACTTATTGAACTACCCTCGTATTTATTTAAATAACTCGAGATTGGATCTCCGTGGGTTGCGCCGTTTGTCCAGGCGTCCGATCAGCGAACCTCCTCTCGAGATCTGAGGAGTCCACCAGAGGGTAATTGTCGAGTAATAAAGTGCAGTATTGACCGAATAATAAAATAATTAATGAGTTGTATGGACAGAATCCATATCGATTAAAAATACAACATCATAGTGTATATATGTATGTAAATACACACACACACACACACACACACACACATACACACACACACACACACACACACACACACACATATAGCTAAATCCAAACTTTATCGTGTTATAAATTTATATTACATAAATTATAAATTTTGGGTTATACTAAATTTCCATATAAAAATTTATAACTTCGATTCTCACCGCTAGGTGGCTGCGTGCTTTCTTCTATGATAATAGAGATGATTTTGTCATCTTAATCTTCATTTATATATTTTCGAATCAGTCCTTCATGAAACTTTGTTATCAAAAAATCTTGTGATCTTTTTCCTTTGAAACTTATTTTTCTACCACATGGCACACAAATTTTCATTCTATTCTCCTCATGATTACACTTATGAGCCATTTTAGAATGAATGGATTCATAATTCTTTACTGGAAGAGAAGATGCCATATTTATCCGTTAGCCTGCCACTCAAACGTGATCTGTAACACGGAAAATATCAAAACTATCCAAAACGCAACCAAGAAGCATCCAAAATCTGATCGTCGTACATGACAAAATCATCTCTATTATCATAGATTAAAGCACGCAGCCACCTAGCGGTGAGAATCGAAGTTATAAATTTTTATACGGAAAGTTAGCGTAACCCAAAAATTTATAATTTATGTAATATAAATTTATAACACGATAAAGTTTGGATTTAGCTATATATATGTGCATGTGTGTGTGTGTATATATATATATATATATATATATATATATATATATATATATATACACATATATACATATATACACTATGATGTTGTATTTTTAACCGATATGGATTCTGTCCATACAACTCATTAATTATTTTATTATTCGGTCAATACTGCACTTTATTACTCGACAATTACCCTCTGGTGGACTCCTCAGATCTCGAGAGGAGGTTCGCTGATCGGACGCCTGGACAAACGGCGCAACCCACGGAGATCCAATCTCGAGTTATTTAAATAAATAATTATCAACAATTTAAATTATTATGGTTCATACAGGTTCTATCTACGTAAATGATCTATATATATGTATATAATCTTTTCTAACTTTATTACTCGATAATAATATCTATACATCAATTTGCATTTATCGCTAGTAACTATAAGTAATTCTATGCCGGTTCGTTAACAGTTAATATGCCGCCGTAACTTTACTCGATTCACTAATTGTAACATTTAATTTCTGAAATCTATATTCATAAAACCCCAAAATTTACTACGTTAAATTTCTATAACCAACACGACTCTACTTATCCCCCGATTTTAACTACTTCGCTAATGGATTATATACTTGATGATTGATGATTATCTTAATTTTTAGACTAAGATACAGGCTCCCCTACATTCTGGGACCTATACTGGGACTTTTGCACTATAAAAAAATCATAGTTTTAACTATGATTTTAATCATTTTTAGCATGAATTGATGATTATCTTAATTTTTAGACTAAGATACAGGCTCCCCTCCATTCTGGGACCTATACTGGGACTTTTGCACTATAAAAAGGTATCTCCATGAATTTTTTGGTGGTCGAGGCTTTGATCGAACTCTCAGAATCAGCATTTTAAGGTTTAATTGGCATATATGGCATATAAGATAGTTATAATATATATATATATATATATATATATATATATATATATATATATATATATATATATATATATATATATATATATATATATATATATATGTCTTTGCAAGTATTTTTAATGCAAACTACAGAAAATTTTACAAAAAAAAAGTATGTATACGTTTTTTGTGAAAAATGCTTCCCTGAGGAGTTATAAATTAATTTGTATGGCCAAAAAATGCAAAAAATGCATAGATGGCCAAGTTTGACCCTCTGTAACTCAGAAAATAATGATGGAAAAAATCTGAAAAAATTCAGGGATACTCATACATACTATAGGAACATAACAAAATATTTTTGGAAAATCCATTTTTTTTCGTGCACGATTTGTCAGAGAACCACCCATATATATATACATATATACACACAAAACTAATCTTCACCTCCTTGAAAATTATCTGAGGGAATATTCAGCTATCCCCGAACTTTTGGGACACCCTGCATGCATATATGTATACGTATATATATATATATATATATATATATATATATATATATATATATATATATATATATATATATATATATATATATATATATATCATAAATATATATAATACACATGATATCTACATATTTTGTATATCCTTGTTGATTATATAAGGTAGTTCCATGCATTCTTAAGCTAGAACTCATTCGCTTCTATCAATAATTTAGCTAAAATACGTAAATTGACGATATCTCGAAAACAGGAGCCGATCGGATTTCGATTCGAACGGATTTGAGATATACATTCAAGCCCAAATACCGCCCCGCAACCAGATTTCATCGTCATTTTGGCCAAACCTATCCCTCCTTCCTGCCCACCGTGGATCCCTCTCGCGATTCCATACCTTTGTCGCCCCTCCTCAGATACGCATAATTAATTCCTAATTTAGACTAAGCATGCGACCCTCGCGAGGTTATATAAGTCATAGCCCATGGCTTCGTGCCATTTGCTCTCGTCTTTTGCCTTCAACCATTAGCCTTCTGTATTCGAACTCTGAACCAAAAGCACGTACGCACCAGTTTGTTGTTTGACATTTCACTTGAAAAAGGGACACGCCATTATACTTAACTTTGTGCTTCTTATAAAATAAACTTGATCTTAAACTAATTTGCTCGCGCTTATGTATTTACTGTGCCTGAGCTCCTATTCATATATCCCGCCACCATCTCGACCATGAAACCGCCCGCAGCGCAGTGCAGTCATGCCGAGCCGACTACAGGGGAGTCCCTAAATACATCACTATCCCCTCCTATCCTGTAGTAAATTCGCACTTCCTATTTTTACCGCTGTCATATTAAATGTCATTTTTGCTCTTCAGCTTTTGCTAACGCCTCGACTCCCAGGTAAATTACGCAAGAATTGACCGAAACTACAGGCGAACGTGATTTAATTTCATATAAACTTCGCACCATGTATTAAGAAACGAATGAAATTAAGAAACGAAGAGGCCACTAATATCATAAAGAAACATGTAACGATATGTGATCCAAATTTTTTAGCGGGCATTCGCGAAACAATTTTAGGAGAATTATTAGCATTTTTGCAGTAATGATATCAAGTCGCGAGTGAATCGATTCCGGAACGTGTCGAAGAAGTAAATAAAATGTACGAATCTTTACAAGACAATATTGATATATCAATAGTCACAATATGTGTCAAGATGCTTTAATAATAGATATACTTTCAAAATCAATTCATAATAATATTAGATGCAAAGAAATTATAGAGACTAATGCAGATCAAAAGCAATTAAAAAGCTTGTTCGCGAAAAACATACACTTTTAAACAAAAACGCAGAAATAACGGAGATGACTACCTATCAATATATTATTGACTCAACAAATAAGACAAACCCATCCAAAACTGATCCTAAAATTTTATTACAAAATAACGACAACGTTCAAAAACCTGACAGCAAAAACATCTCCACTTTTTTCTACTCAAAGCATACACGGCACACCTTATACAAACTTGACAAATAATTATCGTAGACAACCACACAATACTCTACAATCATCTCAAAGCGCCACTCTCACACCAGTTCGTAAATTATCAATTAAAGATGCAGTCGAAATCATTCAAAAATTTAACGGTTACAACATTCCACTTATATTGAATATTTTTTGGACCGATGTAGAGAAGCGCAAAGTATGATACCGTCGTGTAATAAGCCAGATTTAGCGAGATTAATAAAAATGCGCTTGTCCGGGCAAGCATTAAAAAGTGCACAGTAAAAAACATTCTATAATATGGAGGAAATTATAATATATTTTGATCATACCTACGGTTATGCAAAACCTTTTCACGAATCATTGAGCGAGCTAGTAGTCATGAAACAAAAATACGTCGAAAATGTAATTTCATTTTCAAATAGATTAAAATCAGCCGCACAAGAAGCATACGAAGCCGCGTTACGAGAAAAAAGTCATGTATCGGATCTTAAATTAGAATTAGAAAAAGATAGTTTAGTATATTTTATTCGCGGTTTGCAATGGGTTATAAAAGGGCAAATGAGCACACCCGAATCTCTGGATGCCGCGATCGACCAAGCAATTGACATAGAGCGGGATTATGCATGCCAAAATACAGACGAACAAATGAGAATACCATAGCCTCCTACACAAACATCGTGAAAAATCAATACCGACTAACTCACAGGGGCGACCGCAACATGCTACGCAGCGGTGGAAAACACCTGAAAACAAAAATCAATATTTCAACTATGTTCCCTCTGCCAATGTACCTCACCCTTATGAAAAAAACCTGCATGAAATCCTGGAGTAATTCCTGAAGGTAATTCCCTGCAGGATTTCTTGCATGGTTTTCGTACTGTTTTCCTGCAGGAATTATTCTAGAATGGGAAATTATTTTTAATCTTATAATTTAAAATTGTTGAAAACAATAAAATAATTGAATAATGGGCCTATATTAGGGGTTATCATACAGATGATAACACCAAAACTCCGGCATTAAGCTTCTTAACGCTTATTTATCAAATTGTTAAACAAACAAATTATTTTTAATTTTGGATTTAAGAATCTTAATTCCTGAGTTTTTGTGTTATCATCTGGATGGTAACACCTAATGTAGGGACATTTTTTTATTTTATTGTTTTCAACAATTTTAGATTATAGGATATAAACAATTTCCCATTCTAGAAAAATTGCTGCAGGAATTCCTGCCACACAACAGTACGAAAACAATGCAGGGAATTCTCCAGGTCTCCTGCAGAGTTTCCTGCAGAATTCCCTGCAGGAATTCATTCAGGATTTCCTGCAGGTTTTTTTCATAAGGGCAGTCAAACCAAGCCCAAAATGGCGTCACTAAACTCTATAATTATTGCAAAAAGGCCGGTCATTGGAAGAGCGAATGTAGAAAGCTTGCAGATAATAACAAAATGCGAGAAATGCAACAGGGAAACGAAAACCGGTTCCCAGAAAACGATGCAACCAGGGAAATCCCACAACCCTAGCGCCAAAATTATACAAGAAACAATCAGTAATACAATTAATAAAAAAGATTGTTTTATTAAGCATTAATAATTGTTCACCAACTATTATGCTAAAAACAAATAGCTGCCCGCAACCGCAATCACTAATGCTAGATACCGGCGCTGGGCCAGCACTTTTGAAAATTTCAAAAAAGCCACGTAATGTTCGAGTCCATGCTAATTAAATTTTAAAACTAACCGGTATAACAAAAAGTAGCATAAACATTTATGGCAAAATTTCAATGCAATTTCATGAGGAAGACGGACTGCTCGGCAGTGAAATCTTTATTAATTATGATGCAGACATTAATTACAGAGAACAATATTTTATAATTTATAATTATAAATTGCAACTAAAATTACCATCAATTAAAAATAAAAAAGTACATACGCATATAAAAGTTTTTAAACGCTACTCTTACCGAAAACACAGATTAGCGCATGCAATCAAAGTCCGAACCTTTGCCAAATTCAAACTTAGAATATCGAAATTCGCAAAGTCAAAAATCATATACGTAAATAACTTCTAATTCGAAATCCGAAATCCGATATCCGAGAAACGATAATTCTAATCCTGAAGCCGAGATTCGAAACTCCGAAAATCTTTATCCGAAATTTAAAAATAGTAATATAAACCGGCAAAATAAAAAATATAATAATTCGAAATTCGAAAATAAATCGAACTCCGAAATACGAAAACCGAAATCGTGGCAGTAGCAGGAACCGGCCATTCCTAGCAAACTACCGCAAAAATCTACCAAAATTCGCATTCCAAAATTAGAAACTAAGAAGGCAAACAATAATATTTTTAGCTCTTGTTTCAGAAAAACAGAAACAACGTTGTAAGAACCAAATGAGAAATCGCTTCTAAAAGCTGATACAAAATCGCTGTTAGAAGCAAATAAAAAATTGAAATCAGAATTTGATGATAATGTATTTTTGGAAGTCAGTACATTTGCATATGATGAAATTAAAAATTTCGATAAGAGTGAGCTCGAATATGAAATTTTAGAAAAATTGAATTATTTATTGAAAGTTATTAAAGAAAGTCAACGTATAAATAGGAGAGAACGGGGTAATGTCAGTCATTGGCTAATTTCGGTCACTCTTATTTTCAATAATCTAAACATTTTTAGGTAATTCTTCGAATAGTATATCAAACGCAACATAAAATGCAATTAGTGTTCAAACAACCTTCTATTCAGTATTATTAAGTAATTATACACAATTAAAGTTTAGATCTACATTTCTTATAAGAAATCTGGTCTATAAAATAAGCATTTATGCATATTATTTGTTACTTTATGCAGTTATTTTATGCAACTTTATTAATTTGAACAATCTAAGAATACGAAGTAGTGAAAAAAAGAGTATAAACCTATGGTTTTTTTTTCATTTCAATTTAAATTATTAAGCAGAATTGGGGTAATACCGGTCACAATGTTATTTATATTCTCCCCTAAATTCTTACCTGAACAGTTTAAGAGTATTCAAATAATTTGTAAGCATATACTAGTAATACTAAATATGCTAAAATATGAGAAAGTTAATGAAATCAAAAAATTAATTATGCAGTTGAAAAAACTAGTTAAGTAGACATTACATGCAAAGTCTAAAAATAACAGCTGCGATTACTTATTTCTTCTTTTAAGCGATACAATTAATGCAGCGAAAAGTGACATAAAAGGAAAGAAAATCATAAAAAATGCAAATGAAATAAAAAAAGTAAGATAATTATAACGACAGCAGAGAACAGAAGGTGAAAGCGCTCTTGCGCCTCGAAAATCTGACCAGTGAACAGAGAGTTTCGGTAGAGCGGCTCATAGACCAATATGAGGATAGATTTTATCTACCGGAAGATAAGTTGCCAGCAACAACTGTGCTCGAGCACGAAATCCCCCTCACTAGTAATGTACCTAATCGTATTAAACAATTTCGTCACCTTCGGTACTGAATGACGAAATGGATTACAACGACGTGATGGATGAGTTATAATATAAGCGCTCACAGGGGGATGGGAAGAAAATCTCCCATTACTTAACATACTTCAAACACATAGTAAGTTATGTCCCGAGTACCAAGATGCAATCAAGAAAATAAGAAGTTACGACGATGTAGAAAAATACTGTAGGGAGATGGAGGAGAAGATAGAACGAGCGGGCCAGTGGATGCCCCCACCACCCAAAACGAAGAGCAGAATTCCAGCCGCAGCCTGAGCTGGGGGCACCAACAAGGCTCGAATCACGGCAGTAGAAGAAACCATAACACCAGTAGCAGCAATTAGTAGTGGCCTTAGTGAACAGTAGAATGGATATGGTAAGGGGAACAACAACAAGAACAAAAATTATAAGAAGAAAAACAACAACAACCAGGCGGCGTTGAGAAACGAACAGATAATCCAGGATGAAGGGGTATAAACGACAGTGCATGTGGCAGCTATGGCGCCGAACGCCGCGCTGGCGACCAGTGGAGGGGAACCTCCCGCCGGGAATGTCTTCGCTGGGAGTTCTACGCCATGGCCGTCCTCGCCAACGCCCATATCTCCCGCAAATCCTAGATACAATACAAGCGGAGCAACCGGCTATAACCCCACTTACCAAGGACAACAGTACCAACGACCTATTCAACAGGAGGGGACAAAAGGCCCTTCTACGGAGAATGTCTAAATGTGGAATGTTACTAGTGTAGGCAGAAAGGCCACAGATCGGCACAATGCCCTGTGTGTGAGAAACAAGGTAACCTTTTTTGACAGGTCTGCGGAAAGAAAGGTTACGTGCAGTGGTTACGGGGTTTGTGGGGTCCGATGTTTCGTATAAGAGGGGATTAGGGTAAGTAAAGTTTACCCCTAAAACAGCCGGCAGTAATCACAGCAGGAGAGCAGCAGAATAGAGGAGAAGAGATAGCCGAGACCCCGATACCTACAGCGCGGCGGTGGTCCGGTCGTGATTGACTGCCCCGGATTTAAATAAATATTTTGACGCGAAATACGCGTCATAATACATACACACATATTGTATATATATACATAGCACTGCCACGTCCCTAGCATCGACCCACAACAATTTTTCATTGACTAGATCCACATACGACAAAAGTGACTTATCATACATAATCTAACTTATCGACCTTCCATATTCACAACTTGCTCTTCGTTTGTCTATGCTCGTGTGTGCTGCGGCTCCTATTTTGAGGCTGGTTTCTGCTGCGTTTTTGTCACGGAACACATATTTTCGTGGCTCATTACACGCGTCGAGCTGCGGATCATTTCTGGAATTGTTATCTCCGATTTTCCTTCAGCGTGGGCGTCTTGGTGGATGATTTTATGGTCATAAACACAGCATTATATTTGGAGGTTAGTGCTAGTGAACGCTCTTTTATACCATGTGTGTGCGCGCATGTTTCTTCAAGCAGTAGGCACGTGTGGGAACCTTAGCTCTCTGTGTTTGTGTTGTCGGCTGCTAGTGCCGTCTCGCCAATCTTAGACGGCCGGTGCTACCGATTTTTCTCACCAGAGGGCAGCACACAATGGAGCAACTAACCTGTGCCATCTGCCAAGTTGTTCCGCGTAACTCAAATGTACTTCTTAAGTGTAGTACGTGTACACGCAAATGTCACAATGCATGTGTGAAAACAACATCGAAAACACGCAGTAAATCACAACAGTCGATTGTTTACACAAGGACTGCCCCCAACACGTCGCACAGCGCACCGAAACTCATCGTCGCTCCAAAGACACAGCAGTCGTCAAATGATGCAATAATGGCCCTCACCACACCCCGTAGCTCTATACAGCGGTTGGCACCTCCAGTTGGACTGTCTATCTCTAGTGCCAACTCCAGCGAGGGAGGGGAGCGAGAACATCTCGCGCTCGAACAGTCCAGACTACAACGAAGCCAGATTCAATCGGCTCACATGCTCGCACCAGCAGCTGTACAGCGGGTTGCAGGGGTTACGGCGATAAATCTCCATAGGAAGACAACGAGCGAATAATTTCTCCAAACATCTACACCAACTAAAGACGGCGCGGCATTTTCCGGGGCTAGTTCTGCGCTACTAGATGCAAGTACAGCTCAAAGATGTACAATTTCATCGTCTGCCATACCAGCAATGGAACAGTCGATTAAAGATCTAACAAATAAGGTTACATCGCTTGAAAGTCATATTGCCGTGCAAACCGAACAGCTGGAAGGATTGCACAATGATCGCTTACTACTATTGAAGGAAAACATGGTTTTAAAAGATCATCATCTCTAATTTACTTAATAAAGTAAAAACCATGGTCGATAAAACTATCACCAATAGTACTATTGTTAACGACAACAATAATAATATTAATAATAATAATGTTAGTAGGTTAAATTATTTTATTAATTGAATTGTGGTCGAGATTTTCCAACACGCGAGAAAATCCCGATATTTGTTTTTATAGGAAAAAGGGGAAAAGGGAGAGGGTAAAATAAAGGACTCGAATTTTGAGCCACAAAAAGATGAATTTATTAGGCTCTGAGAGGGGAAAGCCTCGCGGCATAAAACCCCTCTCGTTGTCGTTGTACAAACTGTGAGAAATTGAGGTATGGATCCTTGTATGTGTGTGTGTATGTATTTGCGTGCACGCGTGTGTAACAAGGAGTGCGCACCTCCTGCGGATCTTTCGATCGCGATTTGTGGCGAGGGCCACACGAATTCACCTGGTGAATTGCGTCGGTAGTGGCAGGGCCACACGGATCCGCACTAGTCACGGATCGCGTCGATGGTGTTCAGAACACCTATTTTATAAAACGACCGCGCGCTGCTATTCCGCTTACCGTGTACCGGACAAACGCGACCCAATGATTTTATTTCCCGTTAATCAAAAAATAGAAAGAAAAAAACGATGCACACCCGACAAAATGCTGAAGTTACAAAACGACGGACGGACGAGAATATCTTACACTTTATATGGACAAAGCGAAAGAAAGATGCCGGACTCTTGCACAAAAGCACGTATTGGCTTGATTGCTCAAGAGTGACTGACTTGAATTCGCGCGTTCGCGCCTGTCATTCGCGCTCTCGCGAACCCCCACCGCGCTCGCTTCTATCGGTCGCCGAAAACGTGGCTCGCTGTTTGCGCCACTCGCATCGCGTCTGCGAGAAAAGGTGGCGCCACGTACCACTGACGTCTGCGACGGAACATTAATAGTAATCCCATCGGTGATGCCGATGAAATTAATAGCGACACCGTTAACGGAGCTGCAGTGAGCAGCGGCAATAGAGCCGAACGAAACACGCGGGCTAGTGATTTGCATGGGGTACTGCGGGTAAGAATGTCAATTTAATTATTTCAAGTTTGTGTGATTGCGAGGACGAAGATAAACGTAGTAACATTGCGTATGCCATTCTTGCCACAGTTCTTCCATCGATAAAATGAGAAAATGTTGTACACACCCGCCTGTTACGCTCACTCAAATCGACTCTTCAAAACGCTAACACTAACAATACCGTTACCGGTAACATAAGACGTCGTTCTCCGTGGGTAATAGGATAATAAGGATCTCTAGTGAAGCACTGACTAATGATATAATGCGTGCTAAAAGAGACTTTACAAGCTTCAATGCTAAAGACATTCACAGCTCGTTGCTTGACCAAGAAACTGCTGACTGCTGTGTGAAGAAAAGATTTTTATAAATGAACTCCTCGATAGGGACACCTTCACAAAATTTAATAATCTTAAAGCGTATGCTAAAAGTCTTAATTTCAAATATGTTTGGCACTGACAGGGCATATTCCTGGTAAAGAAGCGAGACGGTGTCAAGTCACATTCCTTTTCAACAGCAGCCGATTTGCAAGCAATCTTGTCTATGTATGCAAAAGACGCAACTAAAAATGTAACTCAAAACCAGATTCAGGTACAAACTACCGACAAAGGTACAAGCGAAGAACCGGCGCAAGAATGACTAGATTCACGCAGGGCTAAAGAGAATAATTGCAGGGGATTGAGAGCGGATTTCTTGAATGTGACCTCGTTAAAGGGACACATTGAACAGATCCGACAATATCTTCATGCTCGTCCGTCTTACCGTCTCTTTGGGATTGCTGAGTCGCATATCGACCCTGACGTTGATGACAAGCTGGTACAAATAGAGGGTTTTTCGATTATTCGTCAGGATCGCAGCAAGCACGGGGGTGGGTGACGGGAGCTCGGTCAAACACGTTACAAAAAGAGGGAGAGGATCCTCCGGGTATTCCGGAGTATCTCATTTGTAGTATGCAACAAGTCGACTCGGCCCCAGTACTTGTCGCGGTAATATACAGACCGCCACACTCCCCCTTTCTTAAGGAGTCGGACCTAGTAGAGCAATTAACATCGAGTGCATGTGACTTTAGCCACAAAATTATTATGGGTGATTTAAATGGCAACTTGTTGTCAACTTCGGACGATGCAAAATTTGTGAGGCGCTTAGCTGATGACCTATCGCTAAAAATAATAGAACATGGTGCGACTCATCATCATACGAGCGAATCTCACACATGGATCGACGTTATGCTAGTAGACGAAAATGACAAAGTACTGAGTGCTGGAAATCGAGCGCCGACCTTTCTTAGCCATCATGACCTTATCGATGTTGTATAAGAAATACACTTGAATCAAATTCCAAAACCTTAATTAACAAAACTAATTAATTGTGACTGGTCGCCGCTCGATTACGCGAACGTCGATGTTGATAATAGACTGGCATGTCTTGGCGAAAATCTTATAGAGGTCATCAATGATGTAGCACCGTTAAAATATTTTACTCCCAAAAATAAAGTGAGACCTCCACGGGTAGACGCTGAGATTGCACACATGTATAGCAAACGTGACAGCATACGACGACGATACAGAAGGACAAACGCACTAAAGAGACGCGTGATTCTTTCCTACAAAATAAAATATTCGAGGCCATTAATGATAAGAAAGATATCTGGAAAGAGTTACGTTCTCTTGGGCTCCTGCCAAAGACCAGAGAAGATCTTCACGGGTTTACACCTGATGAGCTTAATACTCACTTTGCGGGGGTATCAACCAACCAGAGTGAATGCGAGAGGGATTTGAACGATGTCGTGGCGACGACTTGTGATGAGGGCTTCACTTTTAAGGAGGTCACTTTTGCAGACGTTATCCTCGCTGTCTTGCATTTCACCTCGCAAGCAACGGGTCAAGATGGCATTCCGCAAAGTGTGGTAGCTAAAGCTCTTCCGGTGATTGGCCCCCACCTTGTCAATATATACAATTCCTCTTTATCCAGTGGAATTTTCCCAGGAACTTGAAAGAAAGCTCATCTTGTGCCACTGAAAAAGACTAGCGTACTCTCCTCTGTATCCGACTTTAGACCAATAGCGCTACTTAGCTTTCTCTCAAAAGTCCCGGAGAAAATTGTTCATGAACAAATTACAGAGTTCTTAACATCTAACAAGGTTCTTGATCCCTTCCAGACTGGTTTCAGACAATATCATAGCACCCAAACCGCTTTACTTAAACTGACTGAAGACATTAGGGATGGAATCGACAGCAAGAAAAAACTCTTGACCATCTTGTTACTATTCGACTTTAGTAGAGCTTTCGATACCGTCTCCCCAGATAGACTTCTTAAGAGGCTGATTAGTATGGGATTCTCTCGTAGCGTAGTCCTGTGGGTTAAATCCTATATAACAGGGCGTGGCTCGGTTTTGGGGCCCCTGCTTTTTAGCCTCTATATCAATGATCTAGCTGGCGTCTTGGGTTGTGAATGTGTGACATCTTCTTTACGCGAACGACCTTCAAATTTACGTCCGCATAAGTAGAGAAGAACTTCAAGAGGGCGCGTGCAGTGTCCGGTTGGGCGGCGGCTGCTGGTCTTCGTCTTAATGTTGGCAAAACTAAAACAATTATCTTCGGCTCGGTATATAATATTAATTCTTTAAATGATCTTGATCTGCCAGGCATTGAGGTGGAGAACGGTGTGTACGTGCCTTTTTCTGACACTGTAACTAACCTCGGACTTGTAATGGACTCAAAATTATCATGGAAACCTCACGTAGATTATGTTACTAAACGCGTTACTAACGCTTCTATTCGTATCTTCCGCCACCATCTCGAGCACGAGACCGCCCGCAGCGTAGCGCAGCCAAGCTGTGACGACTACAGGGAACCAAGACCTACACACGCATACAACGTAAGACTCTAAACACGTCATAAACCCTGTCCTATACTTCCGTAAATTTGCACTTCCCTACTTTTGTCACTATCATATTAATAGTCCATTATGTAACAAGGGCAAAAAGTCGAATATTTTTCCCATGGGTGAGTTTACTGCCCGAGTTAGCGAAGCGAAGCATTCATTTCAGGTAGTTTAATCTCCTCATTTATGGGATTATCAATTTTTCAATCAATTTTCGACCTATTTCACACAAATATTTATTCATATTTTTAGTTATTTCAATTTTGTCAGTAATCTTATTTTTATCTACTTTTATATAACTTATAACCTCCTTAGATTTCGTTTTTTACCTATTTTTGTATTTATAATTTCCCATAAAATTTTTGGGTTATTAGACTTATTTTGGACTAGACTTTTATCATATTTCATTTTAGCATCTAAAATTACTTTGTCCAATATTTTAACATACTTCTTATATTGCAAACGAAGCTGATCATTTTTGAGATCCAATTGCCATAGGTTATATAAAAATTCTTTAGTTTCACATGACTGAATTATATATATATATATATATATATATATAGCATCTGTAATCCATTTTTTCCTTCTTTTCTGTTTATATTTACTGTTTTTTTGCAAATTCTATGCATTGGTTTATTTTGAATAACAGAATATCAGTAGCTGAATTAGGATCGTGTATAGTCAAATTTTCATTCCAATTTTTTGTCGGAGCAATGTTTATTAATTTTTTGTAGTCTAAAGTTTCTATTGGTTTATTTATTTCAGTTTTGATCTTATCTATAGCAATAAAAATAGGATAATGATATTTTAAAGAATGTTTAAATTTACATGTTACTGTATTTAGTCTACTAGTTTTAATGAATATATTGTCGATACAGAATCCTTTACATATAGTAGTAGGCGGCTTTGTAATGCCAATAAAACCCTGCAAATATCCTTTATCACAGAAATTACATAGGAATTCTTGGCTCATGTTATCACATTGTAAAATATCTATATTAAAATCACCTATTACTAAATGATTTTTAATATTTTTCTTTTTGATTAGGTATCTATTTAGCTCCAAAATAAATTCTGCCTTAGGTATATCATGCGATCTATGCATAGCAGAAATCTCTAGTTTACTATCATTATTAAGAGTAACTCGTGTATTTATGATTTTAATTCTACCAGATTTAACAATTTCAGTTTTTGTACCAAGTTTTTATCCATAAAAACAATAACTCCATCATTTCTATTTATCCTACTATCATTATAGTAACTCTTGTATTCATATTTGGAACCTTTTCATTCGTATAAATTGTAATTGACTTGTTCAAAAGCTTCTATACATATAATAATAGAAGGCTTATTAATTAGATTCTCAAATAATATCATAACTTTATAAAAATTAGCATTCATACTCCTAACGTTAATATGCATTATTACGAGGGTAGTTCAATAAGTCTTTAGAATGACCAACAGATGGCGCGCGAATCGCTCCAAATCATCTGTTTTCAGTCAGTACCACTCCCGACTAGATATATGGTGCAGTCACAGTCCACATCTTCTGAGTTTACGTGTTTTTATAACCAATTGAAAAAAAAAATTGCTTGTTAAGAAAAATTGAAAAAAACGAGTTCAGAGCGGTAATTAAACATTTTCATTTAAAGGGTTTAACTCCATATGAGATAAAAAATGAATTGGACTCAGTTCATAGCACATCTGTCCCTGCCTTAGCAACGGTTTATAACTGGGTAAATGAATTTAAGCGTGGTCGTACATCAATAAGTGACGAACCACGTTCAGGAAGGCCCGTAGAAGCAACTACTCCCGAAATCATCAATAAAATCCACGATATGGTGTTGAAGGATAGAAGATTAGAAGTGCGTGAGTTAGCTGAGGCCACAAGGATATCTATAGGTGCAGTTGTTTCAATTCTACATGAAAAATTAGGCATGAAAAAGCTATCGGCAAGATGGGTGCCGCGTTTGCTCTCAGCTGAGAATAAACGCAATAGAGTGGTTGCCTCTGAGGCTCTTTTGGCGCGCATAAGTCGGAATCCTGAGGAATTTTTTCGTCGATTTGTGACTGTGGATGAAACATGGATACACCACTACACTCCTGAGACAAAGGAACAATCCAAACAGTGGATTTCCACAGGCGAACCAGCTCCAAAGAAGGCAAAGACCGTAAAGTCAGCTGGTAAGGTTATGGCTACAGTTTTTTGGGATGCACGTGGAATTATACTTATTGACTACTTGGAAAAGGGTAAAACAATTACTGGTGAGTATTATGCATCATTATTAGAGCAGCTGAAAGAAGAAATTAAAAAAAAACGACCACATTTGGCGAGAAAAAAATTCTCTTTCATCACGACAACGCCCGAGTTTACACATGCTTCGTTTCAATGGCTAAAATTGAAGAACTAAAATTCGAATTGGTCGAACACCCACCGTATTCACCAGATTTAGTCCCCAGTGACTTTTTCTTATTTCCAAACTTGAAAAAATGGCTCGGTGGACAGAGATTTACGGACAACGAAGACGTCATTGCCTCTGTAAGTGCTTATTTTGAGGAACTTCCGAAAATGCACTTTTCTGAAGGATTAAAAAAACTTAAAAAGCTATTGACCAAGTGTATAGAGCTCCAAGGAGATTATGTTGAAAAATAAAAAAAAATTTACCCAAAAAAAATTGTTTTTATACTTTATTCTAAAGACTTATTGAACTACCCTCGTATATCTTTTTTATTATTAATAACTTTGTTAAAATTAAAAATATTATCACATGTTTTTTCTTTGTGTATTAACTCTTTTTCTATCTTATTTAAAAAATCATAATTATCCATTATGAACTATTATTTTCTTGTTTTCTTTTTACTGTTTTCACTGTCTGTGTTGTAGATATTTGAGTTTGTCTAACTTGTGTAAATTTTTGGTTATTGCTGTTCTTGCTGGTGCTGCTGCTGGTTTTTATAACTAGTTGATATATTTACATCTATCGGTACTTGTGTCCTCTTCGATACCTTCTTCGTAAGGTAATCTATATTCAGCGGTGGTAAAGAAGGTCTCGTCGGGTAATCAGTCGAGTCTATATATCATTTAATTTTTTTCTTCAGAATATTACATAGATTATAGTCATTGTGATAATGGTTAATTACATAATTTGTATTGTAATTTCCATTACTTTGGTCACAATTCAATTTTTGTTGAGATGGACATAAATGTCTTTTTTAATATCCTGCTTGTGCTTATGCCTCGCATCCCACGTAAATTACGCAAGTATTGACCAAAACTAGAGGCGAACGCGATTTAATTTCATATTAACTTCGCGCATAATATTGCTTATGCGCGACATAACATCACAATACAAATTCACAAACATGAATTCTTACATTTATACATACATATTCACACACATGCAAACATATACACAAATGCCTATATGCTCAACTAATTTGAAAGCCTATTACCATCTTGAATAACTGACATTGTGACCAAGTCAACAAAAAAGAAACATCCAATAAGAAAAATTAGATACAAAAAATTTACATTAAATTTACCCGTTTTCATGGAATCACCCATACATCAATGTTTACCAATTTCTATCGAAATATTAGTAAAATTGAGTCAACACATCATGTTGTTGGTTCTGCCAATTTGTTTTACAAATTTTTGACCATTAATTCGTAATCAGCGACCTCAAAAATCCTCGGACTAAAAAATTTCATTAAAATGTGTAAATGAGAAAAGAACATATGTAAAAATGAAATTTGCGGCAGTGCTACCAACTTTAAGATAACCGCTTTTTCCATAAAATTTGCAAATAGCCGCTTTTCCCGCAAAATTTTGCAGACAGCCGCTTTTACAGTAGAATTTGCAGATTGTCGCTTTCTCCACAACGATTTGCATATAACCGTTTGTTCGTTGAATTCGATGACTGGTGTGCTCGCTAGGATCCTTCCGATAATCCGCCATTTATAGCTCATGTATTTTTAATGAGCTATAAATGGGGGAAGTTCGGAAAACTCCTTGGTAGCACACCTTTCCTTTTTTCGACCGTGGCTTCCACCATGCATTTTCGCTTCACCATTCCAGTTTGTTTAGTCTATGCAACAGCACCTTGTTCCTCATATATTTGTTTCTTGTTTGTATAAAAACCCTTAACCCTATTTCGAATAACGTGGATCAAATCGTTGTATCCTTTTCCTGTATATACTGCATCCGAAGAACACGTGCATTCGGTGTTAAGGTAAAAATTTAAATTATATCAGATATTTTTCTGTTTGTTAAACCACTTTTAAATTCTAAATTTCCTGTATTCTTTTAAATACTGTTTGATACGTAAGAATTAAATAATTAGTTATTTTAACATTGTTCACAAAGTTTTATCACTAATAATAGATATGGAGTAGGGTAGGTCTTGTTTCGAATAAGGACAAAAAGAAGATCTCACCTAAATAAACCCTTAACCCATTTACCCAAGCTAAGTAATTTGCAAGTGAAAAGTAAAAAGTAAATGAAATTGATTAATTAACACTAAATTCAAAACTGAACTAGCCCAAGCTCAGCAATAACCATAAACTTTAAGGTGGTTCAGGAGTTACAAGAAAATACAGAGAAAAAAAAATGTAAAATTAAAAACTAATTGTATAGAGTATCATAAAGTTGCCTGAATGTTGCAATATTTTATATTGCACATATTTTGAAGATATTTTAATTAGATGTTTACCCATTATACATGGGCTGTTATGGAATTCGAGTCATAAAAACATATTAACATAGAGTGCAATGTGAAAAAATGCAGAGGCAATAATGAAAAACTACATACTTATTAAATGAAATTTAGAAAGCTGCATGTGAAATTTCAACCCATGTTACTGCATTTAATTCGGAGAAATCAACGATAACGTAAATAAAAACTCAAGCTTACAGGCTGTGCAAGGTAGTGCACCTTCTTAAACCTTAAATGCAAAGTCTAACCAACGAATATACACTTGTATACAAGAACAATTCGTATGATGCACCAGGGAACCAAAGTGTTGGTCATATGTATAGTACATATGTTATTCCATGCAATTTGTGGGTTACACTTTATAGTGTAGTATAGAATCTATGTGTGTTAGGAAGCAGGGCCCCGGAGTAACTACAGGACTGCATCTATACAAGTCTATATTCATTAATCTAACTAACACAAGCTGAAGTATTTGCAATTAAATTAGTTTAAATAATGTAACTAAACCCTTGTTCAAATTAACCCAAGCTGAGAAAATTGCAATCAAATGGTTAAAATGATGAAACCATAAGCTATTGCACCCATAATTTAACCGCTAACTCAAGCTAATTTGTTCAACTTGGGTTAGTTTGGTTTTGGGTTAGAGATTGAGGGTTTGTGGTATTGTTATTCAAATCTTCTTAATTGTAAACTGCTCAGTTCAGTTTAGATGGGTTTATGTTTTTTAATCTCTTTTTACCTTATAGCTCAACTATTTAAAAACTTTTTTTAAAAGGCATATATTTCTTTATTTATTTGATTTGTCTTACTTATCAATACACAAAAATTTAAAAAAATATATATATACTGCTATACAAATTAAGAAAGTGGGTATCTGCATTTCGCAAAAAGATTTGAACCAAATAAATAATTAAAGATAAGAATGAATATAAACATTATTTTTCTTTTACAACAATGTCTAGTTCTAGTTCTCTTTCAGTGAAAAACGATAATTATTTTTTTAACAATTATCTTACGCAAATAAGTCTAAATAGAAATGGATTTTATCAAATGTCTTAGATTTACTTTAAATGCAGATACCCACTTTCTTCATTTGCACGGCAGTATATATAATTTTGAAATAAACGTGGTTTTAATAGGGAACTTGCATGAATAAATCCATTAGGTTCGTCAGATAGAATATCGAAAAATAATCGGAATGTGTTTTTCTTCTTCCAAATAAATTATATAAACAAAGGTATAGCAGGTTGAAATATCTCGTGACGTCATAGCACCGCACTATATATCTATATAGTATATCTATACTATGATGGGACATCGTGATGTATAGCGACTTATCAATCTACTATATCTTTGTTATAATCATTATTTGAAAAAAGAAAAAATATGTGGTGATTATTTTTCGATATTCTATGTGATGGACCTAATAAATTGTTTCAAGCAAGTTCCTTATTTGATTTATATATCAAACTTTAGCTTTAAGGGGACGCCGAATATTTCTGTCTTTGCCCCATATGAGATTACCCCTTTCACCATTACCTCGAAAATTGTCATTCTCCATTTCCATGCATTTCTGAACTTATATTCTGCCAAACTCCATAGTTTCCCTAGTATTCCATTTGCCTTTCCCATTATTGACTTTATCTGTTTCTCACCTGAGCTGTTCCCTTTCATCGTATAGCCGAGGTAATCGAATTTTTTAACTATTTCTATGGTTTCTTTGTTCCATTTAAAGTTCATCTTCTTTCTCCTTCCTCTCACTTTCCTGAACACCATGATTTTCGTTTTCTTCACATTCAGTTCCAGACCTTTCCCTTCGATCCACTTCTTGAATCTTTTTATTTTTATTTATTTTATTTATTTATTTATTCCAGAGTTACATATAACATTTGCTAAATTCAATACAGAGTAGAAATTATTTACACAATAACACACTATAACACCACAAATCCTGCAGAGGGAATTGGTATTCCCTGTTCGCAGGTCCGGATTAACAACAAAAATAAAAATAAAAAGTGCTGGTTAGTTTTACTGTATTTATTACAGCAAAAACCTCCAGCCATACTAAACCGTACAATGCAATTACCATTCATTCATAAGAATAGAATGTATCCACTTCGGACTTCCAGACATGGATCATTCCATCCTTCACCATTCATTCATACATACTTTGTTTAGCTTATGAAGATCTTCTGACTCTTCATCCCAACTCTATATAACATTATTAATAATTTATTAAAAATTTAACAGTGATATATAATCTCTCTTTAACATTTCCATATAAATCCTTATTAATTAATATTATCATTATAAATTGTGTTAAAGATTCTATATTTTTATATAGTTAGTAATAATCATCTCCTTCATTATTACCTCATCCTCTGCCATAAGGGTCACGTCATCTGCGTACAATAGTGATCTTATCTTTTTCTTTCCTACTTTTATTCCACTACCGTGCACTTTTTCCATTTCTTCTTCCAAATCTGCCGCTGCCACGTTAAACAGCGTCGAGCTCAGTGGGCATACATGCCTTACCTCTTCCAAAATCTTGAATTCATCTACCTATTCCCCATTAACCTCTATTATCGCTCTCGATCCTTTAAACAATTCCTATATCCTTTTAATCATCATCCCGTTGACCTGTTTTTTTTTTCTAATCTTTCCCATATTTTGCTCCTCTTCAGTTTGTCGAAGGCTGCTGTCATGTCTGTGAAGCACGTTAGCACCTTTCCTCTTTCCTTTCCCGTTCCTTTGTTGATGGTTTCTTTCAATATATAGATCGCCTCTGCTGTTCCTTTCCCTTCTCTGAATCCCATCTGGGTTACATCCAGAACCTCTTTCTCGTCAAATTCCTTGTCAAGTCTCTTCCTTATGATCTCCGCGTAGATCTTATACCCTGTGTCCATTAGCGTGATTCCCCTGTAGTTCTCTACCTTTTTCTTATCTCCTTTTTTTAGAATTGGTCTAAATATCCCTATTTTCCATTCCTCCGGTACGCCTCTTCCCTTCTATATAGTTAGTAATAATCATAAACATATTTTGTTTAGCACTTCCTTTAAATCCTGTTCAGTCTCTTCTCTTCCCAACATCCACCCCTTGTTTGGGATGTCGTCTTGTCCTGCTGCTTTTTTCTTTTTCAATTTCCCTATTGTTTCCCTTATCTCATCTAGCGTTATCTCCTGGAGTTCTTCCTCTTCATCTTCTTTCGTCTTCTCCTTCGTCTTCTCCCGTCTCCCTTCTGTATCACCTCTTTCTCTTATCTCTCTCATTGTATACTATTCCCTGAAGTGCTCTCTCCATTGTTCCCTTGTTAAATAGTTGTTTAATTAAAAGAGTTTCTGGCTGCAGTAGTGGGACACGGTGTTTCAAGTTGACCCAGTACTGGGACAGGCAATTGGCACCAATACTAAGACAGTTATTAAATAGCTTTATTCATTACTATTCTGCAAACAAATAGACAAAAAATTCATTTTCTCAATTCATTCAATAATACTAATCGATTTACATGCTTTTGTAGTTCGTTAAGAATTGGCAAAATAAAAATCACAAAAATTGATAAACAGAGACACATAAGCTCACTTTTTGGGGTTATAGGATTACACCCCACCAAACAAGAGTTATAGATTTCCAAAATCCACTTTTTCCGAAATTCATTCGAGTTGACATTATTGATTGTTATTTAATATCTGGTTTAGTAAGAACTAAAGTAGTTTTCAATCACTGAATCTAATTATAATTTGTATATTTTAAATATCCCACTACTGCTTTCTTCTAAAAATATGAGACTAAAACTTGGATACCTAATTGTACAGAAAGTAATTATTGTTTTGACTAAATACAACTTTAATCGTATTCATGAATGTGTCATTTATTGATAAAAACATTATTTTGATACTGGTGGAGTAAAATATTTCTTTCGATCCTCGCAATTCAGTAAAATCTGCATGATTCAGTAGCGCTATTTGTTACTTTTGGATCTTGCTGATAACACATTTTTAGTAAAAGCGTTGAATATAATTTTTGCTGTAGATTTGGAATAATTCATGTTCATTTGAATAGTTGATACCCTAAACAATTGATACAAATTTTTATTATAACGATTTATGGCTGTATTTTTTATGAAATCAGTAATTTCTTGTCAATGTCCTACTATAGGTCCTGATTTTTAATTTGTCGAGGTACTGGTACTTTTACCTTATGCCCAAGCTGGTTTCATGTGATTGTTTTGTTTTCGAGAAAACTTTGATACACTGTGAGAGCCAAATAAGTGGAAATTAACCTTTATATATAAGTATATCAAATTTTTCTCGTAAACAAAACAATCATATGAAACCAGCTTGGAGATATATCTAGATTATTGTACAACAAATTAGGAACAACTCTTATTTAAAAAAAGACAGAAAACGACAGAAATATTCGGAAATATGAAGATTTAGTGAGACACTAGCCGCAAAAACCTTGCGGGTTTTCAAAAAGGTGAATCATTCGAGATGATGTCCAGAGAATGTACTGACTCAGATCCAGTTACAATTTTGGCTTCAGGTTCATTTGCGTCTTGCTCAGCGGGTTTGTCCACGATTGTTGGGACACCATTAATATATTTTATAGCACTGTGTGACCTAAACCCGCACTTAGGCCACGCTTATCCGTGACCTAAGTGGCGCTTTATTACACAGTGTAATAATGAATTCGCATAGGCCATAGATCCGTAGTATCCTATAATAAAGACTAAAAACACTCAAAATAAACGTTTTCGTTTATAATGATAGAAAGAAAAAGTAGTAAACCTGGTAAATACGTATGCCAAGTATCAGAGAATAATTATAAATCCTTAAAATAATGCTTCAAATTAAGAGGTTAGTTCAACTGATTGTATATGACAATTTGGCGCATTTTTTGAATATTCAATCTGGAATTTAATTTAAAATTCAGTATTAATTTTTTTTTCATTATTAATATTATAAATTTATTAAAATTTAATTTAAATAATTTCAAGATAGGGTAAATAAATATATTCAAATTCACTGTTAACAATAAACATTTATAATTTCTTCAAAAAACAAAATATCTTATTTATATAAGGTTCTATTCAAACAATGTATAAAGGTTGACATTGATTATTAATCAACTAATGAATTTTGGTTAAATAATAATTAGTTTATACAATTTGTAATTTCCTTAATTTATTTTTTACGATTTTTGGATTATATTTTTATTTTTTTTTTATGCGGTGAACCCCCCCGTCTCCACGCCTGGCCGTGGAGCCTGGCTCGCTATGCTTGGGCGCTACCTACGTGCCGTGCAATTATGGGCCACTTAGGTCACATATATCGTAATATACTATAATAGCTTTTTAAAGTTTTTAGTTTCATATTCATCTACTTTGTTTCCAAGTTGCTCCAGGTCTTCCCTTTGTAATTTGTTCATGTAAGTTTTTATGTAGTGTGGGTTTGAAATCAGTGTCTTCTTCCTTATCAAGTCTAGAGCATCGGCAGCCGATGGGAAAGTTATTACTAAAGGTCGGTTTTTGTTTTCCTTGAAAAAGACCAATTTTCTGTCTTGTATATTTTCGTAGCTGTAAGTATGCAGGACAGTCGATAGGATGTCATTGGCAGTTTTTTTATCTGTATGGGAGCCTTCAAAAACTACACAACACCTCAGAGGTTGGGGGTCCTTAAAAATATGATGTTTTATGACGTTGGAGGTAGGGGGAGTTGCACATGAACGTGACCTAATGCTATATTATACGATTTTTTTTTTCTGAAGAAAAATAGAAAATAACGTTCAACAAGAAACTACGACATCTGACTTATAATTATAATTATTGCATATATATGACGAATGTAGTTTATATCATGTATAAAAAAAGTTTAGAGGCTAAATCAAAAATCCATACACATAAAAGAAAAAAGCACAATGAAAAAAACCACTGCTAATTCATTGGCGCTTAACTCCTCAAATTTGATTAATCATTCTACATGCTCACGCACATACGCACACATGCACATGCACACACACACATGCACATATATGTATTATATATACACAACACATCAATATGTACAAATATTTTTTAAATAGTGTATTTTGATTCCTTACATCTCAAAACATGTTTCCAAAAAGTTTTTACCAAAACTTTTTCTTTAATATCAATATTAATAACAAAACCTATTTTAAAAAAAAAATGCAATGTAGTACTATACATGAACGTATCATAGAAGATCCTACACGGAAAGAAGTTTTGTACAGCTGCTGTCGAGGCCGGTATGGCAGTTGCACAAAACTCAGAGAGTTCTGCACTCGTGTTGTATCGTACAGCTTCCCTCTCATTTTTGTACATCTGCTGCCCAAAAGTTGGACATGCGCAGTACGAAATTTTGTGAATAGGCGGGTTCTGTTTCATGAAGGTCTGCTGGACAGCTGAATTGTACGTATGCTTGGTGCATCGCGTTGTGTTATATTTTGAACGGATTGCAAGATGGATAATTTTTTTAAGAAACACACCAAGTTTGAGGAGTTGCGTTTCACTCTCGAAAGTGTGTGCAAACAATAGCTACAGGGCTTCTTAAGAGTGTGCGAAATTATTTTTAAACTGAATCCTAACCTCAATTTGAATTTGCAATTTTTTTCTTTAATTTACTTTACTTTGCTATTTGCTTGCATGAATACTATGTTCCTTTATATATATATATAGAAACACCTATTTTGTAGTTCTACTGCTATACTAACCATCAAATCCTTAGAGATTACTTTTAAACTAAAAAAATTATGACACTCGCTGATCACCTCAATCGGAGTAATTCCACCAAAAAGTCGTATCTAAAAACTAAAAGACCTAGTCACTTAAAATTTTGTGTCATAGTTTATTAGGCACAAAATATTTCCAAGGCCTTACATAATCTTATTTCAATTTTATCAAAAAAAGTCTTATACACAAAATAGCACATATGTATACCTATATATATGTCAAATGGTTCAATCACCTCTAAACTTAAAAAAGAGTGATTAATCAATTGAAACATTTAATTTTTCACTTTGATTGTATTGTAGGTTCAGGTGAAACTAACTAACATACAAAATTTGAAGTCTTTAAATCTAATACTTTATGAAAAAGTCATTTTATGGTAATTCTAGTTCCACCGACCCTTGGATCTTGAAATTACGTGTATACTATTTTACTCGCAAGAGTAACCAATGGTCTTGTGTAGTTCTAAGCAGGTTTCGATTATATGTTGAACTAGAACTAACTTACATACAAAATTTGAAGTCTCAAACCCTGTTGGTTCAAGAGAAATGATACTTTGAGAAAATTTCAAGTTTCCGTTACCTCAATTTCAACAATTATTTTTTGGGTTAAACAAATTTCTACAGTCTTCATAAAAACTATTGAGTTAATATGGCTTATTTAAGTTGATTACAGTGAAAAATTAAATGTTTAAATTGATTAATCACTCTCTTTTAAGTTTAGAGCTGATTGAACCACTAGACATATATATATATATAGGTATACATATATGCTATTTTGTGTATAAGACTTTTTTTGATAAAATTAAAATAAGATTATCTAATGCCTTGGAAATATTTTTCTCCTTCTTCTTTGAGCCTAATAAGCTATGACACAAAATTTGATACTCTGACTGAGGTGATTAACGACTGTCATCATTTTGTTTGATTGAACAAGTTTCTACAGTTTTCATTAGAACTGTTAAGTAAATAAGGCTTATTTTATATGTTTGAAGTACAATATTATATGATTTAATCAAATAATCATTCTGCTGAAAGTTTTACAACAGATTTAACAGTTTCACATATAGATACCTATGTGTTATTTTGGGAATAAGATTTTTTTTTACTAAATGGAAAAAAGATTATCTAAGACTTTGGAAGTATTTATTTTCTTCTTCATTAGGCCTAATAAACTATGACACTAAATTTTAAGTGTCTAGGTCTCTTAGTTTTTAGATACGACTTTTTGGTGGAATTACTCCGACTGAGGTGATCAGCGAGTGTCATAATTTTTTTAGGTTAAAAGTAATCTCTAAGGATTATATATATATATATCTTAAATAACGAATAACATCTCCAGTTTATTCTTTTCGTAAAGAATAAAATCCGTTATTTATTGTTTTAAAATAGCGGGGTGGTATTTTATTCTTTTATAAAGAATAATTTCTTGACTATTCTTTTGTAAACAATAAAATTCATCATTTACTCTTTTAAAGTCATTGTCAAATTCTATAAAGAATAAAATCACACTTTTATACTTTTCTAAAGGAATAAAATGCTACTTTTATTCTTCCTAACGTCAATTTATATTCTTTTAGGTTTAGAGTGTAGGTAATAGACATGGAAATAATTCTCTGTTTGTAATATGCACATGAACATTTTAAGCGGCATTAAAATGTTAATTTTAACCTCATTCTTTTATTCAAATGTTAATGTATGAAAATTAATAATAATTAACAACAGTTGTCCTTGAAAGTTTTTAAGTCTCACAAGTATTTTGTTTCAGGAATTTATGTTAAAAATCGTAAGAAATTCATTCGGTAATTAAGAGTTACGAGTTTACTTTTGGGACGTTCTTTGTCCTGTGTTAGCGTACACTGAGAGAATGGTTCAGTTAGGCTTGATATAGTTGATATAGTTATTAATAATGTGACGACTACATTATATTAATTCGCGTTAATTAAGATTACATTGCACATGCTTAAGATTCTATATTTTTTTACATTTTTCTTCAATATTAGAAATATTTTTATTCTTATAATTTAATCATTGTGACCTAGCACTATAATATTACCAATATTACCAATACCTCACTAACAAGGATTTTGCCGTCATAAATTTTTCTGTTGTCGCGTGTTTATCTCTTGCATATACTATTCTTTCTATGGTGTTGAGCTTAGCCGGGCAAGTTAGTCCAACAGCACAGGTAACGCTGTAATGTGGGAACATCTCTTTGTGTTGGTTAGCTGAATCACATTTGCAGTTTGATGTAAAAACTATATCATCAATAACTACAATATCATTATAAGATGTTGTTTAAGTGGATACATTGACTTTGTGAAAATTTGTTTTCCTCTTATTCCTCTGTCAAAGTAAAAAATTGCCTTGTTCGATCCTAGGTAGTTGATATTTCCGTATGTCATTCTGTGACTTGCTGATTTGTTAATCTTCTGTCCAGGTGCAGCCGTTGCTTCCATTTTTCTAGCTTTCTTGTTGTTCTTTTCAGCCATTTCATCAATCTTGGTGAAGACCGTTTCTACTGGTTTATATTTTTCTATATTTGGATCTTTTTTAACATCTAAATCATTATTTGCTCCTTCAACAAATTTTATGTATTTAATATTCACTTTTTCGTTTTCTGTTTTGTGTGTCCATATATTTATTATTTCGTTAGTTATATTATATAGACTATTGCTCATTTTTGGGTATGAGTTTATCATTTTATTGTAATTGTAGTTGGAGATACACCGATGTTTGCGGTTATTGTTTGACTTACGTTTGCCCTTAGCACAAATGTATGTTCTAATATCAAGCTTTATACTATTAGCCAATACTGAGTCTTCTCTGGATCCATACATACTAATGTCAAGTTTGTTTTCAATGAGTGCTGCTTTTCTCTGCTGCAGTAAAAACTGTAATTTAGAGGATATTTGGCACCGGTATACACATTCATCTCGTTTGCACATCGATAAAAGCCATAATTTTAATTGTTGGCAGTCTATTGTCGTTGCAGTATTTCTTTCATTCATTATTTCTCAACCAATCTTGTATCTTTTTTATATTTGTTTTTTTTTGTACATCTAAAATTTTTAGTTCGTTTGGCAATTTATTAAAGATACTGATTGCTTTAATATAACTATTTTTAGTACTAACAGTTTTATAATATTTTGGTAAAATTAATAGTTTGTTTCTTGTTTAACTCGTTCAGTTGATATACTGATCTTTAAAATTATCATAGTTATACCGAAGACTCTCATTTGCAAATAATTGCTGTAGGTTAAGTGGAATTATATTTTGAAAAGTATATTTATTTATAATTTTTATAATTTTTGTTTGAACTGTTTGCAATAAGTGTAGTTTGTTTTGATACGCATCACCCCACGTAATTATGCCATAACTAATAAGGCTGTGGAAGAAAGCATAGTATATAATTTTTAAAGTATTAGTTTCCATGAATTTAGAAATGTTACTACTGATGAAAATTAGGTATCTTGTCTTATTTATAAGGTATTCAATATGTTTGGTCCATCTCATATTCTCATCGAAAATTATACTAAAATATTTTGCTTCATTCACTCTCTTGAGTTTTTCATTTTTGATTTTAATTTCAATTTTCTGTGGTACACTGTCACAATAGTTTCCAAAAGTTATATATACATAATTATTCTTTATTCTTCTTCTTAACCAGACAATTATTACATATATATATATAATTATACATTGTAATCCTGCAGAGTTAAATATAATTAACTGTTCGAAGGTCTGGTACATAATAGAAACTTAATTACTAAATGAAACTTAATTACTAATAGAACTTAATTACTAAAGCTTACATACTAATCTTAAAAATCTAATAATACTGCCTTTATACTATATCAAAGACAGTAATCTGTACTTATAAGAATATTTACTATATTTACTTATATTAATATCACATTTTGAAGATATTTAATGCGAGGACATATTATTGTCCACTTGCTTATAACATTAGTATGTTCGTTATGATCCATTGCTTTAGTTTACATTTAGCTGATTTTTGTTGGATATTGAAAGTTTTTAGATCAGTCGGTAGATTATTATACAATTTAATAGAAACTATGTAGCTGTTTTTGTTACTAATGACTTTGGACATTTTAGGAATCTGTATACTTTTCTTTCTTGTTATACTGTTGGATTCGATGTAGATCTCCTTAAGGGAGTTATAATTATAACACAGTGATTCGTAGGCAAACAATTGAGATAAATTCATAGGATTTTCTTTAATGAATTTATTTTTATTTATTATTTTAATTAGTCTATTTTGTACTCTTAATAATAGATCAACATTGTTTTTATATGCTCCTCCCCACGCTATTATACCGTAACTGATGACACTGTGGAACAAAGCATAGTATATCATTCTTAGTGTTTCAGTTGACATAAATTTGGAAATTTTGTAGAAAATGTAGATCAGGTATTTAGTCTTCTTAATAATATATTGTATGTGTTTGTCCCATTTTAGATTATAGTCGAATATTAAACCTAAATATTTACAACTGTAGACTTTCTGTAATTTCTTATTATCTATCAATATATCTAAATTTTTGGGAACGCTATCACAGTAGTTACCAAAAGTAATATATACAGTTTTCTCTATATTTAAAGATAGCTTATTAAGTGTTAACCACTCAGCTACCTCCTTTAAATACCTATTCATTATAATTTCTACATCTTTCCAAGTTTTACCAGTTGATATAATCGCAGTATCATCAGCATACGATAATATAGAGTTTTCTGGCATTATAGCTAGAAGATCATTTACATATAGTATAAACAATAGTGGGCCAAGGATTGTCCCTTGAGGAACTCCTGTACTAATTAGTGCATAGTCACTTTCAAACTCATCTATTCTAACTTTTTGTAATCTTTTCACTAGATAGCTTTTAATGAGATCATGTGCACTTCCTCTAATTCCATAACTATAGAGCTTATCTAATAAGATTCTGTGATTTACACTGTCAAAAACTTTGGTAAGATCTAAAAAGGTAATTGCTATAGGGTTACTCTTATCTAGATTATCATACAATTTGTTAGTAATAAAATTTAATGCATCTTTAGTGCATTTTCCTTTTATGAAACCAAATTGTTTAGAAGCTAAAATGTTACTTTCCGAAATAAATTGAATATTCTATTATATATTAATTTCTCAAAAATGTTTGCAATGTTTGATATCAACGATATCAGTCTATAATTTACGACTTCGTACTTATGACCAGATTTATATATAGGAACAATTTCAGCAACTTTTAGAGAGTCAGGCCATAACGATTTTTCAATACATAGATTAAAGATATGTGCCAAAATATCTGTAATATATGTAGCCATCATTTTTATAGTTTTTGTATTAATTTTATCAGTTCCACTATTTTTGAGTTTCATTTCATCTACGATTTTTTGGATTTCAAATTTATTCGTAGGTTTTAAAAAGATAGTTTTTACATTCATAGGTGGTAGTTTTAAATTTTTGTTTAATGGCACCTTAATTTTTTTACTTAAATTGTCCCCAACTTTACAATAATAAGTGTTCATATATTTAACTATTTCTGTAGGATCTTCGATTTTCTTTTTATTATTGTCATAGATGTAATTAATTTTATTAGCACTTTTTTCTTTTTTACCTAGTTTTGAGTTAATAATTTTCCTAGCTGCCTAGCATTATTACAATTTTTTTTGACTAGTTTTTTGTCGTATTTTATTTTTAGCATCTTTAATATAATATATAATAACCTTATCTAATATTTTGACATAATTCTTGTAATCAGTCTTTGTTTGCTCATTATTTGGATTTTTCTTTAGTTTATTATATAACATTTCCTTCCTTTTGCAAGATTTAATTATAGCCTCTGTAATCCAATCTTTTCTAGGTGCATTATCATGAGTTTTACTTTTAGTTCTTATTTTTTCTGTACAAAATTGAATTTCTTTTATAACAGAGTTGATAGCTTCATTTGGATCATGTATTGTTTTGTATTTGTTCCAGTTTATTGTACTTGCTATATATTGTAATTTTTTGTAATCGTATATAAATTTAGATTCATGTTTTTCAGTTTTTAGTGGTTTATTTATATTTATAAACAGAGGATAATGATCCGGTGACGGAATCATTAATTTAAAAGTTTTAGTTTGTATTATTTTAGCTTTAATAAAAATGTTATCAATATATGAACCATTACCACTATCATCAGATGGTCTAGTTGTATTAATAAAACCAGGATAAAAGCCTTTTTCAAGTAAACAGTTTAAAAGATGTTCACTAATTTTATTTTGCTGAGCGATATCTATATTAAAGTCACCTACTATTAGGTGATTTTTATATTGTTTAGTTTTATTAAGAAAAGAATTAAGGTTTGAAATGAATTCTAGACTAGGTAGATCATGGGATCTGTAGAGTGCAGATATTGTAAGTGAACTATTATTATTTAATTTAATGTTAGCATTTAATATTTTTAGTCTATTAAATTCCAATATTTCAGTAATTTCATTCACCTCATTTTTTATATAAACAACTACACCATCTGCTTTATTTATTTTACTATTGTTATAGTAAATTTTATATCCATATAACTTAAAATAGTTATGATTCTCAAGATTCCATGATTCTGCGCATACAATAACGTAAGGTTTAACAGTTTTTTGTATATTTAATGTTAATTTATTTAGTCTAAGCCATGTTGAGACATCTTCTAAGTATTTGTTCATTTTGTTTTCAACTTCAGACCAAGTTTTTCCATTTGCTATTACAGCAGTGTCATCTGCATAAGTCATGTTAGATACAGGTTTATCTCATTTTGAATTTTCGCGCCGTTTTCGAACATTCGAGAAGCGTCGTTCTCCCTCTCTCCGCAGCACTGCTTGTCCCGCGCTCTCGCAAGCCTCGCGCGCGGCACAGCGGCACACAACGTTCGGTTCCCGAGTAGCACGATCGCGCATATTGCATAGACGAGACGCACCGTCGCTCCGTTTGTATTTCGGAGCAAGTAATCCCTATCACTTTTCTACCTGCGAGAGTATTATAAGTATATTGACAAGCACGGATGTGCAATAAACTAAGTGACATAAATTGTGTCTCTATTTATTCATATACCGTTAACAGGTTATGGAGCCCGGTGAGTCCATATTCCAGTTTATCACAAAAATAAGAAATGAAGCAAGGGCGCTCAAGGACGTTGGGAAAGAGATGTCCAATTTATCGGTCATCGCTAAAATCATCGATGGTCTACCCTCGAAGTTCGACGCTATTGTGTCAGCCTGGAACAATGTGGACATAAAGGAGCAGAAGCTAGATATTCTACAGGAACGTTTGCTCATTCAATTCTAGAGAAAGGAGAAATTCGGAGTCAAGTTTTGGCAAGTTGCAACAGAGGTCAGCTGAAGGGCGCAGCCATGAAATCATTTGTCACAACTGCAAGAAGCCTGGACATTACGCGAAGGAGAAAAGGTCAGCGTGGTAAACAAAGCAGTGAGTACAATAAGCAAAAGTCCGTTGACTCGCACGCGCACTCGTTCGTGGCTACGACGCTTGAAAATCGCGGGCTTGCCCTCCAAGCGAATGTCGCCACCTGTCGGGAAGAGACGGAAATATTGAACTGGCCTGTTACCGACGTATGGTTCTCGGACAGTGACGCTTCATGTCACATGTCGTCGTGAGTGGTTTGCCGAACTATCACCACGCTCGGGCAGTTATGTTTGTTTAGGCGATAATACACGTCACGAAGTTAAAGGCATCGGCACCGTAGTCATTGAAAGATTTTTGGATCGTGTCTGGCTCCCAGGTCGAATTGAAGAGGTTTTATATGTACCCGGACTGATGAAAAATCTATTCTCAGTAGGAGTCTGTACTGTCAAGAAGCGCACACTACTGTTTGTTGAAAATGAAATGCACATAATTTGGAAGAAAAAAATTATGACCAGAGGCATACGTCAAGAAAACAACGTTTACAGAATGTACATAAGGTCCATTTGTACTTCATCTCTTGAGGCTAATGTGGCTACTGGTAGTGCTATTACATGGCATGAAAGGTTTGGACATGTGAACAAGTCTACGCTCCAAAACTTGTTGAACAAGAGGCTAGTGGAAGGTGCCGCAATGCCAGAAGATACTGATTTCTTCTGTGAAGCCTGTCAGCTGTCGAAGTCGCATTGTTTACCTTTCAACAAACATGGTAACACCAACCCGGCTCATAAGGTAGGTGAGTTCTTACATGCTGACTTATGTGGACCTATGCCAGTAGACTCGCTTGGTGGTTCAAGATACTTCTTGTTATTTAAGGATGATGCATCTGGCTACAGAATAGTGTTTTTCCTTAAGCATAAGTCTGAGACTTTTGATCGTTTCAAGGAACTGGAGATGTACGTGAACAACCATTGTAGCCACAGGATGAAAGCACTTCGCACAGACAACGGGCTAGAGTTCGTGAATGCCCAGATGTAAAAACCCATGCTTGAAAGAGGTATCCAGCACAAAACAACAGCACCACATACGCCCCAGCAGAATGAGAAGGTTGAGCGAGAGAACAGGACCATCGTAGAGAGCACCAGAGCCATGTTGATCTCCAAGAAGCTACCGCACTACCTATGGGGAGAGGCAGTTAACACTGCAGTGTATGTTCTCAACAGGACACCAAATGCGCAGGGCACACACTCTACTCCATACGAGGATTGGACAGGGAGAAAGCCTCACGTAGCTCATCTAAGGGTCTTCAGAGCAGAGGCGTATGTGCACATTCCAAAATTATATAGAAGTAAACTGGATGAAAAGGCCAAGAAAGCAGCCTTGGTTGGGTATCAGCATGACTCAAGTAACTACAGACTATATGATCCTGCAACGAAGAAAATTAGTGTCTCCAGAGATGTCATATTCAGAGAGAATTTACGACCCAGCACATTAGATGCTGTCGTTGAGACAACCATATTTTTCGACATCAATGAACCTACAGATGTGAGAAATGTTCATCCGCAGCTTGATCTGGAAACAGAAATTCGTGTTGGAGGTCAAGGTGAGAACCAGGAGCTCCGCAGAATCATGATGCTGTGGTCGAAGGTGTCATTGGTGCTGGTATCGTTGCCCAAAATGATGCTCTCATCGAAGCAGAGTATGATGCTGTGGTCGTAGCTGGAAATGATGGTGATGCGGATGTCCAAGCAGCAGCAGTAGCTCGTCCGAAAGTCAGACCTGCTCGCATGGGACCAGTGGAACCACCTAGACTGAGGGATAGAAGATCTCTTCGTTCTCCTGTTCGATACGAAGTGAATTTTGCAGGCTTGTATGAACCGACTACTTATAATGATGCAATTTTTTGTGCAGACTCGGATAGATGGCAGATGGCTATACGAGAGGAGCTTCAGGCACATGAAAAGAATGGCACATGGACCATTGTGCCTAAGCCAGCCAACAAGAATGTCATCGATTCGAAGTGGATTTTTCGCATACAACCAACGAAATCAAGTCAAGTAAATCGCCACAAAGCTCGCTTATGTGCGAGAGGTTTCCTCAGCAGCAGGGGATCGACTACGAAGAAACCTTTTCTTCAGTCGTTAGATATGACACTCTACGGGTTCTACTGACACTGGCAGCATACGACGACTTAGAGATGAAGCAGTTCAACGTCAAGACGGCGTTCTTGTACGGAAATCTGGAGGAAGACATCTACATGCGAATACCAGAAGGGATCAACAATGAAGAAGACGAAATGGTCTGTAAGTTACGTAAAGCGTTATATGGCTTGAAACAAGCCTCACGATGTTGGAACCAGACGTTTAAAGCGTTTTTATTAAGATACGGTTTTGATGTATGTGCGTCCGATCCGTCTGTATTTATCGGTTATGTAAATAATGTAAAAGTTTATTTGGGTTTATTTGTTGATGACGGTTTAATTTTATCAAAATCACGTGCGGCACTGGATATTGTGGTAAACGCGTTGATGGCCGAGTTCGAAATAACGATCAACGAATCAGGAGTATTTGTAGGAGTATAGATACTCTATCTAGAAAGAGATAGGAGTAGACATTCGATTTTCATTCATCAAACGTCGTATGCAAATCGAGTGATAAATCGCTTCAATATGTCTGAAGCAAAACCTATCTGTACCCCTGCCTGACTCAAGTATAGATTTAAGAAATGAGCATGGCAATGTATGTCACGAAAAAGTACCTTGTCGCGAAGTCGTAGGATCATTAATGTTTATTGCAAATGTAACACGTTCAGATTTATCGTTTTCGGTCAATTTGATCAGTAGGTTTGTAAATGATTACAGCCGTAGTCACTGGGAAGCAGCTAAACGCATTCTTCGATATTTGAGGGGCACCGAAATCTATGGAATACTGTACGGGAACGGCGGAAGCGATTTCGATCTTGGATGTTTCTGTGACGCGGATTTCGCGGGCGATGTTAACACGAGACGGTCGACATCCGGATATATTTTTAAATTATCAGGCGCTCCGATATCATGGTGCTCGCAGCGTCAGCGAACAGTGGCTCTTAGCACAACTGAAGCTGAATATATGGCAGCTAGTTTGGCCTCGAGAGAGGTACTGTGGCATAGAAAGCTACTAGACGACATTGGATGTCCTTGTGCAAATGCAACAATGATTTTTATTGACAATCAGAGCGCTTTACGCTTGATTAGAAATCCAGAGTTCCATAAGCGCACAAAGCATGTGGACATTCAAAATCGTTTTATACGAGAAAAATACGAGAATGGAGATATCGATGTATGTTACGTGCCGAGTGAAAAACAGCTGGCTGATGTGTTCACGAATGTGTGCAAATGTATGATATGAAGCTGTGTATCAGCAGTATGTAAATTATGTATATAAGACACGTTCAAAATAATCAAAAGGCGGGAGTGTTAAATATAGGTTTATCTCATTTTGAATTCTCGCGCCGTTTTCGAACATTCGAGAAGTGTCGTTCTCCCTCTCTCCGTAGCACTGCTTGTCCCGCGCTCTCGCAAGCCTCGCGCGCAGCACAGCTGCACACAACGTTCGGTTCCCGAGTAGCACGGTCGCGCATATTGCGTAGACGAGACGCACCGTCGCTCCGCTTGTATTTCGGAGCAAGTAATCCCTATCACTATTCTACCTGCGATAGATAAGTATATTGACAAGCACGGATGTGCAATAAACTAAGTGACATAAATTGTGCCTCTATTTATTCGTATACCTTTAACATGACAGAATGGAATTGTCTGGCATGTTTATTAGCAAGTCATTCACATAAAGTTTAAAAAGTAGAGACCCGAGTATAGTCCCTTGAGGGACACCAGTACTAACGTTTTCAAATTCATTTACATGTGAACCTATTCTTACTTTTTGTTTTCTATTGGTTAAATAGCTTGTAATTAGTTTATGCGCCTTTCCTCTTATACCATATGAGTAAATCTTAACTAACAGTATTTTATGATTTACTGTGTCAAAAGCTTTTGCCAAGTCTAGGAATGTAATAGCTGTGGGTTTACTTTGATCTAAATTTTCATAAATTGTTCTAGATATAAGGCTCCATGCATCTTTAGTGCCAATATTTTTGATAAATACAAATTGTTTTTTACTTAATATATTACTATGGATTATAAAGTCTATAATTCTATTGTGTATGATTTTTTCAATAATTTTTGGTATATTTGATATTAACGATATAGGTCTATAGTTTTCCATATCATTTGCCCCCTGCATTGTATATTGGTATCACTTCAGCCTCCTTCAGCATATCTGGCCAAATTAATGTTTCGATACAGCGATTAATTACATAAGCCAAAGTGTCTGCTATAGTTGTAGCTATAGTTTTCAATGCCTTTGCATTAATATTATCTACTTTACCTTTTTCAGTTTTAAATTGTTTATTATCTTTATAATTTCAAATTCGTTTGTAGGTTATATAAAAATTGTTTTACTGGATTACTTTTAGGTAGTTCTAATTTTTGGTGTTTTATATTCTTTTTATTTTCTTACTCAGTGTTTCTCCAAGTTTGGAATACTACTTATTCATTTTGTTCGCAATTTCTTTCCTACGTTTAATTATTCTATTATCTTCAGTTTTCAACTGAGTAATAGTAGTATCGTTTCTGATTTTATTTTTCCCAATTTTATTATTTATACAAGCCCAGAGTTTTCTTGGCTCATTTCTATTAATCTCTATTATTTTCTTATCATATTCAATTTTTGCTGCTTTAATTACCTTATCTAGAGTTTTAACAAATTTTTTGTAATTGTCTTTGAGTTCATCATTGTCTGGATTATGTTTTAGTCGTTTGTATAGTATTTCTTTTGTATTACAAGAGTTCACTATTGCCCTTGTTATCCAGTCTTTCCTGGGGGGTTTTCTTGGAGTTGCGCAAATTTGTTTTTTTGTATTTTGATTTTTCAATGCAAATTTTAATTTTTTTTATTATTTCCTTAATAGTTTCATTTGGATCTTTTGTATTTTTAAATTTTGTCCAATTTATTTTCATAGCATTATGGAATAATTTTTTGTAATTATAATAATACCTGTCAATTTTTGTCTCTTTATTTGAGTTAGGTCTACCATTTTTTATTTCTAAAAATAATGGATAAGATCACTTATGGGCATCATAAGTGTTAGTGATTTAGTTATTTAGTAATGAGGAAGTCTGTTTTGATAAAAATGTTATCAATACACGTTCCTTTACGCGTAGTTATACTTGATGGTCTTGTGGTATTTGTAAATCCTGGGAGAAAATCTTTTTCCAATAGGTTGTTTAGGAAATCTACGCTGATAGCATTCTAATCCTGTATATTTATATTAAAATCGCCAATTTTAATATGATTTTTTGCTTTTCTTTTTTGTTCTAAATAAGTTTTGAAATTCAGATTAAATTCAGTACAATTCAGTCCGTGTGATCTATATAGAGATTACATTTCTTGTTGTATATTATCATTTAATGTAATTATAGTTTGATATTTTTAGTTTGCCTATTTCTATCGTTTCATTAATGTGTATAATATTTTCTTTTACGTATACCACTACACCTTCCATTTTTATTAATTTTTCCGAAGTTATAATATACTCGTAATTTGTAGTCCTTAATTCTATAATACTGATAATGAGTTAAATTCCATACCTCTGTACATATAATAACATATGATTTTATCTTAAGACTTTTAATAAAGATTTGAAGCTTTTAAAAATTGGCATTTAGGCTTCTAATATTTAAGTATAAAATCAAACTATTGTTACTATTTCTTTCTTTGTTAAAAGTCTCAAGATCCCTGTATAATCTCTCTTGTTTGTGAATGCTATTTTGTATTTCTTGAATTAAGTTTATTTGTGCTTCCATTATGTAGTTGCTGTTGATTCTGGTGTAGGTTCTGGACTTGTTGATAATATCAGTTGTTCTTTGTTTTGTTGTTGTGTAGGGGAATTGGCTGCGCTTAGTTTATTTACTATATACTCTTCACTGATTTTACCTGCCTTTGGTAAAGTAGTTTATTAGTTTGTATATTACGTATTTGTTGTAGTGCACTTGATTCATCCCATATCGGTAATGTAAGCGCGACCAGGTAATCAATAGAGTTAATATATTTTTTTTACTTTATTTTTAAATACACTACCCTTGAGTCTGTCTGTTGGTAAGTGATCCGTTGGTAAGCTTGTTCTGTATTTAGAATCGTTATAATTACAGTTAACACATTCCGTTTTGGTATTTTTACATTGACTCACATTGTGTTTGTCAGAGCACTTAATAATAATAATTTGCCTTATTTAACCTAAAGGTTATATATACACTATACAATTGTTGTATCTTTACAAAGTGTTGTGTATGTATTTGTATGTATATCAATCCCGCTTGAATTTCCCCTCTCGCCTGTGTGTGTGCGCCCAGTCTCCTCTGCACTCCTTCAGCCTCCAGTCTTGGCTCGTCCCATTTTCTCCTTCGTCCTCTTCCTTCCTATTTCTTTCCCCTTTGCAATAATCTATCTTGGCTCCCTCGAATCCAGCCTCCACCGCTACCCTCCTCATCTCCATTATCGCTCTGTGTCTAGCTCTTCTCTCCATTATGGACAACCATTCTTCAATTTCCACTATCTCCCTCCTTCTCATCTCTTTCCTCACGTCCCACAGCATTTCTCTCTTCTCCGAATCCTCAAACCACACCTTGATTACGTTGCTGTCTCTCCTATCCTTTACGTACTCTATCTTCCAGCCTCCTTCTCCCAGCTCCTCCGTCAGCCATTCCTCAATTTCCATCCCCTTTTCCCATTCTCTTCCTTTCTTTACCATTAGTACCTTTTCCTTAAATACCTCTATCTTTTGCTCTCTCCTTCTCTCCATGACTGTACCTCTTCCCATTGCCTTAACCTCACTTTTCATCTTTTTGTTCATCACCTCTTCTTCCACTTCGCTTTCACTTAATCTTTTCCTCTTTTCCTTCATGGTCCTCTCTACCTTCTCCAACCTCTCCATCAACTTTCCCATTTCCTTTGCTGATTTTTCTTTCTGCCATGCCTCCTTGAACCGCCACTCCTCTTCTTTCTCTTTCCACTCTTCTACCTTTTTTTCCCAGTCTTTCTTCATTTTCGATAACTCTATCTCCTATCCCTTTGCTCTTCTTCTCAACTCTCCCACCTCTTTCATTAGTTCCATCACTTTCATCTCCATACCTTCAAAATCGTGTATTCTTTCAAACTTGTGAATGCTGAATACGTTTGTTGATTGTCCCTTTAAATTTGAGTTACTCCTTCTGGAGTAGTGGTCTCCTTGCCAACCGCCTTAGGATCTTTCTGCATCGCTACCTTCTTTCATCTATTGCGTCTCTTCTCATTCCATTATTGTGCATGACCTAAGGCTCTTTCTACATTCATTCATCCTCCAGATGGCTTTCTTGTCTCCTTGTCCCCTTTCCTGTCTTCTACTGTCGCTGTTATCCCGTTTTCGCTCATTGTATATTATTTCGTTGTAGTTATCCTCTTCTGACCTCCATATCTTGTCTGCTTCTTAACCACTTGATCTCTAAGATTCTCTTAAGGCTTCTCCTGTCACCGGATAGCTGTTCTTTCCAATCTGCTTCCCCTTGCCCGCTTCCTTCGCATTCTGTCATGACGTGTCTCGTCGTCTCTAAATCTTTCTTGCATAGTCTGCAGATCTTCTCCTCTTCCCTTCTCCAGTACTCGTTAGCCCTTGCTTCATTCCCCATGCTGAATCGTCCTAGCGTCTCCAGTCCATGTCTTGACTTCTTAATTACCTCATTTCCGTATATATTTCTTCTATTGCCTAAGATTCCTTTAAATTTTTTTGCATACGTCGATTTTCCCTACTTCGCATTCATCTCCAACTCGTCCATTAGGATCGCCTTCTCTATTAACCTTTTCCTTCTAACTTTTTCACTGACCCGTTCCATTCCGTGACCGAGAGCCCTACTTTCTCCAGCCACTCTCTTTTCCCTTTTTTTGTCCTGCTTCTTATCCCTTTACGCCATTGTTCCTCCTCATCCTTGCTCGTCTGACTCCAGCAGATAAATTCCCAAGAATTATCCTTTGCTTTGCTTACCTTCTCCTCGAACTTTATCGCCCTTCTCGCCGCTTCTACTGCTATCTTCTTCAACCCCATCTCCTTCCTTATCACGCACGTTGGCGTGTTCCTGTTTAGTCTCAGTGTCCATTAATGTATTTTTCCTGTATTTTTTCAATTTCTCTAAATTCTTTCCATCCTCATTGCTCTGCCCCTTACGTAATCACTCCCTTCACCATTACGTCAAAGATTCTTTTTCTCCAGTCCCATGCATTTTTGAATTTGTGTTCCCCTATATTCTAAAGTCTTCACAGGATTCCATTTGCTTTCCCTTTTAGCGACTTTATATGATCTTCGTCCGTGTTGTTCCCTTTCAATGTGTATCCCAGGTAATCAAACTTCTTCACTATCTCCAGTACTTCATTATTCCATTTGAACGTCATATCTTTTTTTTTCCTCCCTCTTTCCTGAAAATCATTATCTTTGTTTTTTCCGTGTTCAGCTCTAGTCCTTTCCCGTCCATCCATCTTTTGAATCTCTTTAGCATTTCCTTCATTATTTCTTCGTCTTCCGCTAGTAATGATACGTTGTCTGCGTATAAAAGAGTCCTTAATCTGTCTTTCCTTATTCTTATACCGCTTCCCTGAACTTTCTCCATTTCTTCTTCTAAGTCTGCCGCCGCCACGTTGAACAGGGTCGGGCTTAAAGGACATCCCTGTCTCACCCCTTCTAAAATCTCGAACTCGTCCACCGTTTCCCCGTTAATTACTATTTTCGCCCTCGTCCCTTCAAACAGATCCTTTATCTTTTTTATTAATGTCCTATTCACTTTCTTTTCTTCCAATCTCTCCTATATTTTTTTCCTCCTAAGCTTGTCGAAGGCCGCTTTCATGTCCGCGAAACATGCAATTGCCTTCCCTCTTTCCTTCTCTATACCTTTCCTTATCGCTTCCTTCAGGATATAAATTGCCTCTGCTGTCCCCTTCCCATCACGAAACCCCATTTGCGCTCTCCCTAGTACCCCTTTGTTGCTCATTTCTTCCTCCAGCCTTTTCCTTATTATTTCCGCATATATCTTGTAGCCTGTGTCCATTAGAGTGATCCCTCTGTAGTTTCCCACTTTTTTGGTATCTCCCTTCTTATGAATTGGTTTAATGATTCCCCTTTTCCAGTCCTCTGGCACTCTCTCCCCTTTCCAAATTCCGTTTAAAGTCTCGTACAAGTCCTCTTCTGTTTCTGCCTTCCTTATAATCCACGCCTCGATTGGTATTCCGTCCTGTCCTGCCGCCTTCTTCTTTTTTAATTTATCTATCGTCTCCCTTATTTCTTCCCTCGTTATCCCTGGTAACTCCTCTTCCTCTCTGCTCGCCCGGCACGTTCTCCCTTCCTGTTTCCTCGTGGTCTTCTTCCCTTATCTCCCTTGTGATGTACTGGCTCCTGAAGTGGTCTTTCCATTGCTCCTTTGTGATCGACTCGTCGATTGCCTTTCTCTTTCTTTTTTTCGATCCTACAGCCTCCCAAAATAATGTCAGCTTCTTGTCCTTTTCTACCTCTTCTAGCCATTTCTTCACTTTTCCGTTTTTTTATTTTCAATCGCATTTCTGTATTCTCTCCTTTTTCTTCTCCATTCCTCCCCATCTATCTCCTCATTCCTTATTTTCCGAAGTTCCGCCCTCAAATCCATTTTCCATTTATGACATTCCGCGTCCCACCACTTATCCTCCCTTTTCTCTTCTCCTCTCTTTCCTTTTAACTTTTGGTAGTGCCTTTGTCACTTTTTCCTTTAGACTGTTCCAGGTCCTTTTCGTTCCTTGCCTTATTAGGTTCTCCTCGTATTTCTCGATGCTGTCCTCATTCCACCTTATTACTGATGTCTCTCTTCCTCCTTTTGTCGACTCCTTTAACTCGTCCTCTCCTCTTCCTTCCCACTTAATAGCCATTTCCAGTGGTAGGTGGTCTGATTTTATTTTGTTTCCTACTTTCCTTTCCCCTTCATTTCTAATAGTGTAATCAATTACTGAACATCCTCTTGGCCCTATATACGTCCAGTCACCTTGTTCCTCCCCAGACGGTGTCCCATTTCCTATTCCCAATTCTTGCTCCTCAAGCCAGTCTACCAATTCCTTCCCTTCTTCATTCAATATGCCGTCTTTGCTCTTTCTCCGTTCTCTCTCCCCAGTTTCATCCCAGATACCACCTTCTCCCGCCGTCCTGGCATTAAAGTCCCCATTTATGATGATGTTTTTCCCCTTGTTACACTCTGTCCACTCCTCCATAACCTCGTAATTTGTTTTCCTCATGTGTCTCATGTATGTGAGCCCCCACAGCCATCTTTCCCCCTTCCATTCCCATTTCGATGCCAGCGCCTCCTTCGTGGTCTTCTCTTCCCACTCCAACTTCAATCCGAGGTTCTTTCTTATCGTTAAAATCAGCCCCCCTTTTGCTCTTCCCTTTTTCTTCTCCCTCATTGCTGTCGCACTCCTTACGTCATATTCTGATAATTCCTTCTCTGTATTGTTCTGCTTCCCGTATTCTTCCCACATTTCTGCTAGTCCGATTATATCAAATTCCTTTATATATTTCCAATCATCTCTCTTCAGTCCTTTTGTCCCTGCCATATTCCAGAAAATAGCTCTAATTACCTCATTCCCGTTGCGCTTCTTCTCCCTTTTCCGTCTCCCGTTGTCTCCCTTTTCCACTGCATTTTCCTCCCTCTCCCCCTTGTCCCAACACACCTTTTCCATCCTCCGCTTCCTTCTCTCCTTCCATCCCTTCTGCCCCATGCTCGTCCTTCTGTTGCAGTTTGCTGTCCTTGTCGAGAATCCACTTCATTTTTTTCTCACTCCAAACCCATGTCCCGTTCTCCGTTCTGATCTTATTATTAGTTCTTTTTGTTCTCGTCCCCTTATCCTTCAGCTCTTTGTTCTTCTTCAGGACCTCGCCTCTGTTTCTTCTTTCCATCCAGGTCAGGTCGTGGTCTATGTAAATATTTACGTTTTTTCCTCCTAATTTATTTTTATTGCTCATTATCTCCTCTTTATCTTTGTGGTTCGCGCACTAGGCCCCAATTAAGAACCTGTTCTTGTTGGTCCTTACTCTCCACGTTCTTAAAAATTTTACATCCACCAATTCTTCCCGCATTATCTCCTCTATGTGTTCGTTTTTATACCTGATATTTTTTGACAGGCATTGTTCCTTTTTTCTTCTTTTCTTTCTCCTCTGCAAACCACTCCAGGTCCCTGATCCTCCTGTTGTCCTGGCTCTCTCCTTCGTTACTTCCCTTTCCTTTCTCTCTCCTTCTTTCTCCGTTTATCCCTTGACCCCAGCTTTCTTTAGATGTCTCTCCTCTTCCCTTTTTCAACTCTTTTACCTCCTCTTTCAGTTTGTCCATTTCCTCTCTTAGATTACTTATTTCCTCATTATACCTCTTGCTCCATTTCTCATCGTTCATTGATATAATTTTCTATATCCTGTTCTTCCATATTTGTAATATTGTTTATACCAATAATTTTTATTTTTGGATTACCTTGTTCTATCTTGATTTTACAATTTATTAGGTTATTGTTTAGAACAGTCTCCACTGTTTCTAGACTTTTCATATTCATACAACTAGTTTATATTTCTTTATCATTCTTCTTGGCCTTAATCGTTATTCTAGGAACTCGCTTCAGTTTCGTCCTAATATCACTCATCACTTCTGCATATGTTTTAGTACTTATCGGCATCTCAGTATTTTTTTGTTTTTTCAGTTCTATAAAGTCTTTCTGCAATTGGTTATATATATATATATATATATATATATATATATATATATATATATATATATATATATATATTCCAAATATTGATATGGTACTATTTAGCTGTGAACAACTTTAACCCTGTGAGCTTAAAGAAATCTGAAAAAATTTACAAGCGTTCAATATACTAGAAGGAACATTTTTTCTGAAATTAAAAAAAATGTTCTAGTTTCCAATTTTTTAGAGAGTTGTCCATATATATATGGGTAATTCGCTAGAAAATCTTTTTAATTTCAGAAGAAATGTTTCTTCTAGTATGTAGAATACATGTAAATTGTTTCAGATTTTTTTAAGCTCATGTGTTTATAGTTGATCGGAGCTAAATATGACCATATTTCCATATGTATGAATAATTCTCTGGGAAATCTACAAAATGAAAATTTTTTTTCGGCAAAAATGTTCCTCTTAGCATGTAAAATAGTCATGAATTTTTTTAGATTTTTTAAACCCTTATATTTACAGTTGTTTGAAACTAAATATGACTTTATTGCTAAAATGTGCATTTTAATAATTTTTTAGCAGTATTTGATGTTTTTTGATTTTTTTATATAAATATTGCCCTTCTGCAATTTTGCGACTGTGGCAATCACTTTTGTACTGAAAAAAGCTATCTTCATGATTTTTGGTGTAATGTTTCGAGTTATCAAACCCAATTTTTTCAGGATTATTAGTTAAAATAATTTTAATTAATCGAAAAGGGCATTAAAAGGTTTTGGAACCATTTTTTATGAAAAATTCAGAAATTTTGCTCAAGCCCTTTAATCCTAAGGGTTTCAAACAATCTGAGAAAATTCACGTACATTCTACATACCAAGAAGAACAATTTTACCGAAGAAATAAAATTTTTTATTGATCTCAATTTCTCAGAGAATTACCCATATATATATATTAATTAATGTTAATTAAAACACTGAGAATTTGATGAGATAGAGCGGGGACCGGACCGGGTTTAAGAGGAATCCGTATCTACTGTCCTTGTCTAATCACGATTTTGCTATTTATTCAAATTGTAGTTTGTTAATTTAAAAACTAAAAGTTGGCCCCAATTGGTATTAAAGTAAGGAATATTTTGACACCTTAAAAAGTATCTAACATTATTTCCTTACTTTAATACCAATTGGGGCCTACTTTTATTTTTTCAATTAACAAACTACAATTTGAATAAATAGCAAAAACGTGATTAGACAAGGACAGAACATACGGACTCCTCTTAATCTTCCGGGATGATGATTAGTCCCCGAGGATGAACACCGCCCTATAATCAACTTATGGTGTAGGGTATTGAGCTTATTTAAACTCATAGCACATGAATAATCTAAACTTTTTCGCTGCTCGTCACTTATGAATGTCATTTTTTGAATATTTGAAACGAAAAGAGATTTGAATGACGATGGTTTGCTATGGGTTCTTGACGATAGAATGAGTAATCTTTTAAACACCCTTGATGGCCCCCCGACCGGGTCCATCGGTCGAGTAAAGGCTATGATGTTTTCCCAGGTTCGCTACTATAAAACGTTCCGCTAACAAACGAAAAACTTTGTGATTACGCGTGCGGATCCTCAGCCAGACAGACGCGCGCGCGAACACGATTGCGACGTCCTTATACACACGAGGAAATTTCGTTGAACACTCGGAACGCGGGCAAAAATAGGCGGTAAATTTAAATATTTAAAATTATGTAATATATCCTTCTGCACAGTAATTCATTAATAAAAAAAATAGTTTGGAGAAAATTTTGTTCAAAGGTGCTTGCCCCTGGCTACATCACATGATTTTTACAGAGTCCGAAAAACAGCTGTTTGCAATGTCAGTGAATTTACAGTGTACTGGGTCACAGTGCCCGGGGTTGGACCGTTTTGGTATTTATTGCATAGGTTGTAAAGCAGAGTATGTCTGTAATTGCATTTAGTTTTATCAATTCTATGGTCGAAATCAGAGGGGTTGATTTTGGCGAATGAGTGGCCGCTATTCATTTTCGATTCATATGAATCAGGAAAATGAATCATGATTCATTTTTCATCGATTCATGAATCGAGAAGAATTAATCATGATTCATTTTGCTTGATTCATGATTTGGGATAAATGAATTATTATTCATTTTGCTTGATTAATGAATCGAAGAAAATTAATCATCATTCATTTTTTCCTATTCATTAATCGATGGAAAAATCATGATTGATTTTAAAAAACTGGAGAAAGCGAATCGTGTTCTTGTTTTTTGTATATGAAGGGAGTTGTTCACGGAGGAAATTTCTTCGGAATAAGGGAAATACAGAAGAAATTAATTTTCTATTTTAAAATGTATTATGTACAAACTTTCATTATCAAACTTATAATTTGTTTAGATGCCTTTTAGAATCCTTAAGCAATTTTCAAAACCTCTGAAGGTTCAATTTTAAAAGAATTCTTAATCATTGAATAGCAATATGCATTTGTTTATAATAGTTTTGATCGCAGTTCTCACTAGCGTGTTCTCACGTTTTCATAAACAAATGCGCATTATGCTGTACTGATTAGGAATTTTTATTACAAACTTTGATAGCCTGATTTGTATAAAATAGGCTAAAAGATGTGTAGGCCTTCTTAAACATTGTGATATGTCGTCTGATTTTGAAAATGGCACACTTTTATTTTTATTCCACTCTATAGGCGTATAAAAATACACAACCCAAGCATAAGTTACAAAAAATATGGTGGCACAACGGGCGAGAGGCCGTTTTAGCCCTCGTGTGTTTGCAGTACTCCTTTACGACTCGCGATACGCAAAATGCCTACTTATCGCCACTGATAAGCAATAAATTATTTTGAAACTGTATCTAAATGTTAATTAAAAGTATTATTCCCTATTGAAAATTTGCGGGAAATAAATTATATCTGCAGGAAAAAAAGTAAAGTTCACTTTCTTTCTCTCTCTCTCTCTCTCTCTCTCTCTCTCTCTCTCTCTCTTTTATTTTCAATTTCGAACTATCTCTTTCTATTTCCATGGGCCACACTCTTCAAATCAATAAAGTGTCCACAGTTAAGTCGGAAAATAAAGTTCCGACTGAAAATAAAGTTCTATATGCAACACAGGAATGAAGCCGGCTATTCCTTCGGGTGATTACTGTTTCAGCGAAGTGAGGGCAGTAAACCCACCCACGGGAATAATTCTCCACTTTGTTCCCTTGTTGCATAATGTACTATTTTTTAACATGCATAAAATGTACACTTTATCATGTCTGTGAACTGAATAAAAAATAACGCATTTCGAGCATAACTGATGGTGAGGAATAACCATTTCTACCCTATTTACAGTTTTGTGGTTCACATTTACTCAGCAAAAATGACCATTTCTACGATGTTGTATATATTTAATATTTAATTTACCACACACAATCCACATGTATAAAAGTGGCCCAATCATGCCTTTGGTAAAAAAAATATGGTGTGTAACGCGAACGGAGGGCATTTTTAAGCTCGGTTGATGTATTAAGCACTCGGCCTCGTCTCGGGTGCCTCCGACATCTTCGACTACAACTCGTATTGCAAACCTCTTATTCTTCTTCTTTAATGGCTGTGACTATAGCATCGTTTCGCCTTTACCAGGTGTTTATTTCAAACCTCATCATCGTTACAAATAGCCCATCCCTCCCTTTTACAAAATATACTATCAGGTACCACGTATCACCTTGATAATACCCGACGAGTGTGGGAGGCCAAGACGATTTTCAGTTTGTGGTACCCAAAGTAATCGAAAGTACAGAAAAGAGTATTTATTAAAAAGAAAAAGAAAGAATCAAGCAAAATGAATCGCCGATGTATGTCCCACGAATTGTGAATCGAGCAAAAAGAATCATTATTTATTTTCCCAATTCACGTGAATCTAGCACGATGGATCATGATTAATTTTATTACATTTATGCAGAAGTGTTCATGAATTGGCCGCAATTTGAGCTTGATTCATTTTTGAAAAATGCGTCTTATTCACTTCAAAAAGTAGTCGTTTAAATTTAACATTTACAGAAAAATGATTATTTTTCGAAAATAGAAAACTGAATTAAACCCAACTTGCGGCCGATTCGTGAATACCTCTGGCCGTAATGTTTTCTATTATTAAAATTAGTTTAGGTATGATTTTGTTCTCTGAATAGCAGAAACTTCTACAGTGCATTTTGACAGATAGGATTTCTCTTCTTAGTTTGAGGGTGGTTACTCCTGCCAAATAATGTATAATGTATAATGTAATACATTGATGGGGGTTGTAATTAAACATCCTGGCGGTTTCCTGAGTACTGCATTTTGTAATTTATTTAGTTTTTTGGTTAGGTGAGTTTTAGCGTTATGGGACAGAAAACTGCCCCATTCTAGCTTAGGTCTGACAATCATTTTGTAGAATTGGATCATGGTGTGGGGGTGTACCCCCCAGTTAAATTTTCCAATTGAAGATAGTATGTTAATTCCAAATTTTATCCTATTGACCAATTGTTGGATATGAAAATCCCACACAAGATTTGAGTACCAGAAAATTTCCAGATATTTAAGAATTATTTTGTTTGTGAGATTGTAATTATTCAGTGTGATTTGAAGTTTTCCCTCTTTGATATTAGGGTTTCCAAAAAATACTAATGTACATTTATTGATATATATTTTTAGATCTATAGATGTAAACCATTCATTCAACATTTCTAATTGACATTGGCCAGGTATATCATCAGCGAATGCGATACATTTAACGTTGGGAGAAAGTTTGCTTGTGATATGCATGATGTATATGTTGAATAAAAGGGGGCTGACTATGCACCCTTGTGGTAATTCTTTATTTGTGGATCCTTGAGCAAATTCAATACCATTGAGAAACCTATGTAATGTCCTATTTTGTATCAAATTTGATATAAAATTTATGATTTTACGGGGGATTTTGAGTTTAATTAATACTTTGATTAATTTTTCAAGATTCACGCTGTAGTATGCTCCTTCTAAATCAATTCCCAATACTCCAAGGGTTTGTTTCCTGCGGTTAGTATGTCAGAATGAAGGAGGTTCAAGTAGTTAGCACATGACCTACGAGGTCTGTCCCAAAATTATCCGACCTACGTTCATATCTTCGCGCGGAGAGACTCAGGCGACCTCTGGAGGGTACGAACGTCACCAGCAACTCCTAACCTTCTCGACAGTAGCCTGAGATACCGATGAAACGCCTTAGTTCCCGCACAGCGTGTATTTGTTTACAACGACTTTTTTGCGTTCGTCGCAATTTGCTTATTGCTAAAAATGGCAGAACCAACCGAACAGCGAATTTGCATAAAATTTTGCTTTAATCTCGGTAAAAGTTGTGCGGAAACTATTGAAATGTTGCAAAAGGCCTTTAAAGATGAGTGTATGGGCAAAACACAAATAAAAGAGTGGTATAGGCGGTTCAAAAGTGGCCGCACATCTGTTGACAGTGATCCTCGTTCTGGTCGACCTTCGACGGGACAGTTGAACAAGATCGTCGTTTGACTGTGAGAGAACTGGAAGATGAACTTGGAATACCAAAAAGTACTGTTTGGCGAATTTTAACCGAGAATTTGGGAAACCGGTGACTGGCTTCTTCATCACGACAATACTCCAGCGCACGCATCAAACCTTGTGCAGCAGTATTTATTGAAACACAGTGTTGCGCAGCTCCGCCAGCCTCCACACAGTCCTGATATAGCTCCCTGCGACTTTTGGCTGTTTCCTCGATTGAAAATGCCGCTTAAAGGACATCGATTCGACAATAAACAGACTGTTGAAACTAATGCGACGAATGCACTAAAGGCGATTCCGAAGTCTGACTTTCAAGAGTGCTTTAATAAGTGGAAACATCGATATGAGCGTCTTGTTCAATCAACTACTTTGAAGGATGCCACCCCTGGATGACGAAGAATAAATCAAGCGCCGAGAAATCGAAGTAGGTCGGATACTTTTGGGACAGACCTCGTATTCCTGCGAAACTCATTGAAAACTTCAGGTTATTTTTTTTTATTTTCTAGCCACCATTGTAATCTGTCATTGATTATTCTTTCGTTGATCTGGTATATGGTGCTACCCAAGGATATTGATCTAAAACGTTTATTAGAAGATTTTGGGATGAAGATTACGTTGAATTTGTTCCAGCTGTTGGGAAATTGGTCTGAGTTGAGTATAGGATGTTTATTTTTTTGGGGTTTGGAATCTTTTATTGAGTTGTATATGTATTGAATAAAGCATTCGTATGTGTTTAACATATTGTTTGAGTTTAGGTTATCGTATTTATCACAATTAATATCTATATTTTCCCGAAATTTACACCAATCTACTTTAGAGGCTATTATTTTAGTACTGACAGGTTCTAATTGGAATAGGAAATCTAAAATTGCGATTTTAATGGGGCGGTGGTCACTGCCCATGGGATCTGGGTCTACCTCCCATGAAATTTTTTCAAGAAGATCGTTGGAAATCATTGTGACATCTGGACAGCTATTGCGGGACCAGACCCTCGTAGCTGCGCCAGAGTTCACAATACTGGACGTGTTTGAGGTTTCGAGTATGGAATATAGATTTATACGGAGCTGATTAATGAAGTCAGTGCCCCAGTTATGGTGCTGAAATCCCCAGTGATAATGGTATTTTTGAATTGTTTACATGAATCTATAAATTTATGGAAATCAAGAGAGCTAATGACGTTTTAAAGAGGGTTGCATGTGAAGATAAGGTTGGCAAATCTATCTTTAAGTGATATTTTAATACTGAAACATTATAATCCCTTAGGGGTATATAGAGATTAAAGTCTTGAATATTGTATATTATGTTTGATGTAAATCAAGATGCCTTCATCTGAGTCCCTTAAACCATCCAGACGGTCCAATCTAATGTGATTGTACCCCTGAATTAGTAAGGTGTCTTCATCGTCTGCCATCTTGATTTCACTGATTAGATACAGAGATTGTCACATAATAGGATATAGTTATTAATTTCCTTCCATTTATTTCTTATCTGTTAAACACAAAATAACCAAGTAGATGATAATTGTCATATTTATGTAGGATGTGGCATTCTAGCCCCTGGACGGGACTTAGCAACTAGCACGTGAAATCGTAATATACAGGGTTTAAGTAAAATAAACGTCTAGTAAATAAAACAACTGACGAACTCTTAATATTAGTAGTTTGCGCACTTAAGGGGAACGCCCCATGTAAATGGCGCAAAAAAACGTTCTTTTTTTTTTGCAGAAGTCGATATTTATTAATGTGGAAAATATGTTCCTAAAGTTTCAAATTGTAACTCGCTCTCTAAAAGTGTCTACAGTCTAGCTTAGGTGTGCGTGCTCGCATGTGCGCCGTACAGGTCCGTAATTTTAAATATGCGATCAATCGTGGTCAAACGACGCACACATATACTTTATCACATTCTTCACCGACTGAACCTATAAAATGAACAATTTCTTTGAGTCTTATGACACAATTAAAGTCATTTTTTTGACAACAATATTTTTAATTCGATGATACATCTTTTTCATTATATCAATACATGTAAGTTAATTAGTACTGCAACAATGAAGAAGTATATCATTATTTAATTAATGTTGACTAGATAAGCGTAAACGAAAACCAAGCTTAGTGTAACTTATAAGAATGATTCGAAGTATAATAAACAAGAATCATGATGGCGCAGTAGGTAGAGCGTCCGCTCCAGGAGCTGAGGGTCGCCGGTTCAAATCTTCACGAGGTCGGTTTTTCCGGTAAAATAATTATATTTCAAATTAAAGTGTACAAATAGAAAAAATATAATATCTAGAATAAATAACAATCAGAGAAACATTAAATTAAAAATATTTTATAAATGTGAATTTTAAAATTACTAATTATGGGTGTAATCTGGAGATTTTGCACTATTTACAAGGATATTTCAGGAATTTTTTTTTACAACAAAATAAAATCCAATCATTTCAAATTTTTTATATGTTATTATTGACATCTTTAACTTCACAAAAAATAATTTAAGTTCATTTTACAATATTTAGGTAGTGCCTATTACGGCCAAAGTGGCCACCTAAAAAAAAAGGTATGTGACTAGCCCAGGCGGTACCGTCAGTCCAGGTAATCTGACAAAAAAATTCGAACGGATTATTGTTCTGTAAGCTAGTCGTTATCGCAGGTAGCAGATTTAGACTTTTTGATTTAAAAAAAAAAAATGGCGGACTTGTGAAAAAATATATCGAAAATTGGGGTAAAAAGCAAGAAATTTTTATTGAAAATAAACAATTCTGCTACCTGCGAAAGTCATTGGTGTGTAGAATAACATATCCAAATTTCAGCCCAATCCGTTTGATAGATTTTCTTTTGCCCCGGGTCGACTGTAAAAATGTTGTTTACAGAAAGACGCATTTAAAGATTTAGTAACACGTTTTTTATAAAAAATGTATACTTACATCAATTGTCTATGTCTGGTACATACAATAATACTTCGATTTCTTCATAAGCATCATTTTCAGCAATTTTTTCTGCTCTAACATTGATCCTGCCCGCTTCAGAAGCCTCAGAAGTTGCTTTCTCTGCTCTTTCTATCCGATGAGTATTGTACAGTTCGGCGTAGGCAATGGCGCGCGGTCCGATGTCGCCACCCATGACCTCCATAATTTTCAACACTTGCATAAATCCTTCATTGAAAATGCATGCAACTATCCATGTAGCTATTTTCAATTCTTTTGTCCCACAAAAATATGCTTCGGAACAAAATTCCATACGCAGTGGTTGAAGCTTTCCTTATTGTTATGCGTATTTTTGCCCAAACGCCTTTCCAAAAGATCATCGGATGATAATTCTTCATATATAGGCATTAAAATAGTCTCAATGTTTTCGTCAAAAGCAGGACGGGTGTACAAAAGGAGTGTCATTGTTTTACTAGTCGACGAATCCCTTGCCGACCTACGTTTTGTTTTCGTCGAACTCGCTTTGACTCCATGTGCCTCTTCTTCGGATTTCTGCTTCTTTTTTTTTTTAGTATCTTCAAGTTGTTTTCTAGCTTTCAACAACTGCGTAAGTGATTTCTTGGCTTCCTTTACGCGCCTAAACATTCGTTTTTTTACTTGTAAAACACACTTGTTTTTTACAACCACAGAATTGCCGTTGTAAACATCAGCTTCCAATAAATTCTTGAACGTCGTAGAATCACCATCTCCGTTATATTTCGTTTACTTTACGCCAAACCACTTCACAGATCGCTGAAACATTTCGATCACACCATCCACTTCCATTGTTCTCGAACTTCCTTCGTGATTTGCTGTACATTCTTTCGCATGATCTTCGTACTACTCCAAATACTCGTCCGTTTCTTCTTTGCCTACCCACTTTTTACATGCTTTACACACTATTTTTATTTTTAAATCTCTTATTAGTATTTATAATAAAGTTGAAAAAGCTCCTTCTATTTGACTCTTAGTAAAGAACAAGCATGACAGAAGCGACGAAAGGTGCACTGCGGCGCGTACGCGCGAGCGAATATTAAAGCGCTATAAAGAAGCTCCGTGATTAATATCGGTTCCCAACGTGTATAATGGTTTCTACAAATCTCAAAATTGTTTCCTTGTTAGTAATTATGATAAAGTTGAAGAAATACGCATTCTTTCTGACTCCCAATGAGGACAAGCGTGACAGAAGCGCTGAAATGTGCCGCGGAGCAAGTATAATATTATTTGATAAATAGCTATTTAATGAAATGCCGTTTAATTGTTATTTTTTCTCTGTGTATGTGACTTTCTAAATATACGACTATGTTAAAATATTATTGTATTTAATTAAAAGTTAATATTTAATAAAATTAAAGAAAATCGTTGTGTGTCTGCGTTGTAAGACAACATTATAATATTTTTTTTTTTCCTATTTTCTCCCTATTATATATCTCCCTACTATATATGTAAAAATATAATAAACGTCCGTAATTTTTTATTGAATTATTTTAAGAATATTTCTTTAAAGTTTAAGAAAAATTCATAAAAAAAGCCGTGCGCAACTGGAATAATTTTAACATCAAAAATATTAATTTGCAGATATCAAAACTTTTATAAAACAATCATAATTGATTTGCCATGTGGTATAAAAATAATATATATTTGTTAATGAACTCTTTTAAAGTCAAAATAACATTTAATTCCATTAATAGATATGATATATAATGATACATATCTATAATAATTATTCATTTTAATTTTGAATATTGCAAATTGTTATCATTTGAGATATTTATAAGTAAAAAAATAATTCTTTCAATTAAACGATATTAGCAGCGATACTCTGGTAGAAACGTTGACGAGTTGTTAGTGATAGCATAGCGATTTTTGTTCAAATTCACTAATTTATCCTTAAGGAATTAGCTAGTTTAACCGCTACCTGACGACGTCTTTTACCGAACAACTGGCTAACAACTGGTTCATTATAAAAATTCTATTTCAAGCGAATTTAATAACCTTAATTAGTTTTAATCAATGTTTACATTAATTTAATTAAAAACGATAAATATTTTGAGTCATATAATGACTATTTTATGAAACAAGAGATTGATTTTGCTATAAGTCGTTTCTTTATGAGGTTATATTTTAGTATACCCTCAATTTAAAATTTTATGTTCATAAACATAGTATGAATATCATTTCCTTCTAGATTATGTAGTATATGCATACATATTTTTAATTTTTATTGAAACATTTATAAGACTAAGCACTATGAGAAGTTTTTCTTTACAATGCAGTTCAGCCAAGCTGTTGCATATAGTAATAGACAGAAGGAATGTAGTCGAATTTATATAACGGCGTCAACGGTGAATACTCGTAACAGGGAGACTAGATACTAAGTATCATGTAATTACCTACAAAAGCTGAAAATGAAATTTAAAACGTCTTGACTAAAGAGTTACAAGGACTAGAAGCACATACACACACACATGAAACAGAGAAGGAAAATATAGCAAGATAGTTTACTGTTATCGGCTAGAATTATTTACACTAGAAGTTATCACGTATACACAGCCTGCGATACATACACTTTCACACAAAATATTGAAAGATAAAGAAGCCCAAGGGTTTGCATATAGCCCGACTAAAGTTTCCGAAATAGCCTGCTAATCGAAAACATCGTCGAAATTGTCAAAACAAACAATGGATAACCTCACAACGCGCGCGGACGACGGCGTTGAAATGTGCACATATGCACGCATATGACGCGGGCAATGCGACACGACGAGAGCGCCTAGCCGCGGCCGCTGCCTATGTATCCGCGGCTTCTACCGCTTGTCGGGAGAAATACTTAAGAAATAACTAACGAAATTGGCCATTCACTAGCGAATTGACCATTCGAACTCATCAATTTTCTACTAGAGTAAACATTTTAATATTCAAATAGTGTTTAATAAATTATTTTTACCATTTATTTAAGACAAATAATTGGTATACCGTTTAACGTTTTATACACGCAGCACGTTCCGCAACGTATTTTTCGTCTTCTACCACGCTTGTTCCTGATTAGGAGTCACAACGAATGCGTTTTTCTTCACCCCTGTCATAAATACTAATACAAATTAAGGAACAATAAATTTTTCTCAAAAAAGAAACTTTCTAGCGTTCTAAAAACGAGGAAAATAAAAATTGGCAACAAATTGTAATATTGCGAGAATGGAGTCGGCCAACTAAAATGACTGTCAAGCTAACTAAGATTGTGAGAAAATTGGAAAATTTAGAGAATCGAGTTAGACAACAAAAATGTATCAAGTCAACTCGATTCTCGAAATTTTCCAATTTTCTCCCAATGTTAGTTAGCTTGACATTAACACTTTCAAATTTAGTTGGTCAACTCAATTTTCGATACTCTTTAATTAATTTACATTTGATGGATTGCTTGACATTCATTTTAGTTGTCCGACTCTATTTTCACAATATTACAATTTATTGCCAATTTTTATTTCCCTCGTTTTTAGAACTATAGAAAATTCGAAAACGAATGAAAACACTAATCTCAAAGAGTAAGCTTTGTTTTGTAACGTTGATTCTTTCGAAACCAAGATTTTCATGAATTTCGATGTTTTGTAGGTCACTGAATCAGAATATGTAGCGTTTTCAAATGTGTGTGTGTGTGTGTGTGTGTGCGTGCGTGCGTGCGTGCGTGCGTGTATGTGTGTGAGTGTGTCTGTGTAAAAATTTACTTTAAAGTTCTTTTGTTCAAGAAATGCGATTTTGAATTTTGAATTTTTTAAAAATTGAAAAAAGAATTTATTGTAAATTTATACGTTAGATAAGTAAAAAAAATGTGCACTTATTCATAAACAACGCGTAATTTCGTTACAATCTATATATCTAACATGTAACGGGGGTGCTTTACTCGTTAAATAAACAAATTAACAATTGAACGTGCGCTGCTGGTGTGCCCCGCACGCAATGCGTGTGAGTGATTTACCGTTTCGCTTACCTTGGGCTAGCCAGCGACACTTGAATGCTGCAGCCTTAATTTGGCTCAGCTATGCTGGTCTACCACGTTCATGTTGTAGAGATTCCGTTTCATATTTATTGCTATTTTGCAATGTAAATATTTTGTATTAGGATTTTGAATCTTGTAGAGAATTTCAAGACGAACAAATTTTTTCTCATTCATTTTTTTCTAGATGTGATATAAATCGAGGAACTTTAAGAAAGGTGCGGAAAAAATCATCATTTTTAGCTATTTTTCAGTTTTTTATTTTTTGAGGCATATAGAGGTATTTTTTTTTTTTTTTTTTAAGCTGGGACACACCTCGATATGATATTTCTAAATAATATTTAGAAGCGATTCCCTAAAATATCTAAAGTCCTTCAAGCAATATCCAAATGCAGACACTTTTAATTCCACTGGACTACGAAGCTAGTGCGTGCTCTGCGGGCCTCTCAGCTGCGGATCCTGCCTGGACGCCAAGTTGCAAACTGCGTCATAAACTTTACATAATGGAAACACGTGATATCGTTCCTCTATAATATTTTGGAATTTTTCTTGCTTTCATGCAGCTAAAGTAGCTTGAATTTACCTTTATCTGGTAACTTAGAGAAGTTTACATAGTTTTTAGAATTCAATTGAACTCTATGTGGCTCTCGTACTTAATATTGATTCTGTAGAATTAGTACTCTTGATTTGCTAAGTATTTGTCAACGTGTACCGATTTCGTTGATAAAATATAAGTTGCTTGCATGGTATTTACGTACAGATTGAACCAGAGATCGGTAAGTATTAGACCGCAAAGTATTATCGGATACTTTTCAGTTTTCTGTAAAGATCGAGAAATAACAACGAAATATCAAGTTTTAATCATTGTACCGACGTGTTAAGCCGATATACGCGATTTAAAAAAGTATCCGACCAATGTATCCGACGTATACGTTTTTCGAATACTTCTTAAAATTATGTATATTGGCTTAATACATGATGTAAAATGCTTAGAAATTGATATAATATGAAATATTGAGGTTAATGATGACGATTTTGAGAAAGCATGGAAGATGTTATTAGACTATGTTGGAATATCGCTATGCTTTAGCAAACGTATGTGTGTAACTGTAGTTATACACTACTACATGCTTGTACACAAATGAATCGACTTACTAAGAAATGAGTCCCAAAGACATAAACTGAAATGCGAGATATAGAAAAGAGTGGGGAACTATATGCGTCAGCCCCGATATTCTCTTACGCCCTTTTGTCAAGTGATTTTAGTCGTACTAGAGCATCTAGCTTGAGCAGTCGCACATTACTGACGTTAGTCCTTCCTTGTGCGAGTTTGAATAAATAAAAGTTATTTTATTTGAAATATACATGGCGTATTATCATTTATTTAACACCCATTTCCAATAGACTATTATGATAACAAGCGTAGGTTGATTAAGGGGACAGATTACACACACGTTCTTTTCGGTCTCGCACGAACAATTTCCACAGTGCTGAGCTTAAACTTATATACCGGAAAAATTAGCCGCCTTTGATGTTTGGTATGGTTTGAATAACAATTTTATGTTTGCTGTGTTGTGCAAACTCGATTATATTGTGTATTATTTTTCTATTTTTATAGCCTTAAAAAGGAACTCAATCAAGGAGTTCAAAACGTTGGCACAAATAAAAAATTGATTTACTCGCAGAGAATGATAGATTCCCTTTTTTGTGCAAATATTAACTAACAACGAGTAATAACTAACAACTGACAAAGTTATAGTCTATTTAAGGGAAAGTTCGTCGATTTTTTTAAATTTTATTATAAAATATGGCTTAAATAGACTATAACTTTGGTCTATAATTTTTATATACAAATTCTCACACACATATCATAACTACATGTATTTTGAACATAATAGAACCTTGAAAGCGTTAATTCAATCACATCAACTCTAAACCGTGCAGTAACCCAAGAAATATAGAGGTTTTCATTATAACCAACCATAGGGACCTAACGACCTTAAGGGCTAACACCACTGTAGAAATTTCAAAAAATCGATTTTTTTATTGGCTCAAAACATGCTTTCAACCTTCTAGAATATTGTACAAAAGATCCCATCCCGAAAAAAAAATTTTATTTGAAATTTCGGGACATATACCGACCGTCTTCGGCCGCTCCGTAACGCTGATCGCTTAGCTGCGAGAGATAGATAGATATATATACTGTTTATTCATCAAAGACGAAATTCTTACAATTGCATGTACATGTATTGTTATAATAATTAAAATATCAGTCAGTATTATATATTTGTTATCTTACATTTAACATTCACTTATTGCATTTCTTATGTATTAAATAACATTATTCACTGTAACAGTTCGTCAGTTTATAAAATCTAAATATAATGAACTGGTCATAGTCAGATGGCACATCACAGAACACGCTTCGTCAAAATACATAGAATAAAATAAATAAAATAGAAATAACATAATACGATAAAAATAAAAAGAATACATACACACACTTTACTAAATTTTTACGTATAACTATCACGTAAAAAATTTAAAAACACACTCATTCATATGACACTTTTACAATTCACGCTAATAAATACATTCACACTTAACACTTGACATATTTAATAAATAAATAAATTAATAACTAACTAAGTCAAATAAATAAATAAGTTAGATAAATAATTAAATAAATAAATAAATTAAATAAATAAATAATTCAAATAAATAAATAACCCAAATAAATATCCGAGTCAGATGGGGAATACACAGAGATGAACAAAATAATGTATAAACCGATTCTCGAAAAGTTCACCTCTATGTATTCCCGTCACCATGTAATTGTTTAAGGTGCCTGCTAAACGCCATTTTAAATTTACAAAAAGATGGCAGGCACCTCACACTGCTTGGGAGCGAATTCCAGAGGTGCGCACCTTGAACTCTAAACGAGAATAGGCCCTTATCGGTGCGCGACCCCGGAACCGAGAGCTCTTTCGTACCACTCCTACTTGAAGTCCTGGCCTGGTTTTTTTCAAAGAGGGCAGTAAGATATGGTGGCTACCGCATGACAACCGCTTTGTAAAGCAGCAGCCCCATAAAATACTCCCTCCTCACCTTCAGATCTAACCAGTCCAGTTTTTCCCTGTAGGCGGTGATATGCTCATCAGGCCTAACACCACATATGTATCTCACACATGAATTCTGTAAACGTTGTAGTCGTGTCTGAAGCTCCACTGACACGTCAAGAAGAACCACTGAGCAATAATCTAAGTGACGTAGTACCAGTGCACATGCCAGCTGCTTGCTCAGTATCTCTGTGGTGCTTGAACGGAATAATTTTAACCTACTGACCGTATTCAGTTGCGGCTTCCATGTTAACCTTCCGTCCATCACCACGCCGAGGTTGGTGACTATCGACAAAGGGAACGTGTACGCCGGTCTGTATCTCAATGCCTTGCAAGTCAAGGTTCTGAACCTGTTTGATGTTATGATCAGATCCGAAAATAATCGCTTTTGTTTTGCCGACATTGAGGCGCAGGCCAGCTGACGTTGCCCAGTTCGACACTGCTCGTGCTACAGCCGACATGCGACCGATACCATCACAAAGACCTTTCAGGGTCACTTGTGTGTAGGTTTGCAAGTCTTCAGCGTAAAGTATGTGTTCAACACCATCTAAGTCGAGTGCGTCTTGTAAGTCGTTTATGTACAGGCTGAAAAGCAGGGGTCCCAGGACTGAGCCCTGTGGAACGCCAAGATTGGTGGTTAGCCAACCTGAATCCCCTTTTGTGTTTGTGACGACTTTCTGTCGTCTCCCCATTATATATGACTTAAGCCACAGGAGAACACTCTTGGAGAATCCCATGCACATCAGCTTACGCAGCAGTTTAGTGTGTGAGATGGTGTCGAATGCTTTGCTAAAATCAAACATCCACAAAACTGTCAATAGTTTTTTGTTGTTGTTAATGTCAGTTTTAGTAGTGCTGTCTGTGTACTGTGATTCTGTCGAAAACCAGTCTGCATCGGGTCCAAAGTATTGTTTTCTCGTAAAAAGTCAGTTATTTGGTCGTGTACTATTTTTTCCAGGACCTTAGAAAGGAAACTCAGTAGGGCAATTGGTCGGAAATATGACACCGTAGGTGGGACAGGCTTCTTCTTCAAAGGCACCAATTGAGCTCTCTTTCAAGTTACCGGAAAAATGCCACTGGACAGAGAGAAGTTAAAGATCTTAACAATATGATCTCCCACAAACGGAAGAGCCTTAGCCACTATACTTTGGGGAATGCCGTCTTCCCTTCTGGCCTGTGATGAGAAATGGGCAACAGCCAGGACCACGTCCGAGAAGCTGACTTCTCGGAAAACAAAGCCGTCATCACTGGCAGTGGTCAAGATGTTGTCAAGTTCTTCATCACTTTCACTTTGGGAGATCGACACCCCTGCAAAGTGGGCATTGAGCTCTTCCGGCGAGAAACCATGAAGCTCCTCTCCTGTCTTTGGCAGAAGGCCCAGAGCCTTGAGCTCTTTCCAGATATCTTTCTTATTATCAATTGCTTCAAAAATTCTATTTTGTAAAAATCTTTCCCTTGTTTCCTTCGTTCGTAATTCAGCTTCAGAGGTGTGTACCTGATGAGAAGGACCGCCTTATGGCTTGCCTATTGTTCGCAAACTTCCCTAATACTCCTATAGATGTCGATCTTAAGCTATTATGAGTCAGTTAGGCTAGTTTCAAAACAAAGTACGTTAGTGTAGCGTCTGTATATCGTAAGAAAATGACGCTCTCATTTTCACTTTCGAAACTACATTTTTGTGAAAGTTTTAATTATTTATTATTACGTTGAGCAAAATGGAGAAAAAAAGTGTACGCAGGAAGAAAAGACACGAAAAGAAACTATCCAACACGGCATCGGAGCCGTACATCAGCGAATCGTCCGATGAATCGATACGAAGCTGAAGGTGATTCCAGTGGCGTCAGTGCATCGGCAAAAAAGCTAAAGACTTCCTAGGACGATTTCGATGTAAATTATACATTTGGATACCGAATCATTAACTTTTTGGCAGTATTTTCTGCAATTTCTGAGCATGTGAAGCGTAAAACGTGCGGTTCTAATATAACTTTTCATGAAAGAAGTTCTCGGGGCTTGGGCTTCAAAATTGTAATTGTTTGCCCAAAGTGTCCAGAAATTGTTATACCTGTAATAACAGTACATTTATAAAAAATGCATATGAAATTAATCGTCGGATGGTGTTAGCAATGCGATTAATAGGAGCAGGACTGAATGGAATGATGAAATTTTGTGCGTTTATGCAATTACCGCGTACTGTTTTCCAATATTTCTACGATAAAATAGTGAATCTCATTTCAATAGCAACATCAACAGTTCGTGATAACAGTATGAAGCAAACTGGACAAGAGGAGATACGAAAGAGCGAAGAAAATGGTCAATCTCAAGGGATTACCATTTCAGGAGATGGTTCTTGGAGAAAACGAGGGTATTCATCGCTTTTTGGAGTTGTATCTTTTATTGGATGGCTTACTTAGTCCAGTCAAATTAGTTTTTGAGGTATCAATAATCCCAATGACATCGTTTAAGGGCTTAAATTGTTCGGAAGAGTGTCTAGAATGATAATCTGAAGACGTGAACAATGGATCCCGTAAGCTTTATAAACAATTAACAATTAAAGTTGGATTTCTGCACTTTTTTTCTTATTTCGCTCTGTATCTTGGAAAGTATTGATTTTAGAGGAAAAGGTTATTAAAAAAAGTTGTTCGTTATTAAATTTTCTATAAAAAAGTCAGGGAGGTCACATTTCTATTATAGTTTCTTTGCAAATTGAAAAAGAACGCTAAATTCGTGAAAATTGAAAATTGTTTATAACTTTTGAGAAAATTAATATTTTTCAATCATATTTCAGAAAAATATAGTACTCAAGTAATAGAAATAGCATGCAAAATTTCAAGTCTCTATTCATTATAGTTTTTTCTAAAATAATAGCTATATTTCGAAATTTCTTTTTTTCACGGTACTGGCAAATGTTAAAAAATCAGTCAGTTTAGTCGCCCTTGTTCATACGCAATCTAGAAGAGTTATATTTTAATAAACTTTTTCGAGAACTGCAAAATTTTAATTAGGGGCTCTCTGGGATGTAAATGTTTATAAAACGCTTAATTAACTTTTTATGTAGGAGACAATATTTTAGTCCGATTTTAATCAAACAAAATTCATTGCAAAGCGGCGATTTTTATCTTAATTTTGAAAAAAAATCGTTTTTCTACGAGCATTAGGAGCCAAGATACATTTTTTTTATAATAAGCCATTGCTCAGTACACAAATGAGATATTGCAAATTTTCAAATTTGCTGCTACAGTTGAAAACTTATACCTTTAGGATAACTGCCACTCGTAACTCTAAAATCAATTTTTAACTACAAATTCAATCTCGGAAAGCAATGACCGCTCAACGGCGGCCGATCAGCAGCGCGGGAGACGGAGTGGGGGCACCGCCGCGCGCTCGAGTCTCAAAGCTGACAAACTTACTTCAAATCGTAGCGCTCGGAAAAACTCGCCGTAAATCGGTCAATTTTTATCGTATCTTGCTCTTTTTTTTTTAATTTGAGGTAGCGCGAGTAAAAAATAACATTGGTGTCATTACTTTTAGTCAGTTAATTTATTTAAACCTTTAAAATGTAATAAATTTCATTTTATCATTTTTTCCTGCATCAGAATCGCTTTTTACATTACATTAAGAAAGTTTCGCGACTATTTACACATTCTTTTAATTATATTATTCATTTGCTTTTGAAGATTCGTATTTCAAGTAGCGACGGAATAAATTCAAACATATAAAGGGTCAGAGCGTAGATTCATTTTCGTTTTCATCATTTTCATCATTAATATCGTTGCTTACTGTTTCATCTTCTAACTCTACAGTTACTTCCTCTATGTTGGAGCAAGATTGTCCATGACAATTGTGGCAAATATCAGAGCAAGGAAGGCCATGTTTTCTACAACTACAAGTCATGCTCTTACAGCCCGTTTCGCACTTGCATGATATATATTCCAATAAATTTGTAGGAATCAGACTTGCAGTTGTATATGTAGGCCTTAAGCCTCCGGTAGTAACTTTCCAGCCCCACTTTAACGGATCTTTCGAATTACCAAGCCACTGCTGGATTTGTAAGTGCGTTCTATTGGAATGTTCGGCACTTGCCCCTTCAGTTGGAGGTAAAGCTTAAAAGACGATTTGATCGGTGATTTCTTAAACAGTAAATATCGCAACGCATTCAAAGACATGTCTTTATTTTGATTTGAATATAATCGTTTGATTATTGTATTATCAGCCTCAGCAATGCTGCATGATCGGCATGATCGGCATTAAAATCATAAAATTTTTGCGCAATTTTTACAAGTTCGTCGCTTTTGTCAAGTAATTTAGTCAATTTATTTTTACCTAGCCTGTAGAAAGCCGATGTGGTATCACAGCCACTAAATGCATGTAAAAACGCAACTATATTTTTTAGTTTTGAATATTTAAAACTATTGTTGCTATAAAGCTTTTCGTGAATTTGACCTTTTCCGGGTTTAACAAATAAATTGATTTATTATCAGGAGCCAACTGAGTTAAAATAACGAGTAGATCTACGTCTTCGCCAACTATCACAGAATTTGTAACGCTATTACTCACTTCAAGTGCCGTTTGTACAATTAACGTATCAGCATCTTCTTCCGCTTGTAAAGTACGATATCCCGCTGCAGATAAATCTTCTTGTAGCATAGTGACTAATCTATTTTTATTTTTTTCATTTGACAAAAAAGTCTCTTGCGAAGTTGTTATGTTCCTTGAACGTTCGAACGCGATCTCTCTACCAACTTGACGTGTCATTCTACGAGCTCGTTCTGCGCTTTTGGTGTGTAAATTTGCTGATATATCGAGATCATCAATGCTTCTGAACCTTTAAATTTGAATTGTCACCGTCGCTACTTGAAATACGATTGAGTTGAATTTTTTCCAGAGAATAAAAGTAAAAATAGGAATCTTCAAAAGCAAATGAATAATATAATTAAAAGAATGTGTAAATAGTCGCGAAACTTTCTTAATGTAATGTAAAAAGCGATTCTGATGCAGGAAAAAATGATAAAATGAAATTTATTACATTTTAAAGGTTTAAATAAATTAACTGACTAAAAGTAATGACACCAATGTTATTTTTTACTCGCGCTACCTCAAATTAAAAAAAAAAGAGCAAGATACGATAAAAATTGACCGATTTACGGCGAGTTTTTCCGAGCGCTACGATTTGAAGTAAGTTTGTCAGCTTTGAGACTCGAGCGCGCGGCGGTGCCCCCACTCCGTCTCCCGCGCTGCTGATCGGCCGCCGTTGAGCGGTCATTGCTTTCCGAGATTGAATTTGTAGTTAAAAATTGATTTTAGAGTTACGAGTGGCAGTTATCCTAAAGGTATAAGTTTTCAACTGTAGCAGCAAATTTGAAAATTTGCAATATCTCATTTGTGTACTGAGCAATGGCTTATTATAAAAAAAATGTATCTTGGCTCCTAATGCTCGTAGAAAAACGATTTTTTTTCAAAATTAAGATAAAAATCGCCGCTTTGCAATGAATTTTGTTTGATTAAAATCGGACTAAAATATTGTCTCCTACATAAAAAGTTAATTAAGCGTTTTATAAACATTTACATCCCAGAGAGCCCCTAATTAAAATTTTGCAGTTCTCGAAAAAGTTTATTAAAATATAACTCTTCTAGATTGCGTATGGACAAGGGCGACTAAACGTGACTGATTTTTTAACATTTGCCAGTACCGTGAAAAAAAATTATTTCGAAATATAGCTATTATTTTAGAAAAAACTATAATGAATAGAGACTTTAAATTTTGCAAGCTATTTCTATTACTTGAGTACTATATTTTTCTGAAATATGATTGAAAAATATTAATTTTCTCAAAAGTTATAAACAATTTTCAATTTTCACGAATTTAGCGTTCTTTTGCAATTTGCAAAGAAACTATAATAGATAGAAATGTGCCCTCGCTGACTTTTTTATACAAAAATTTAATAACGAACAACTTTTTTTAATAATTTTTTCCTCTCAAATCAATACTTTCCAAGATACAGAGCGAAATAAGAAAAAAAGTGCAGAAATCCAACTTTAATTGTTAATTGTTTATAAAGCTTACGGGATCCATTGTTCACGTCTTCAGATTATCATTCTAGACACTCTTCCGAACAATTTAAGCCCTTAACCGATGTCATTGAGATTATTGATAAAATTTATCGTTTTGAGTCTAATTTGACTGTACTAGCTGGAAACATCGTCGATGTGACTGTAAAATCTAAATATTGTAAGTCTTGCGAGCACTGGAAAAATAGAACAGAAACATCTGAATACGAAAAATGGTATGCATCACACGCCGATTTATGTCAAGCAAATCATGAAGGTTCATCTGGTAAAATGGAGGTAGATGCTGTTATTGAAATGTTTTCTGGTTCCGACAGTTTCCACGGCCTAAAGTATGTGAATTATATTGGTGATGGTGACAGCAAGACTTTCAAATGCATACTGGATTCTAAACCGTACACTAATTTTGAAGTACAAGAAAAAAAAATGCATCGATCATGCACAGAAAAGAATGGGAACGGTCTTCAAAATCTAAAAAAAAAGACGAAAGGCATTGAAGGAAATGGAAAATTAACAAATAAGTTGATTGATAAATTAACAATTTATTATGGTTTGGCAATACGGAGGAATCCAAATTGCATAGAGAAAATGAGAAACGAAATCTGGGCAACTCGGTATTATAAAATATCGACCGACGACAATCCTCAGCAGGATAATTGTTCAGATTCCTGGTGTGCTTGGAAAATCGCACAGCTGAAGATTCGTTGGACACGTTGCATCATGAACTGCCACTTCCTGAAGAAGTTTGCGAAGCCATTGAGCCTGTTTATACAGAGTTGAGTCGAGATGTGTTGCTGCACCGTTGCTTAGGAGGTTATACTCAGAACAGCAACGTAAGTTTCAATGCCACCGTTTGGAACTTGGCTCCGAAATCGTACTCGAGTGACAAGAAAGTTCTGGATATTGCCACTGATATTGCAGTGTGCAATTTTAATGATGGCCTTAAATGTGTCCTTCGAATTAAGAAAGCTTTGGAGATGGATATAGGTCTGCAGGCTTACAATTTTTGTTGTGAAGCCAACGATAAGCGCATCAGGCACGCTGAACGCTCTCTGTCCGACACAGCGAAAGACGCGCGATCGAACATAAAAGCGATAAGAAAATAAGACGAGGAGGAGAATTTGCATTTGGAAGGGCAGCTTTATGGTCCTGGTATTGCAGACTAACGGTCAAATTTTTTCTTTAAATGATTTCCTCATTTTTTTACGTCCGAAACTGATTTTGAAACTTTAAGTTGATTTTTCTCGAGTTTTTCTCAACGGGCACGCAGCATAACTTGAACAGTTTTCATCCGATCTATTTGAAATTTTAACCATATCTTAATTATTATATTTCAAAGTGAATCACGTAGGGGATTTTTAATAAATTGATTTAAACAATTTTTATAAACAAAAACGTGCTTTTTTTCATGAAAATTTTTAATTTATTTTCAATTCACTGCCAAATTTGCAAAAATCAATATTTTTAAAATTCCCTACGTGATTCACTAACTATTAACATCAAGATTAAGTGAATTTTTTTGTTCCAGGTGGAATGTGCGATTGGTACACTGCGTGCCGTAGAGCGCTTCCGATGCAAAATGCCTCAAGAGATCGGCTATAAATCAGCCATTTTGTAATTTTTTTCCTCTGTTTTTTTTTAAATGTACTATAATATTAGACTAATGATATATCCAAATATCATTTCTTTATAACCTTTCTTTCCATTAAAACAAAATACCCAAAAAACGCTTTTTTCGCTATCACGGTGATGTTACTCCTTAACATAAAAATTAAATAAAATTAGTTATATTTTGATAAAATGTTCAAATTTACCGAAATAAAACAGGTAATATATGATGAGTGTCTTAGTTTTACCTTAAAATATATTATCAATTTAAAGGTGTATCTGTTCCCTTTAAAACAATTATATGTTCGAACTTTTCACTGCTAAGGTAGTTATCCCCCAACTATGTGAGTAAAACGAGGCTGAAAAATAAAAATCTCAATATACATGAATTTCTATATGTGTAAAATAAGAGTAACACAAAAGAATTATTTTCATGCTTTTCTTAATACAATAAAACGAAAAATATATAAATTACAAAGGAATTCTCAGCTTTTAACTCACCTAGTTATGATCAATAGTGAGATTTACGAACTTTGGATTAAAATTATTTCACTGCTGTATTAACTAGCTTCTAGAAATGAACATATATACTTTATTAGGCTTTCATCTTATTTTTCCCAAATTTTCAGACATTTCTCGAGACTTGCTCAATTGCTAGAGCTGAAATGAACTCATATTCATGGATTTTTCGTTGAAATCGCCATATTCTATTGAAATTAGACCCGAAACGCGTGAACTTTGGATGAGTATAACTCACAATCTATATGGTATAGAGATTTGAAATATTGCAGGGATATTCTTTGAGATAAAAATTGATTTTGCTCAAAATTTCAGAAGTTTCTCGAGACTTTTGATTTTAGGGGATAACTACCTTAAGGATATAAAAAATTAATCCTCTTTTGAGTTCAAGCGACTTGTGAAGGAGACATTTAATCCTCTCGAGGCTTTAGTATCATTAGGTTGCCCTATTGACCAGTGGGGAGATTTTATAGTTTATTTAACTGTAAATCGTTTAGATATTAATTCACGTCGAGGTTGGGAAAAGCAGCGAGGGAGTTCTTCAAATCCTTCTGAACTAGAAATTTTTAAAACTTTTCTGCAAACGCTAACTTGACGTTAGAATCTATCGAAGAAGGCAGTAAGACTTCGTTACCTGCTCCTCAAAAAGCAAATATTTTGCAAAAGAAGAATACAAATGAGAATTCCCGTTTGAACTCTAAAACTTCTTCAGTACACTCATTATTGACTACGTCTAAGAAATCAACAAAAAAGACTGGAGGTAGATGCCCTATGTGCGATCAGGCACATGTTAAGTTTTTAAAGGTAGAACTACCCTTGATAGGCGAAACTTCATACTAGATAAGGGGTTTGTGTTGCAATTTTTCGGCAAACATCCCACAAAAAATTGTCATTCTACATATCGGGGTAATAAATGCCAAGGCAAACACCATAATCTTTTACATTTTGGATCTACCTCTCAGACTAATTCTGGTGATATCTCTCGTTCTCATGATCGTTCAGGAGAGCAGTCAAATCAAATTGTACTAAAGGATGCAGGTTATATCCTTTAGAGCAATTCGAATAATTTCACCGCCTAGTCAATGAATACTTCTTGCTACAGCAAAAAATTTTGTCATAGCACCGAACGGAATCGAGGTCATGGTTCGAGCGATAGTTGACCCTTGCTCACAACCTATGACCAGACTTCTTTGGGCTGGTTATGATCTGATGAAACTCCAAATAACGGTCAAGCTTTGCTTTCACTGCCAGCATCATATCACTGTGCAGATTTTCGGTTGAATGAAACGCTACAGGATTTTTGGAGGCAGGAAGAGATTTCGAAATGTTATTTATACACTAAATCAGAGCAAGCATACGAAGATAAATTTGGATCATTGTTGATTAAAAAAGAAGATAAATGAATCGTTCTTCTGGCCCGACCATGGAGTATGGAAAGAGTCCAGTACGACCACAAAGCTATGTACTGTTTTTAATGGCTCTGTCAGAACAAAATCGGAATATTTAAATAATCTGCTTCATGCAGACCCTATTTTGTTACCATTTCTAATTGATTTAATCTGTGGTTGGAGAACGTATAAATTTGCTTTTGTAACTGACATTGTAACATAACATTTTGTTACGCCTATCTCTTATTACTTTATTAATTAAGTATTTGAACCTTTGAATGTTGCTCTGCACTAACCGTATTTACTGTTAATGGGCGCCAGGTAAAGCGCGGCTAGCCTGGCATGAACCTTATCCCAGAGGAGGTTCCGTGAAGCAAAATCAGGATCATTAATTCTACCAATAAATGACACTCCTGATTAATAATATTAATTTAAGTACCTAGGCTTTATTTTCCAATTATCCCATCTGGTTGCTATTTTACAAAATTTGTCTTTATTCAATATGGCTACGCGAGCCCGCGTGCGCGTCGCTTTACGGTCGAATCGCCACGTTTTCCCGAGCTGACTAATAAATAACAATCCCTTGAATTGACACTATGACTTTCCCAATTTGCACTGTGTATCGATAAATTCTACCGCGATTGTTGCACTACTTATACATTTCCTTACGGATAATGCCCAAAATTTAATTCCCGCGCACTGATTCCATGTTGGTGTTACACCACCAAATCGCGCGTTAATACCGTAATGTGATTTACTCTATATTTATATAATATAATAGAAAGTTACCGACTCCAAGAAGTGCCGATGGTCGCTCGACAATTATCAGTCCAACTCACCACAGCTAAGTGTCCTGAGAGGCTATAATTCGTCCAGCCGCTGCCTCGTGGTCGCAATGAAGTCGCTATTTTCCCCACGCTGCAAAGGTGCCCTATTCAAACTTTAACACTCCCTTTTTCCTAACTTTAACACTCCGATCAAAACTATCTGTAACTCAATAAAAATTACTCAATAATTTAACAATACTCCCCGTAACTCGCAACGTTCAACTAAATTTCGTGCTTCTACTGGATGCTACTAGTTCGACGCGTGGGCAGTCAATGGCCAAGATCGGAGAGGCCGGAAATTTTTCCCAAATTCGGCTTTTCTTCTGCCTATGTTCAGCCCACACACACTTGTTGCTTCTGCCCTTATGTTGTGTTTGATTGGCCTTGATTTTCCTTAAATGCGAAAATTAGCTAGATCCGCGGCAAGTTGAGTCGCTATCGTTGATTTATTCGCTCCGGGATTGTCGCCCTGCCCGCGAAACGCGGGCGATATGAATTGCTAATCATACACGCGCGGCAACCCGGCATGTGTATCTATTACGGGCGCTTTCAGTTTTGTCGCCGCGAGACCATCACAGTTAGTAGTGGCGGTATGCTCGCGCCGGCCTACACTATGGTAGACCGGCAGCTTCAGATGGCTTGCGACGAGGCGGCTGCTAGCTCTTCTATGAACCGTCGACTGCCGCATCTCTCTCTCTCTCTCTCTCTCTGTTTTTTCTCGGTCGCGATTCTCCTTCTCCTCATTCCCTCCAACAAACAACATAATAATTCCCCCCCATTAATAATACTGTTAAAAATAATATTTTAATGCTGAGCTCTGGTGACGGGGCGATTCGGTCGTGATTGACTGCCCTGAGTTTAAATAACATTTTGACGCGAAATACGCGTCACAACATAAAGAAAATGTTCGGGCAAATTCTCATTGATGATCAGCATTATCATTATCAATTCATCCTCTGGAGATCAACTGCTAGACTTCCTATGGAGATCTATAGACTTATTATGATTGCTTACTGAACTGCCTGTGCTCCTTTCATAGCTTCTCGAGTACTCAAACAATTAGCTTCGTATTATGAGAAACGATATCCTCTCCCTGCCGAAGTTGTTCGGAAGGAAATCTATATGGACAATGCTTTGTTAAGCGCTCATTCGATTTAAGACGCGATCGTCAAGCTAAAGGAAACTGCTAATTTACTCAAACAAGGTAGTTTTAAGTTACACAAATGGGCATCCAGCGATGAATGAATTTTCTCGGCTATTTCTGGAGTAACTTCAGCAGGTGATTTAGCTTCTTTAGTTACTTCAACCGATACGGGTCATAATCTCCTGAAATATTATAAATAGTTCAATTTAAAAAATACTTTTTAATGCAATTCGATGAGTAGGTGTATGATAATTTTTTTTTTTGAGACGTTATATTAAAATTTCCGAAACTGCTATTATATTCTATTATTCTACGTGTACTATACGATTATGTTGACCTCTGATTGTACACTGTAAATTACATGTGTAAAAAATAGAGCTAATTTTCTATGCGATTTTATACACGAAAAAATTGATTTTTTTACGTGAAGTCAATTACGGGACCATCACTGAGTCCCACAAATTATCTATCATTTTTTCGTGCTCACAGTCCAGGCAACATAATTTTCAATAAGGTTGTTGCTGCGACTTCGATGAAACCTGTTGGGATAGGTTATAAATATGTTTAGAAATATGGGAAAAATAATTTTGTCCCAAATTAAAGGTCGCTTAATTATTTATTTAATAATTAGTGAAAAATAAACGTTTTTTTATTAACATTTTCGTTAATAACATTTCTTTCTTGATCCTGCGAAAAAGTGTAAGAGGAAAAAGTGTAAAATTAAATATCCTACAAAAGCCAATAATTAATAAAAATATATTTTTTTTATTTATTATTGTTAATTAGCAAAAATAATCAAAAAGGTGAAATATTGACATGTACGTGTTTTGTACATTGACTTCCGAGTGCTGTAACTTGAACAATTATCAGCTAAAGTTAATGGTACACAATATACTATCACATGCCTATAAATAAACAATTGGTAAAAAAGTGGTGTTTTCGCTTGTATATATGGACCATGCAACTTTTATTGAAAATTTTTGCTGGAGGTTGTAGATATCGATTAGTATTACCATAATCAACAAAATTCTTTTGCAAAATTACGAAGACAAATTTCTTTTTGGATAAATTACGGAGTTACGAGTCACGCAGCTTGCGGGCCACAGGTCTCAGTCCGCGTAGCGGGCTAGTTACAGTTTGTGATCATATTACCAAAAGTTTTGGTAAAATTTCCCTAATGTTTTGTAAAATTTACTCAACAGCTTCTCTATGTAGTTTCGGAGGAAGTAGCTTTAATTCAAAACATGCGATTAGGGCATAAGGGAGCTTCACTCCAATAATAGGGCTCGTTAATTAAACTTAATTAAATAACATTACAAAATGACAACTTTGTGTGTTCACATAACCACTTAACCATACATAGTTTCTGGAATAACTATTCAACTGTCTTGTCAGTTTACGTAAAAAGCAATGGTATTTGGTACCTAATCAAACAACATTATAATAAAGTGTATAATTAGCAATTAAACATAGTTTAGCATTTATAATTAAATAATTAATTGTAATCCAATAATAATTTATTACAGAATAAACATGGCTGACTTAGATAAATATGAAGATATTGTGCAAACACCTGATACTGTAACTGCTGTCTTATCCACTGAACTACCAGAAATCAAATTGTTTGGAAGATGGAATTGTGATGATGTTCACATTAATGATATGTCATTGCAAGATTACATCGCTGTTAAGGAAAAAAATGCTAAATATCTTCCACATTCGGCAGGGCGCTATGCAGCAAAACGGTTTCGTAAGGCACAATGTCCTATAGTCGAACGCTTGACAAACTCCCTCATGATGCATGGTAGAAATAACGGTAAAAAACTTATGGCCGTCCGTATCGTAAAGCATGCATTTGAAATTATTCATCTCCTCACTGGCGAAAATCCACTTCAGGTTTGTATTTATTTTTAATTGGTGGGCGATTCTTAGCATGGTGTAAAATTTTGTGTTCCAGGCAATTCCAAAAATTAAATTAGTTTTTTCTTATTTAAGGTGGTAAGATACTTAGAATGTTCAAAAAAGATAACAAAATTTTTATTATTGATTTTATATTCTATATATGAAGAGTATGTAAAAAATAATTCGTCAATTATTTCAATAAATAAAAGAGTTATGACTAATTGTATTGAAGCTCTCGTATAATTGTCAAAACAAAAACATAAAACATTAAATGGAATCATCCGCAGAGGAAAGAGGGGGAGGGGGGGGGCTGGTTCAAACATTAATTTATTTTTACGTTTTTTATCGTAGTATCGAAATTAAAGGAATAATCGCATTTTTTAAATGTTTTCTTACCTTGATAAAATACGTAGATGGGGCCACTAGGCCACACCCCTAAAAATGTAAAAAAAAAACGTGATTGAATGTTCAAAGAATATTCAGAAAAAAAGGCTCGAGCTCCTATCTATATAGAATGATAGGAATGTCTCTAGTAGCACCTTTCTACACCTTTATATATGTGTGTGTGTGTGTGTGTGTGTGTGTGTGTGTGTGTGTGTGTGTGTGTGTGTGTGTGTGTGTGTGTGTGTGTGTGTGTGTGTGTGTGTGTGTGTGTGTGTGTGTGTGTGTGTGTGTGTGTGTGTGTGTGTGTGTATATATATATATATATATATATATATATATACACATATCCCTCACACACACACACACACACACACACACACACACACACACACACACACACACACACACACACATATATAAAGGTGTAGAAAGGTGCTACTAGAGACATTCCTATCATTCTATATAGATAGGAGCTCGAGCCTTTTTTTCTGAATATTCTTTGAACATTCAATCACGTTTTTTTTTACATTTTTAGGGGTGTGGCCTAGTGGCCCCATCTACGTATTTTATCAAGGTAAGAAAACATTTAAAAAATGCGATTATTCCTTTAATTTCGACACTACGATAAAAAACGTAAAAATAAATTAATGTTTGAACCAGCCCCCCCCCCCCTCCCCCTCTTTCCTCATTATTTTTTTTAATTTTTACGGACATTTTTATCTGTACTCTTCACGTTTTAGGGGTGCTTAACGCCATTTTGAAGCCGCCATTTTCAAAATGGACAAAAACACCACTCGACTTTTTGTAGCTCTTGTCAATATGAACATTTTAAGCTATTGATGGTTCTCCTACGCCTCTTCAAATTTTGGGCAAGGGGGGGCCATTCGTTCACAAAGAATGCCTCATATATATGTTTTATTTAGAGTGTCTCATACACTCTTCAATCAAAAAAGCTTGTATAACCCCCCCCCCCCTTTTTGTTATATATCATCGATTAACAATTTCCCCCCTTTTTATATATAGTCAAATAACAATTTTCAATAATCTTATTTAGAGTCTCATATACTCATCGATCGAAATACTACTGTAAGTATTTAAATCTCAAAGCATTGTCTGAAAGATAATTTAACATTTTTTTTAATCAATTAAATAGCGTTTCGGCCTTATGTCGTATAAGTATGATACGAACAAGGAGAACATTATCCCTGCGAAACTCGGATATTGATGAGGCTTTGGGAAGTGCTTTCGGGTAACTGAAAATGAAGCCTAGCACCCTTACTTTGTTCTAATGGGCCTTTGTATTCCAGATATAAGCTTTTTTACTCCGAATATACGTTACTTTAGTAAAAAAAAAAAGTTACCTCTTCTGGTGATTATAAATATACACGTATTGACACTTGAAAAAGTGGCTTCAAATTTAATAAAGGTATGTAGAAAGAGCTTTAATTTGAGACCTGTAACGTTAAAAAAAATTAATTTGAGACTTGTAACGTTAAAAAATATTAATTTGAGGCAAAGTTATTAACAATTGAAGATGATGACTAAAAATGTATAATAAAAATGTAAATTAAAGCTCTTTTTGCCTAATTTTATTATCGTTCGGGCCTTTCAAATCACTAGAATTTTTGAAATATGAAATGTTATTAAATGCCAAGGGTGCAAGAGGATTATTATTAAATCAGGAATGTCGATAGGATGAATCTGCTAAGTTCAACTAACAGGCTTCAATTAACTTCACAATGCAATGAATATTTAATTTACGATTATTTTCGCAATTAGAACAGAAAACTTGTTTTTTTTTGTTTTTGTTTATTTGTTGCAATTTATTCTATACGGAGTAAACAAATCGCTGAGTAATTGGATAATCTATTTGCATTGGATACAGTATTACTTAAACAGCATTTTCAAACGACATGATGAATAGGTAATTGTAACAGACAAAGAATCTCTGCCAATTCATTGTCACTTTGCTTCCTCAAATTAAAAAAACTTACAAAATTAAATTTTTTGTTTAAAAACATTATTTTAAAATGCTATATCTTTTTTTTTATTAATAGTCTATATAGTTAGTTAAAACCGGTTAGTTGAACTGAGCGGATTAATCCTGTCGATATTCCTGATTTAATACTAGTTTTTTTGCGCCCTTGGCATATAGTAACATTTCATATTTCAAAAATTACAAATTGATATGTTCTTACACGTAGTTAGCGCGAAGCCCGTTCAAAAACTATTAGTAATAAACAAAAAAAAATTATTTTCGCAATTTGACAGCTGCACCGATTAGAACATTTCAATGATTATTTTCTAAGGATTATTACTTTAAAATCATGCGTAGAACTCTCTTCCACGGCTATCCACGGCACACTTCTTGTGGATACATATTAAGTTAAGTTATACTTTCTTAAGTGCAAAAAATTGTTTCATTTCTTAAATCTAAAAGCTCAAAGAGATAATTTTCTCCCGATTAGTATATTTAAACACGGTCATTTAAGATGGCTGCTAATAATTTTTAATTAGACATGTTGGGTGATAACTAATCTATCTTGAAGAACAAAATTGGGTGCGATAAAATAGGGCCGTGTAAAATTTTTTCTCTATTTTCTATCCCAATTTCACCCCTGTTTCTGGAGTAGCGGACCGAGATTGGTGATAATAATTTGTTGTCATATATATTACGTGATAACTAACCTATCTATAAAAACAAAAATTGGTTGCGATCAAACAAGGCCGTGTTAAATTTTCTTTTCTATTTTCTACCCCATTTCAACCCCCGTTTCCGGGGTAGCGGTCCGACTTGGGTGCTAATTATTTCTTATCATATGTATTTGATCATAATTAATATATGTGTAAAGAAGAAAATTGGGTGCGATCAAACAGTGCCGTGTTAAACTTTTTATTTAATTTCCTACCCCATTTCAACCCCTATTTCTGCGGTAGCGGACCGAGATGGAAGCTAATTATTTTTTGTTAAACGTATTAGGGGATAGGTAACATATTTGTGAAGAAAAAAATTGTGTGCGATCAAACAAGGCTGTGTAGAATTTCTATTTCTATTTTTACCCCATTTCAACCCCTGTTTTTGGGGTAGCTGGCCGAGATGGGTGCTTTTTTGTCATATGTATTAGGGGATAACTAACCTATCTGTGAAGAAAAAAATTGGGTTCGATCAAACAAGGACGTATTCATTTTCTTTTTCTATTTCCTACCCAATTTCAAACCTCGTTTCTGGGGTAGCGGACCGAGATGGGTTACTAATAATATTTTGTTCATCGTACTGGGTAATAACTAACCTATCTGTGAATATAAAATTTGGGTGCGATCAAACAAGGCTGTGTTAAACTTTTTCTTTTATTTTCTACCTTATTTCAACCCCTGTTTCTGGGGTAGCGGACCGATATGGATGCTAATAATTTATTGTTAAACGTTCTAGGTGATAACTAACTTATCTGTGACGAAAAAAATTGAGTATGGTTAAACAAGGCCGTGTTAATCTTTTTTTCTGTTTCCTACCCCATTTTAACCCTCTTTTATGGGGTAGCGGACCGACAGGGATGCTAATAATTTTTTGTCATATGTATTAGGTCATAATTAATGTGTCTGTGAATAAAAAAATTGGGTGCTATCAAACATGGCCCTTGTTAGATTTTGTTTTCTTTTTCCGACCATATTTCAACCCCTGTTTCTGGGGTTGCGGACCGAGATTGGTGCTAAGAACTTTTTGTTAAACGTTCTGGGTGATAATAACCTATCTGTGACGAAAAAAATTGGGTATGGTTAAACAAGGCAGTGTTAAATTTTTTTTCTTATTCCTACCTTTTGTGGAGTGACGGACCGTCAGGGGTGCTAATAATTTTTTGTCATGTGTATTGAATCATAATTAATATGTCTGTGAAAAAATAAATTGGGTGAGATTTAACGCGGCTAAGCTTTACATTTTTGTCTATTACTAACCCCATTGCAACTCTTGTTTGAGGGTGTTTCAGGCGTAAGTAATAGTTTAAAATATCTGGGTACCCTTTTGCAGTATAATAAGCCTAACTGCGTTGAAATTAAACGGGTACTACAAAAAAAATTTGTTTTCAATATCTTTCGATACGAGCGATGCAAAATTTAGTCATTATACGTAAATGTAAGACCGAATAAAAGCGGCATCATTGCCGGGGTCCGGTGGTGCGCGAGCGGTCGGTCATCCAAGTTAAGCAGCGGTGGGCGCGGTTAGTATTTGGATTGGTGACCACTCAGGAACCCAACCCCGTCCCACCAATGATGTTTTCGCAGATGGGGAACGAAAATTTAGGTGTTTTTCCGGAATAAGAAAGGTGCCAAAGTTTTACTTTCCTATCGGCTGATTCCTGGCCTGAGTTTTCTTGGTTTGTCAAGTTTTCCCCACGTCACAGGGTATGGCCCTGGGTGAATGCGGGAATTCAATGGGGTATAAAAGGTTGGTGATGGGATCAAACATTTCCACACATAGGTGATGGGAGTGCCCCGTAAAAGGGCACTAGGTGTCTATACGGGTTGGTAGAGAAGAATAAAAAAAAATAAGACCGAATAAGTATAAAAACCCACGTTTACGATCAAGAGCGAGTGATATAAAGTTTATGTAATTAATTTTAACAAACAAATATTTAAAAGTTAATAAAATAAATAAGAAAGATAAATTAACCACATAAATACATAACATTGATAACACGAATTTATGTACGCACCTATCAAATCAAATAATTTTTGGATAATAAAGAACCAACATATACAACCTTTGTACATACATGATATCGAGCACTCTTTCGGATAATTGAAAAAGGTAAGGACTTGCACGTTATTTAGAGAGCGCTCTAACATATAATAGAGTGAGCGCTTACTCTCTCTGTGAACTCGTACAGTCAACCAAGTACCTCTGCTTGACTAGTCCGACCGTTCGCGAACAAGAGCTTCTATAAGACTCTTATAAAAAGAAAGAGCCACATGCTTGCTCACAAGCAAGCGCTACTATAAGAGCACTGACTCTTATAAAAAGCAAGAGCCATCACCAATACGCGCTCACTTCCAGAAAATCGACGGAGCGCCTAAGTGTACGAAATGTTTGACAGATACCGATGAGCACTAGCTAACACAAGTTGGCCACTTTTTGTCATATAGCGCTTGTTCATAATATAATAAGCACACACACTAGTTAATTTTAATAAGATAATAATTTTAATAGTTTCTGAATAAATATTAGTTTTCTCTCGTAAATTAAATATATTTCTTACATTAAAATAGAACCCACACAATCAAACTTAATTCTGCTGTAACGTGTGTGTGCGTGTGTGTGTGCGTGCGTGCGTGCGTGCGTGCGTGCGTGCGTGCGTGCGTGCGTGCGTGTGTGTGTGTGTGTGTGTGTGATTCCGCGTCAAGTGAGCAAGTGAGGAATTTAAATACTCTGAAACTTTAAGAAAATGATGTATTACATACCCAAAATATATAAAAAAAAGTTTCAAACCCCTACCTCTATTGGTTCAAGATTTATGTCAAATTAAAAAACTTGATAATTCACAATTATAGTTTTAGAGATATAAGATAAAAGAAGATTTAGAATAGTACTGTCGAAATATCGCTATGCTTTAGCATACGTATGTGTGTAACTGTAGTTATACACTACTACATGCTTGTACAAAAATAAATCGACTTACTAAGAAATGTCCCAAAGACATAAACTGAAATGCGAGATATAGAAAAGAGTGGGGAACTATATGCGTCTGTCCCGATATTCTCTTATGCCCTTTTATAAAGTGTTTTTAGTCTTACTAAAGCATCTAGTTAGAGCAGTCGCACATTACTGACGTTATTCCTTCCTTGTGCAAGTTTGAATAAACGAAAGTTATTTTATTTGAAATATATATTGTGTATTATCATTTATTTAACACCCATTTCCAATAGGTTATGGGCCCAAATACGTGGTTAAACAATTGTGATTTCTACTTTGTAAAAATAACTGTTTATATTGAAATTATCGATCGTTATGTTCATTGAGAAAGTGAATTTTAGTGCTTAAAGAAATAAAACTTTAATCGAGAAGAATATGAGAAAAACGTGTTAATTAAGACAAACCGATGTTTAATAAAATATAATTATTACATACGAAGCTACTACAACAAAGGGAGAGTAGTGATTCCAGTACTGTTGCATTTCTAAGCCTGAAGACGTGTGAAATTTTAAGAGGACTACGATCTGTCATCGAAATGTCGACAAGTATTCTCAACATGCTGAATAAATTTAAAAAAAAATTAAATGGCAGAAAGAATAAGAAGGAAACAATGGATTATCACTATGAAAGATAAATTTGTTTAATTGAAGATTTTAATGTACAGAGAAAACTTCAAGTATAACAAAATAATTATTGGAGAAGTACAAATTGGAGTATTGAATGTCATAAGCAAAGCCTTTGTGATAAAATATTCATTCTGTGAAAGTTCAAAGATAAGAAAATAATTTCTGCTTCTTAACAGTGAAGTTTTAAAATCGTGATTATTAACAAAATGATTTATTTCAGAATTTTATTAAGTACCAATCAATGGCTTGTAAAAATCTGTGATAAAGAACGTATTTTTTATAACTACGACACAGAGAAGAAAGTTGAAATTATCGACTACATGTGTCAGGCACAATGGCTTCATTGTTCTATTCGAGATTCAAGTCGAGCAAGCCAGGCCCTCCATGAACACCCATTTCCAATAGGTACTATAACTCAGTTACGAAAAAGAAAAATCAAAGAAATTGACTTATTTTACTAAATTCAGGCCCTTATGGGTTTTAACATGTAAATCTGTATGTGATAAAATAAGCCAATTTCTTTTATTTTTTTCTCGTATCTGAGTTAAAGTACCATTCTAAATCTTCTTTTATCTTTAAATATATTTCTAAAACTATAATTGTAAATTTTTCTAACATAATTGCTGTATGCAGCTTAAAATTTGATCGGTGTATGGGCAGAAATTTGGACCAATCAAAATCATCAAAATTGGTGTTGCAAAAAATACTATCTTATTCTACATCAAATTTTCTTTCAAAAAACACGGACTATAAAACAATACTTTATTTTTTATAGTTCTTGAGATAATAATACGTACATTTTGAGAAAAATGAAAAGTGCAAATAATCAATATTTTTTTAGTTTGGCATAAATCCTGAACCAATAAATGTATGGGTTTGATACTTTTTTTTACATATTTTGGATGTGTAATACATCATTTTCTTGAAATTTCATGGCTGTTCGGGTTATAAGTCACGAACCAATATTTTTATTTATTTATATATATATTTATAACCCGAACAGCAGAACGTAATTCGGCTGTAACAACTGTAATTTTAAATTTAAATGTTCTTAATTTATTTTTATATCCAACCTTTCATAAATAGATAAATAAGTAAATATATATCTGTGTACATATATATATATTTACTTATTTATCTATTTATGAAAGGTTGGATATATAAATAAATTGAGAACATTTAAATTTAAAATTACAGTTTTTACAGCCGAATTACGTTCTACTGTGCGGGTTCTAAGTCGCGAACCAAAATTTTTATATATTTCGCGGAACTGATTTTTGCTCAGAAACTTCTACCAACTTATTAATTGTTTTAATTGAGTTTAATTACTATTAAACATATGGATACGGAATTAATTATTACTAATTGGTTAGCGTGCTCCGGATTCGTGAAGGTGAGCGCTCTATATTTTATATAGAGGAGCGCTCTGTGTTTTTGAAGGTGAGCGCTCTATATTTTATTTAGAGGAGCGCTGTGTTTTTGAAGCTGGTCGCTCTATTCTTACCTTGTTCTTTTGAATGTTCCCTTTTTCATAATTATATTTTTATATTTATATATGTATATTATTTTATGGGTTTATTGGGAGAAAATTTACTATTATGTAGTGTAATCTTTATCTTTCTAGCTTTGATTTATTTTATGTGATTCCAGAATTACAAGTTTTAACTTTACATTTATTAACGTTCGCTTCTGGATTCTAACCCTTCACTTGCGCGTATTATATTATTATATATTAAATCTAAAGACTTACAGAAATTTTATTATTACACGATGCGGTCGCGTGGCAATGTAGCAGCTGTTTGGAGTCTCTAGATCTTCCCGAGGCCGGTACTATAGAACTTATTTAGAGTCTCGTCGCTGGGCAGTAGCCGCTAACGCCGGAGACTTCGGCGGGCCGTTGAGGACGGTGCAGAGGCTCCAGGTCTCCTCGTCTCGTGAGTTCTAAGGTCTACTTCCTCCTGTCAGAAGGCATGCTTGTTCGAGGGTTCTCTGTTCGAACTTGTGAAACCTCAATCAAGAGGGGCTGACGGCCACCTTCACACTTCCATTCAACAAAAAATCTCTAAAAAGTGGTGCGCGAGGTATTTATAACATCGCGTATCGACCATGACGGTGGTATACGTCAGTACCTCACGTCCAACGAGAGCTCAACAAATTTCGGTGTGTCTGACCTGGACAAGAAGGGGAGAGTGCTGAGCCCACGCTTCGTCCTCGCGCAATATCTCCCGCGAGGCATTGGCGAATATTTGGACATAATTCGGTATTCGTTCGCTTAAGCATGTAAAGTCGTATATACGTATATGTATACAAGTGGCTATATAGATGTTCGTATATACTGTAAGGATTCGTAATTTTGTTATTATTTAATTTAAATATTATAACCTTTTTATCATAACATTTAATTATTTATCTTTACCCGAGGTACCTAAATGATAGAAAGAATAAGGAAATTATAGGATGAGTTTTTATGTGTGTTTGTATAGGTTTATAAATAAAGTGATATATATTATTTGTATAAAATAGCAGCTCAGGACTGGCATTTTTTTTAGCTTCACAGTTCCATACCATCAAAACAATTTGCGCTTACTCATATATTCGTCAATAGTAATAAGTAATCTGACGAATATATGAGTTAACTGTCCAAATCATTTTATAAGAGCAGAAGGAGTGAAAGTCCTGCTTGCTAGGCGGCTGCGATCGGCAGCCAGCTCAATCCTTTCGATTGCTCGGCCTCGCGACTTTCTTCGGCGGCTCGGCCTCGGACTGCTAACGTCACCTAGCAACCAGGCTCCCACTTTTCCTACCCTTTCCATCATGACTTTAGTGATACGGTCCGCCGGGCAAACCCCCACTGTAGCCGGTGGTAGATTGAATCGCTTGCAGAATTTTACCAGTGTTCATCTTTCTTTTTTAATGTACCTATTACTTGGGGTTTTTCATGCTCTTTATTTTCTAATACCGGCGAAGTGATTGTGGCTGTATTGACGATGTCATTCTAATCGCTATGAACCGACACTGACTGATTCTCGTCAACAATTAATTCAATCTCGGTACATATAGTAGATATTGAACAGGTGTCTTCGTCTTCTGCATCTTTTTCTGAGCACGAGCAGTTGTAATCATGAGTTTTTCTATATTATGTGGCGTAGAGCTCTAAAATTTCTAACGTCTCGTTTTCTTCTTAGGTGGCTACATTGAGCGGGAACTCATGTACAGCTTCTTTGGTTGAGTTTTTGCATTTATTCTTGACTTCACGTAGCCACGCTCTGATGAGAGCGGCCTTATACAGTGCACAGTTACGCCAAATGTCGAAGTTTGCTTTATGCTTCATAAAGCCGGTTAAAACTGTGTTTCTGTACAAAAAATCGAGGCTTGAAAAACTCGGTGCACAAAATTTTTCTATATTAATAATTCTGCGTCCAAATAGTTCGGTTAAATAATCTGTTTTTGTCTGTCCGAGTGTGTACATTTTTTAAGCACTTTTCACAATTTCTTTCGAATTATCGTGCACGCTTTCACTGATAAATCACCTTCAAACCGCTCGAGACCGTGAACAAATCTTGTTAATGTGTTATTCGTTCTCTGTAAGTACGAACTCAATAGCTAAAAATCATGCGGTGGTTTCACTATCCAATGAGCGCATGACTCACCGTTTAAAGATAATATCCCCACTTCTTTAGGAGTACAAGTGTAGTTCTTGAAAAAGGTTGAATATCAATAACTATTTCCATTTTTACAGTTAATAATAAACAGCTCTTAATTTTAGTTATTTTAATTTATTCATTAACGATGTGTGTCGCAACGAGCAAGAGACAACGACTTTCTGTTGCGGTATCAGAGCTACCTGGCTTATTGTAGAAAAAGCGCGGCCCCTGTGTTTAACTCTTTCCCCCACCCTTTTTAACCCCACTTTATTACTATGAGTTATGGTTTACAGTAATCTGGCGAGAATACTCAACCTAAATTATACAATTTATAGCTTTAGTAAGAGATCTCTCGAAGCGTACTTCTATACGTATAGATCCATGGCGTACTATATTCCAGTAATCTGAGTAATTTGCTGATAAATCAGGCGTTTGGTCGAAAGTGAAAAGACAGTAGCCGTCGGGGTAGTCGTTACGAATTATCTCGTTGCCTTCGTTCCAAAGTGTATACCTGAACCGGAAAAGAGTGTATGATATGCCTTAAGGTGATGCTAAACCCTCTTGTTACCGTAAAATACGGGGAACCACTTTTTTCATTCAATATTTAATTTTGAGAAAATATCTCTCTGAAAAGTGTTGTTTTTGAGTAGGACAATAACGTTTCATAGAGATATTTACTCAAAATTAAAAATAAAATAAGAAAAGTGGTTCCTCATATTTGTCGGTGACTGGTGGCTTTAGCATCACCTTAACGTATATTTTGTGTTTATCTGTAAAATTAGACTGTACACTGAAAGAAGTAAACAGCTGTCTCTACCCGGGAGGACCAAAGCAATACTTACTTGGCTCTCCAAACCAAATCGCATGTGAGAGCCAAGCAGATACTCCTTGGGTCTCGGGTAGTAATAACTGCTTATTTCTATCACTGTAGAGGTCTGCTTGGTACTGTTACACCATCCACGTACAAAGATAGAAAGTTGATTGAAAAACGCTCAAAATTGAAAAGGTTCATAGTGCAATCGACGTTGAAGGCTCTATATTATCTACGAATCTTAGAACGATTCTTTTTGGCAATTGACCCAAAATAACTGTATCAAGTGTATCGCCTAAAATATCACTAGGTAACGATATCGATTTAATCTCTACACATGTAAGCGGATATGTATATGTTGTCTTGGCAGGGCGTTAGCGTGCACAAGTAAAATATTCGGATTAATTTTTACACGTCGAACGAGCAGCGAAGCTTCGAGTATATGTAAAGGAAAATTCCCTTCGGTAGACGTATCCAGAAGACAAACAGAGTATTTTGACCTAACGAGTCTCAGCCTTAGTTCAACACCGTTTTACAGAAGTCTATCTTGATGGCAGACATCGATATGTAATGGTCCAAGATCAACAATTATTGCCGCGTAGGTATGCTTGGTGTGTTGCACAAGCCCTGAGTTGCAGATAGCCTCCTCAGCATCTGATGCTGCGTTCATTTTCCTACCATATACGGTGAGAGTGAATCACATTTAAATGACACTGATCGCTACTCTGAAAAAAGTTTCACATTACTATTTTATAGGCAATATAGAGCCAGAAATAAGTAGAAAAAGAAAAATCGGGACTAATGGACTGTTGTTAGACAATATTGTTAAAAGACAATCGAAAATCAGGGTTATTGGTAAAACTTGATGAAGTCAAGGAATTTGGACTAGTTTCTAGGCAAGTAATTTACGAGAAAAAGGGTACTTTTTTCCGCTAATCATTTTTGCGGGCAAAAAGTGTAATTTTGGTCTCGCTTTTCAGGGAAGAAAGTGGCCATTTTCGTTCAGATGGGCATAAATATATTTTTAGCAATAAAATAAACAAATGTATACGTTATTATCATTTTAAATACCTATCGACTGGTGGAATATTGATGAGTTGGACCAGTTAGTTTAGTAACTATTACCTAGTTCAAACTAGGCAATAGTTCGCTACGATCTCGTTATTTCACAGTAGAAGAAGACAACGAAGACCGAGCAAAACGGACTAAACTGACATATAAGGAATATGGATGTGTTATTTGGTGGCGACACGAGTTTTTGATTGAAAAATACATCTATTTGATTAAACATGATGTGTGATAAGTTGTTGACAGGGCCGATTTTAGCTGAATCCGGAGTATCGTTTGGAAGTATTTGAACACGCACATTTAGCAAAGTATGCATAAGATCTAAGTAATACTCTCCATTACTCGATACGACGAACTCTAGTGGTGCACTGTCGTTAAGCGATGACACAGGCTTATAATGTATAAGTTCGCTCGCTTCGATAGATGTTTGCGTTTGAGGCAGTGTAAAAACGACATGATGGCGTTTAGCTGTATGTATAAAAAATAAATATCTTTTCAGGGCTTGAAAAAACTCTTTCCATTTTTGTGCATCATCTGGATAGTCTTGAGAATATTAAATTTTTCGGTTGACACACTTGATAAATAAGCTTTTTCCGCGTGTGTCGCGGTGGTCGCTCGCTTTTGCATGAGTACGTTAAGGGTTATCGCTGTGGAGCAGCGTGTCGCTCCACCCCACGAGCGGAAGGTGGGTGCGCTTAAACAGTGGATGCTCCACCTTGCGAGATCGACGCTGCAACCACCCTAATCAGCAGAATCGACGCTGATTTTTTTATTTTTTAATAGTTACACAATTTTTATTTTTAAAATTATGCATGTGCATTCTATTTTAATGTAAAAATATATTGCGAAGATGAAGGAGGGGAGGATGGGGATGTGTCGAGCTAGTGTTACACTTAAGGTAGCCCTATAGTAAAATTTGACGAAAAATTAGATTTATTTTTTATTTCATTTTCTAATACTTTGTACATGTTTAGAACAGAAATTGATTTCGTTTTGTCAATATTAGCCATAGAAATCGTTTTAATGAACTTAAAAGTTATTTATATGTATTTTTCCTCCGACCTTGATTGCACACAATCCAGCGTGTTCCTACATTAACCGAATCCTGACCTATGTCCAAATCTACTCTTTTGATCGATATTGTGCGATACAAACATTGTTTGAAAATCATCAGAAAATTATTTCTTATTTTTACGCGGATTTATTCTTGCTATACGCGGATGACTAGCAAACCTACACTCAAGTGACATGACGAGATCTTCATGTGGGTATCAGACGCATGTCGGCTGTTGCGCGGGCAGTGTAGGAGTGGGCCGAAGCATCCTGACTGCGACTCAATGTCGGCAAAACAAAAGCGATCATTTTTGGCTCCGAGCACAACATCAGTCGGCTGCAGGATCTTGGTTTGCCCGGCATTGAATTTCAGGAAAGTGTACATGTGCCTTTCTTTGACTCTGTCATAAACCTTGTTGATGTCAAGGACTCTAAACTCGCGTGGAAACTGCAGGTTAATGCAAAGTTGGAAAAAAGGTAAATCATGCTCTTTACAGCCTACGATTTTTTAGTTCATGCACAACTCAGGCCTTGAGAAAGCAGCTTGCATGTGCGCTGGTAGTGCCACATTTAGATTATTTTTTCGTGGTTCACCTCGATGTGTCTGACGAGCTCGAGACGAAGTTGCAACGACTTCAAAATTCATGTGTCAGATACATATGTGGTGTTACAAGGGACGAGCACATAACTCCTCACAGGAAATATCTTGGTTGGCTTACCATAAAGAAAAGAAAAGCGTACTTTGTGGGGTTATTATTGTATAAAGCAATAAATATGGGACAACCTCCGTATCTTGCAGCTCTCTTTGGTAAAAAAAACAGCTAGGACTTCCAGTAGGACTGGTGTAAAAGAGCTCTCGGTTCCGGGATCGCAGACTGATAAGGGTCTCTACTCGTTTAGAACCCCAGGCTCGCGATTCTGGAACTCCCTCCCCTGCAGTGTGAGGTATCTGCCGCCCTTACGTAAATTTAATTAATTTGAAAATTTTTTATTTATTTATTCATTTATTAATTTCTCTTTTTATTTTATTTTAATTTATCCGTTCTCCCGTGTTTTATATTCTCAGTCGTGAAATATGTCGTAATGTATAAAATATAAAGAGTATATATTAATAAAGAATGAGTGAATTTATCTGCGTGTGTTAGGAGTGTACGTATCTGCTTAATTGTAACTATTTTTAAATTATGACGTGATGGATGTACCGGTATGCAAGAATGAGTGAACCTCTAGAAATTGTTATGAAACTGTGATATCGACATGCTGTGATATATTAGATAATGACAAATTGTGCAACAATTATTCTTATACTTATATACTGAAGACCTGTGATAGTGATAAAAGATTTTAATGTAATGACAAAATAAATCGTATATCCATCTATGTATTTATCTTGCTACAAAAAAAGTTACGCCACACAGACCTCATTCGTTCGACTGATGCGCGAGTGTTACAAGAATACACTAAAAAAATAAAAGACATTCGGGATTTAGGATACAAAATAGAGGAAATTTGGGAGTGTGATTTTGATCGGCTTAAAAACTCGCAACATAAAATTTCCGAATACATACTTAATCACCCTCGTTTATCCGACGTAAAACTAAATCCTCGTGATGCATTTTTAGTTGGGCACATGGAAAATTTTGTTACAACGTATAAAGTCTGCGATGGGGAAAAAATTAGATATACTGCAATGTTGCTCCTTATTCTCAATAAATAATGCCTGAACACGTTCGCGGAAGCATAAGCGAATTTTATTAGGACGCCAGCTTATGCTACTACGCCTCGGCTTACGAAAGCTCCTCTCCCAGAGGAAGTTCCGATTGATCGAACACCGGCTCTCGGTGCAACCCTCGGCGACACCTGAAATCCTGAATGCGTGGAAGGGAAGGTATAGTTGTGAAATAAACACTCGGATGCTTAACTGGATCTTTCGATTATTCGGGAAAAACGCGATTCTAACGCCCGAGCTGGGTAATTTTAGTCTACATAAATATAAAATCCGTAGCCCCGATAATAACGCGCCAGAGATTCTCGCGCGAATTCCCTCTTCGACACTCCCGAGCACACTTTCCGTTGCTGGCCGCGACACGCCAGTTCGAACCGCAATGGCTTATTCTATCCACTCACCGTCTGTAACTCTGCTGCTCGCACTTCCCCTCGTACAGGTGATATCTCGTGCCCTGTGAACTTCGGCCTACAACAAACTAGCTAAATCCCTGGGCGATAATGTCGGTAATTAATAGCGTGAAGGAGGGAGCTGCAACGTCGTCGAAGTTCAACCGACAAGTGCCATGTGGGCAGAAATCTTCCTCCCTCGGCCTTATCGTCCTTCCGTCTTCTTCGATCTTCTATCCTTATTCCTCCTGTGTCTTAGATAGAGAGAGGGGGTGTCATTTGAGTATTTGCTATGATTTTCTATTAACGTAGTCACTCATTTCGGTGTTGAGGAAGGTCAGGGCCAATCAGAACCCTTACCTGCTCGGTAGCCTTGAGCTCATTGGCCTTTTGACTCGGAGGGGTGCGCGCGCGTGTTATCATACGCGCCATCTATACGCGCGGACATTTGAATTCTTAATTAATATAGCGGCTACTGCTGCGGCAGCATGCCCCTGTACGGGTACATATCTATATATACTCCCCGCGCGCGCCGAGTTCCCTCGAGTTGCCCGCCTGCAGAGAGTATATCTATATACATCTGCCGTACTCACTGTAGTATCGTACAGCTCAGCGGATCCGCCTCTGGCTAAGCAGTTCTTTCTCCTCTTTCCGTCTTCTCCCTCTGGGCTTCAGTCTCGCTTCGCCTAGCTTCTCTCTCTCTCTCTCTCTCTCTCCCCTCTTTCTTCTGGCTCTCCTCGTTGTACGACCGGTAGATGCTGCCGCCGCTGTTGTTGTCTGCTTTCCGCCGGGGTGATCTTGCTGAGTGCGGTCCAGCTGACGCGTTATCGCCCAGGAGCCGCTTTGATTCGGTTCTCCCGGTGTTATTGGCGACTGTTTGTACCTCAGCCGCTTCTGCGTGCGTGCGCGAGGTGTGCTGGGCTAGTGTGAGTGCGCGTGTGTGTAGCCTGTTGTTACAGGCGCGGCTAGCGCGATCACGTCTGCGTGTGTACCGGCTGCCTCTCCTCTAGTCTGCGCGGATCAGCTGTCACCCAATTAGACTCTAAGGGGAATGGCGGTTTATTCGGTGAATATAAAAACACATTCCTTGCTTCAAAGCAACAGTCTTACAATTGGCTCTAAGTGGGTTTAGGCCCTCCTAAATATTAAGTACCATCTGGATGATTCTACATGTTTAGGTAGGCCTAGCACTCTAGTAGGCTGATTTTAAAAAATAAGCCCTAAGAGAATTTTTAACACACCCCAGCGTAAAATTAGTACTTCTTCCCCGCTGAGACGGGAAACAAGTGCTACATTAATTCTCTGCCTCCACTAGTCTCCCAGCGTTACGCGCGAACTAGAGTGAGGTTAGAGAGTAAATATGTAGCCCTTTTTCCCTTCTTCGGCGGTGAACGACTACAAACTTTACGATGGGTATAGTAATAAATCGTATATTGCACGCGTAAATAAGGTGAGTCAGCGATTGCCAGCATGTGTGGTGCCGTCGCTCCGCTCGGGCGCCGAACCACCCGTTGGCCTTTACTGACTCACATTATTCCCTAGGTGCATAATATACTATTAAGCCCCCCTAAACATGGGGTACCATCCGGATCATACCACATGTTTAGGTTTTGCCTAAACACTCTAGTTTGGTTGATTGTACAGTCTAACAAGCGTATCTTTGTACCGTGTCGAAGAACGGCCAAATTTAGTTTCGCTTTATACACATAAATAAAAAGACGTTATCAATACATGTTTAACAAAAAATACGTTGTGCCGCATGGGAGAGAGGCCTTTTTCGCCCTTGTGTTTTTGCAATACTCTTCAGCTCGCAATACGCACTCTCCTTCGTGCTTGCTCGCCTTCGACTCGTATTGCAAACCTCACACGCGGGTGAAAAAAACGTACCTTTCCCCCTTGGTACACAATATACAATTTTCGTGCATATGTATTATAAAATAATATATTGTCTACCAAGGGTAGAAAATGGGTCATTTTTGACCGAGTATGAAGTTTGCAGTACGAGTCGTAGGCGAGCGAGCATGAGCCGAAAGTGAGTGCGTATCGCGAGCCGGAGACGAGTAATACATACATACATACATACATACATACATACATACGTACATACATACTTAAATACATAGTACATAGATACATACATACGTACATACGTACATACATACTTTAAGACATAGTACATAGATACATATATACGTACATACATACTTAAAGACATAGTACATAGATACATACATACGTACATACATACTTAAAGACATAGTACATAGATACATACATACGTACATACATACTTAAAGACATAGTACATAGTACATATATACATATATACTTAAAGACATAGTACATAGTACATAGATACATACATACTTAAAAACGTAGTACATACACACCAACTCCCATTTATCAACTAAATGTTTTTTATAAATATCAATTGTGCATAACTTTTGACCAGAACGGATTTAGATGCAGGGTTGAGTTTGATACGTGGTTTGCAGGTTTCCTACGGTATGATGTATGGTACAGGTATCATACTTAAACGTACGATAGCAAGGTTTAATACGTCGTAATCTGCAGAGTAAAATACAGTTGCTCGAGTTGTTATCCTTTTAAATAATAATACATAGTTAATGAATGATTAAAAAATTAATGTTCTGTTACGGAATTCCAGGGTTGAGAAGTAACTATAAAAATTGAAAGGTTAAAAGATAAAGGTTAAACTTTTACTAGTTAAGGGAAGAAGCTACAGACAAAAACAAAGTCGGTTCAGGAGGTTCGGAAGACAATTAAGAATTCAAATTTTCCGCCTTGATTTTTACCGACTGAGTAGTAATTAATTATTTATAAATATAAAAATAGTTATATTTAGACAAAACCCAAACTCACTAGCCCTTCATTGAGCAATAATGGACCTATGTGTGGAGTTTTTAACGCCTCAAACTTCAAATATAGGTCCATAATTGCTCAATGGAGAGCTAGCGAGTTTGGGTTTTAGCTAGGTTAACGTAATTTTGTTCTTAAACTAAATAATGTATAGTTCAGTCGGTAATTTAGGGAAATGACTTACAGGCCCCCCTTAAGCAGTGACATATATTTTTTCTTTTTCTTTTCCACGTAATAATACGTAATACAACTCAATTGCACTAGTTAGAAACCGCCATTAGAATATCAGTTCAACTAGACATTCTTCAAAAATGGACACTACTTTGATTATCGTTTTGCACAACAGGTTTTGATTAGCTATAATTTATGTATTCTTTTAAGTAAAATTTAGAAATCTATGTTGCAACATTATCTTTTTTGCTTCAAAAAAATTCTATATCTAAATTAAGTTTTTAATTTTATATTTCCACGATAATCATGTATTTTATTATTAATATTGCCGAACCAAAATTTGTATTTAAACTTTCATCAATAGGTCTCAACATAGATTTATAAAAAATATATTTAAAAAGTAGATTACCATTTAAAACATTAGAAAAAAATCTGGCGCGCAAAGCGCAACTATAGAAGTTATCACAATAAAGAATTTAGAAGAATGACTTTAAAGTAAAATAGTAGTAATAATTAAATAAAAGCGTGAGCAGACAATAGGTGTTAATTGCACTATCCGTGTATAGTGTGCCGTTATAATTATTATTGGATGTATGTCGTGTTAACGTGCGACGATTATTCGGGATTAGGAATATCAGAGTCAGGTTTAAACATGGAAACACTCGTTTTAATTATTTAAATAAACAATTAATTTATTTATTACTTTAATTAATTTTCAACTCTATCGCAGTTGTGACGCGGGGCACAATAATTATTCTGCGATATCAAACTGTTATGCAAATTACAATATATTATGCGGGAGCTCTATACGCTCTGAGCTTGGAATTAATACTGTTGAGTTTGAGTTAGCCGCGCACTTATATACTTTACCGTTTGTTCAAACGGTCATCAGATACTCGTGTCGTTTGGCATGTACAATTCGGCATGTGCCGTTTGGCATGTGACGTTTGGTCGTGTGCCGTTTGCACATGCTGAGAGCACTATCCTTATTTTGAGGTTATGTTGCATATGTGCCATTTGGACGTGTGCTGTTTAGTTTTGGAACTCACATATCCCCCTACAAAAGCTAATTCGTAATTATTCATGATTCCTTTATTGTTTTATGGGATAATTTTTTTTTTCCACCACTGATATAGAGTTTTGACTTTTACTTACATTTAGCTTGCTTAGGGTACACTAATTTAACTTTCTTTGTCACACAAATATTGAATTTGAAAACATTGAATTTAGATAGAAACGAAAATATTTTAAAAAATTAAGACAGCTTAAAGAAGTCAAATTTTCTTGTGAAACCTCTTTCATTATTAAAAAAAAGAGGTTAATACTTAGTACAAAAATATTTAAAAAAAAAATCAGTTTTTTGTTCAAAAGTTTTATTTATTATTTATAAATATGTTTATTATATATGCTCACAGATTACGGACAAAAAAACATCATTAATTATTATATCCGATGAGCTGCAAATTTGAAAGATACTAATTCTGAAAATTCAAAATTTGAATACGAAAACGGAAAGTAAGAAATTTGCATAATATATCGTAATCCCTTAAGTTAGGAATATGGTATGATTTTAACCAAAATATCAAAAGATCTTTTATTGAGTTTTCTTAATCTTTGTAATTGTAAGAATGTTCTAAAACCTATCAAATATTAATACTTGAAAAGTTTTAACACAGTTATTATAGTTATACGCATATAACTAAAACAATTTAAATTGATAACATCAAAAATTGAAACTGAGGGGTAACACCACTGTATTAGCGAAAAAAATTTTTTGCGTATTTCTTTTTAATGGAAAGGAAGGTTATAAAGGAATGATATTTGGATATATCATTAGTCTAATATTATAGTATATTAAAAAAAAAATTGAGTAAAAAAAATACAAAATGGCTGATTCATAGCCGATCTCTTGAGACCTTTTGCATCGAAAGCGCTTCGCGGTACGCAGTGTACCAATCGCACATTTCAACCTGGAACAAAAAAAAATTCACTTATTCTTGATGTTAATAGCTAGTGAATCACGTAGGGGATTTTGAAAATATTGATTTTTGAAAATTTGGTAGTGAATTAAAAATAAATTAAAAATTTTCATGAAAAAAAAAGCCACGTTTTATTTATAAAAAGTGTTTAAATCAACTTATTAAAAATTTCCTCCGTGACTCACTTCGAAATATAATAATTAAGATATAGTTGAAATTTTAAATGGATCGGATGAAAACTGTTCAAGTTATGCTGCGTGCCCGTTGAGTAAAACTCGTTTCGAGAAAAATTAGCTTAAAGTTTCAAAATCAGTTTCGGACGTAAAATATGTGGAAATCATTTAAAGAATCATTTTTCTTTCGAGATGGGACCTTTTGTTCAAAGCATGTTTTAAGCCAATAAAAAAATCGATTTTTTTAAATTTCTACAATGGTGTTATCACTTAAACGTGTTTTTTTTTATTGTAACCACTTTATCCAATTTTAAAAAATGGCTTACGCATGAGGTCATGAATCTTTTTGAAACCTTCAGAAAATATACCTTAGTATACGTAGAACATAAACTGTTGATTATATTTTAATTTTTATCTTATCTCATTTTATTCATCAGCCATTCTTTAAAAAATGTGGATTCTTAAGCATTTTCATACATCAAAAGAAAACTAGTTTCTTAAGAGGATGTCGGTGCCAGTATGATGTTTCGTATTTACCGACATTTTCGTGTTTTCCATTATTCTTGTTCAATTCTTAATTTGTATTTTCTTTTTCGACATCGCCTTAAAGGAAGTAGAAGACGATTTTTCAAATTCTATCAAGAGTTTGCTTTGTTGGCTAAACAAAGAAGTGACTCTTGAAGTGTCTATTAATTTGTAATCATAATTCTAGTTCAAATAAAAGTCAAGGGTGTCAAAGTCGATTTAGGAATTAAAATTTTACGCCGTAAATTTTACCGGCCGAACAATAAATAATTTTATATAATTCGATATATATATATATACTTAATTATCCAGAACGAAGAGCTCAATGCCCATCGTAATACAATTATCTACCACTGTGCCAAATTTCAAACGAAAATATTAAAAACTTTAAAATTGCAATTGAATAATATTTTAAAAGTTCTAGTCTGAGTTAATATAAATTTGGTTCAAATGTCAATCGTAGAGGCTTGGAAGTTTTCGTATGAAACTTTGCACAGCGGTAGATAATTGTACTACGAAGGGCAATGGCCTCTTCGTTTCGAATAATTAAGTATGTAAGTACTATTTAAGGACGATTAAATAGTAAAATACGTACTAATAACTTAATCCTAAACATGAAACATAATCCATATACTCTAAAGTTTAAAACTCAACTACCCCAAGCAGAACAATTTAAAATAATAAAAACAGTTAAGTGAAAATCGGTATTCATAAACTCTAATCCCAACTACCCCAAGCCAAGCAATTTGTAATACTATAAGTCTACAGATCATGGTCTTGCGACCAATTTTGCATTTGCACGATATGAATTGTAATATATTTTCTGGAATTAGACTAGCTGTTGTAAACAAAGGTTTTATCCAGTTGTGGTTGGGTTCCAACCCCATTTTGACGGTTCTTTGGAATTTCCAAACCATTACTGAATTTGTAAATGTGTCCTATAAGAGTGTTGAGCACTTGACCATCAGTCGGAGGTAATACTTCAAGTTTAAATGATGATTTTATCGATGTTTTTTTGAAAAGTAAATATCTTAATGATTTTAAAGACATGTCTAGGATTTGTTCCAGTAAACCAAATTTTCAATGTTTAAATAATTCAATTTGTTACATTAATGACAGCAAACCTATTTTCTGCTCGCGCTACCCCGAATTAAAGAAAAAGAAGAGCAAGATACGTGCATTTTTTGCCAAGTTGCGGTGTTTTTTTCCGAGCGCGAAGATTTCAAGTATACATTTCAGTTTCGAGCTGTGAGCGCGCGACGACCCCCATTATGTCTCCCACGGATCCATCGCCCGTCGCTGCCCGATCACTTTTTCCCGACACAGCTTTTACAATTTAAACTTCATTTTCAGTAACCATAGTAAGTTATGCATAAAGTATAAGTCGCTAACTACAATTCCTGACGTCAAACATGACGATATCTTGTTTATTTCCGGAGCAATGGATTGTTATAAAGAAAAACGTATCTCGGCTCCTAATGCTCGTAAATGAACGTAATTTTTTATAAATTTTAAATATTTATACTGGAACAAATCCTAGACATGTCTTTAAAATCATTAAGATATTTACTTTTCAAAAAAACATTGATAAAATCATCATTTAAACTTGAAGTATTACCTCCGACTGATGGTCAAGTGCTCAACACTCTTATATGACACATTTACAAATTCAGTAATGGTTTGGAAATTCCAAAGAACCGTCAAAATGGGGTTGGAACCCAACCACAACAGGATAAAACCTTTGTTTACAACAGCTAGTCTAATTCCAGAAAATATATTACAATTCATATCGTGCAAATGCGAAATTGGTCGCAAGACCATGACTCTGAGAAATTGAAAACGAAATTATTTTTTTTTTTTTTTTTTTTTTTGAGAAAAATGTTCCTTTTAGAATGTAGAATGCTTGTTAATTTTTTCATATGTATATAAGCTCATATGTTTTAAGCTGTCAGGGCTAAATATGACCATATTTTCATATACATGTATGTATGGACTGTTCTCTGGGAAATCGAGAACAAAAGAAAACAAATGTATTTCGGCAAAAATGTTCCTTTTAGTATGTAAAGTTTTCGTAAATTTTTAAAAAAAATTTAAGGCCATAAATTTAAAGTTGTTTGAAGCTAAATATGACTTTATGGCCAAAATGTGCATTTTAATAATATTTTTAACAATATTTCATGTTGTTTTTGTTTTTTTATATAAATATTGCACTTACGCCATTTTGCGACTGTGGCAGTCATTTTTGTACTGAAAAAAGTTATCTTCATGATTTTTGGTGTAATGATCCGAGTGATCAAACCCATTTTCTTCAGGATTTTAAGATTTAAAATGAGTTGAATTATTCGAAAGGGGAATTTTTAAAGGTTTTAGAATCATTTATTATACAAAATTCAGAAAATTTGTTAAAAATTCCTATGTTGCTATTTTTTAACAGATTTAATTTTGTTAAGTATTTGGTGGTTGAAATTTACATACATAATATAAAAAAATGAGTATGATTATATTTAGCCTTGATCAACTTTGAACCTAATGGTTTCAAAAAATCTAAAAAAAATTCACATACATTCTACGTACCAAGAGGAACATTTTTACCAAAGAAATAAAAAAAAATGTTTTATTCCGATTTCACTTATTTTGACCTTATACAGCGTTCAAATTTTTATTTAGCAAACACAATTTTCAAAAAATTGCTACGCATGAAATACGAGCGTAAATATTTTTTTTTTAACTTTTGTGTATAATATAACCTCGAGTTTCATTTAAAAATGATTTTAAAAATTACATCTGTTCCCTATTGTTTCATTTATTATTGAACATGATATGATAGATCTCACATCACGGTTTAACCGACGAAACTTTAGGTTATATAAAATTTAATGTTTAATAATTTTTTGTTAAAATAAAAATAATGTCTGTCTGTCGTCTACCTTCGTAACAGTTGCATTTATGTATGTAATAAATATTAAATTCACGCGAAAACCACATCATAAATGTATTCTTCTGTGCTCATACGCGATACAATCAGCGCATCAAATAGTTGCCTAGTTATAATCTTAGCTAGAGCTTCCATTTTTTTATTTAGCATAAACTGGCAACATAGCATGCCATATCTCGAAAGCAGGATTTATTCTGAAAAATTCTAAAATACGGGTTCAATTTTTTGTTTAAATAATTCTTAAAATTCAGATTTCAGATATATGATCCGAAGGGTGTATCCCCTTCCTGTTGGTATTTTAAAGAATTGTTTTTAAATTTACTAAAATACGACTCAGTCACATCATTAATTTGAATCTTTATATTTTTTCATATCAAATTAACATATTATTAATTACTTTTATTAACTGTTAAGTTCACCTGATTTATTTTATTGAGTTTAATATTTTATATGATTTCTTTTTAGGTTTTAGTAACGGCTATTATAAATTCTGGACCACGCGAAGATTCTACAAGGATTGGTCGGGCAGGTACGGTTAGAAGGCAAGCTGTTGACGTTTCTCCTCTTCGTCGTGTAAACCAAGCAATTTGGTTGTTATGCACCGGTGCAAGAGAGGCTGCATTTCGTAATATTAAAACTATTGCTGAATGTTTAGCAGATGAACTGATCAATGCTGCCAAAGGTTCCTCGAATTCATACGCTATTAAGAAGAAAGATGAGCTTGAACGTGTTGCCAAGTCTAATCGATAAATGTAAAGCATTTCATTTGCAAATCAATAAATATGAAAAAAATCATTAAACTTAATTGAATGTTTATATTTAGATGACTGTAAAATCTTGACCATTAGCGTCACCACGCTCTCGATGGTTCTATATTAATTATATTTTTAATTTACATTTAATTTTTTAACGTGCTTTAATTTTTAGTACGTAAATATTTCAAGATTATTAGATGTTAAGAAATCAAGTGAAGTAAACATTAATTATAAAAGTATAACAGGATATTCAATACACGGGGACTTGCATCAAGCCTAACCTCGAATATATACATATATGAGTTATTCTAATACTTTTCGAACTAACGTTGCGCACTCATGTCAGGAATTTTGCTGGCGATTTTTTATATAAAAATACTCATCAAAATAAGCTCCCAAAAAATTTTTTAGCACCTAGGTTCCCTTTGCAACCTAGTAGAGTGTTCTGAATTTTTAAGTGTCCAAAATACAGCTATTTTCAAAAAATTCGATACCAATTTGAACGTACATAAAAAGATTTTTTTTATCTTTTTACGAATTTTAAGAAAAAAATCATTAGACCCCATTGACAGGTCAATGGGTTATCCCTGCGGAGCTGAATATAAACCTAAAATTTTTTATTTTTTAGGTTATGTTCGATTGCTCGCCATTTTGCGAAATCAATGTGAATTTAGATCTACCTCGTCTCACATTCTTCATATTTAAAAGGCCTTTAATTCATTGTTTGGTACGTCGAAAGCGGGTTCTTATAGCTAAAGTTACAGCCTCTGGAAAATAGATACTTTTTTGAAAATCTTTAAGTTGGTATCCCTGAAACTGTTCAATTACTATATAAAATATATATATATATAATATATTAAATTTAAATTCGTATCCGGACGTTTGACCGAAAAATTTTAATGAAAGACATTTTAACTGACCATAGTTGACCGAAAGGACGTTTGATCGAAAGGACTTTCCACCTAATGGACGTTTGACTAAATATACGATTGACTGATAGGACGTTTGACTAAAAATACATTTAACCGAAAATACATTTTACCTAATACGACGTTTGATCGTAAGAACGTTTGACCGAGAGGACATTTGACCGAAAGAATGTTTGACTGAAAGAAAAAAATTAAAAAAATTCGAAAGAACCTTTGACCGAATAGAACGTTTGATCAAATAGGACGTTTGCCCGAATAGGAAGTTTGATTGAATAGGACGTTAGGAGGTAAGGTGCATATCATTCTGGATCTTTCCGAAACTTTCCGAATCTTGTAACGTGGGACTGTCTTAGTGCACCGAACCGTGAATCTATTCGATACATGAGATATGGGACACTACACGGGGACCGTTTCTCCTGAATATTGTGAACATACAAGGGTTCGAAAGTATAGTTACAGTACATAAAATTCACGTGGATTCATGGTACATGGTACATGGTACACGTTGTTAAAAATGGGGGCATATTTTCGAGATTAGATCTTAAGGTCCGGAAAGAATGATTATCTGAAGTTGAATTGATAACAGATTATGAATCAGCGACCCTGAAAACCCTAAATATGTTGTCAGATTTTATTTTCTGACGATGAAAGTCGTCATTTTAGCGATTTTGAGGTATTTTTTTAGGTTAGAGACAAATCCTGATACGATAAAGATAAACTGATCACGAATTCGAATTCAGCGACCCAGAAAACATAATAGTATGGTGATACAGTCCAAAGAAAGCCCGGATAATGCAGGTAGACGTGATATTTCACCCATAGAGAAACCTACTTTTGTAACGTAAAAGGTTATTTTTGAGGTTAGGGATGAATCCTGACATGGTGCGACTAGAAAGACCACAGATTCGGTTTCAGCAACCCAGCAAACATAAAGATATGGCGGTGTCGTCTGGTGAGCAGAATACTTTTCTCCGTATACGTGTGAAATCGATCTAGATATGAAAAAAATCGGCTTCATAAATTTCTTTAAAGAATCTTCTTTCCAGTGCTTTTTCTTCAATTTTGATCTTTACTGCGTATATTTCAGTGGCTGACTTAAAAACCTTCAATTTGAGCCCTTACTGAACTTTGTAGGACCACGGGAAGCGAAGGTATTACTGTTTATATGAGTAATATCCGATTTCCACGAGGCAACGGATCACAGATTCAATACCTGTGCTTTTGAAAAAACGTTAAAATTGCCACAGCGAGTAATCCAAGGGCCTCGGGACACTTTACGATGGGTCACATTCAAGGTTTATGTATCAGCTTTCGAATGCTTATGGTCAAATTTTCAATAAATACATTGGAGCATACACAAGACGGCCAGAAAGGACATCAAAAGTCGTTTGAAAATACTGTAAATTTTAAAAACATCGCGGGATTCCACGTTCAATTAGTGTAAAATAAAAAACCATATCCGCGGAACTATTCCGGTTACCTTTTTGTACACGAATCAAGGAAACTTTTCTCATTGGATAAACTAAAATTTAACAAGTAATTTTACAGCAGGTTAAACATGAATAAAAATGTTAAAAAAATCGAAAATTTGTCTTGCACTTTCAGAACTGTACATGAACTTCTATGCCTTAAATCATATCGGGCTCAAGCTTTACCTTAATTTCTTATATAAACAAAGATAATTTTAGCTGCAGAATTAAAAAAGATGTCAATTTTGAATTTTGACGGCAGTTTTTAAATGGGTCAAATATACACAAAAATAGTCCTATTTGTCGATTTTTAATGGCTATATCTTGGCTTCTAGAGGTTTCGAAGGCTGAAAATTGAGCTACGTTAATATTTCGTGTAGTACTATAATATATCTCGGAGCCAGCCAATTTCGAGAATCCTCAGTGCCCAGTTTTTAAGAAAAGTACTGGAATATTCCATATGTATATGGATAATTCTCTGGGAAATCGAGAACAAAAAAAAATCATTTCGGTAAACACGTTCCTTTTAGTATGTAAAGTAGTCGTGATTTTTTCCCGATTTTTTTAAGTCCATATATTCAAAGCTGTTTGAAGTTAAATATGACTTTATTACTAAAATGTGTATTTTAACAATTTTTCAACAATATTTCATGCTATTTAGATCTTTTTTTATATAAATATTGCACTTCTGCCATTTTGCGGCTGTGGAAGTCACTTTTATATTAAAAAAAAATTATCTTCATGATTTTTGGTGTAATGGTTCGAGTGATCAAACCCACTTATTTTTAAGGATTTTAAGTTATAAAATAAGCTTAATTAATGGAATGAGGCATTAAAAGGTTTTGAAACCATTTTTTATGAAAAATTCAGAAAATTTGCTAAAAATTCATTCGTACTATTTTCTCAAGAGTTTGAATTTTGTTGAATAAATAGAAGTTGAAATTTACTAAAACATGTAAAACATGACTATATGCTCATATTTAGCCTTAATCAACTTTGAACCTAAGGGTTTCAAAAAATTTGAAAAAATATACATACATTCTACATACTACTAAGGAACATTTTAATTAAAAAGAAATTTCTTGAAGTCGATTTTCCAGTCACCGATATATAAATATATATATAAATCTATAAATACATACTGAGTATGCATTCATAATAATATTATAAAATTTTAGTAATATAATAATAATTTTACAATTTTCCGCGTAGATGGTATACTTTGCAAGTCTCCGCCCAGATGGTACGTTTTTCAACTCTCCACAGAGATGATACGTTTTCCAACTGTCCACCGAGATGGTACGTTTTCCAAATCTTTCCCGAGATAGTAAGCTTTATTTTGTGATTCATGCATTGTGATATATTGTGATATTAAGATTCTTGAAAATCGCCACAATTTTTATCGAAATAAAAAATCTTAAATTTTTATTTTTCATATTTTCTTTAATTCTAGAGTAGTTAGATTATGGTCTCAAGCTTAAAATAATTTTTGCAGAATTTTTAAACACTGCACTTTTTTTCTGTATTTGTTCTTTATAAACCCATGTATTGTGATATATTGTAATATTCAAATTCTTGCTGATCGCCATCACCTTTCTCTAAGCAAAAAATCTTAAAATTTAGTATTTCATGTTAACTTTTATTCTAGACCTTGTGCAAAATGATCTCAACCTAAATATAATTCCTGCATAGTTATTAAATGGTAACTTTTTATTTTAATCACACAATGGAAATACCAAAAAAGTGAGCTAATTAAAAATTCTGCTTCTATATTCAGCTTGGACCATATTCTAACTAGTCTTGAATTAAACGAAATATGAAAAACTAAATTTTAAGATGTTTTATTTTGAAGAAAATTGTCAATTTTCAAGAAACTTAGAATTACAATATATCACAATTCGTGAGATCACAAAATATCACAATAGGGTCTAATATAATTTTTTTTAGATTTCTAACCTTTTTTTGAAAAAAAAAATGTTAATGGCAATAAAAAAAAGGCTAACGCCCCAGCTGGGTAATTTTAGTCTTTATATAAATATAAAACCGCAGCCCCGATAATAACGCGTCAGAGATACAATTTAATGCATTACTTCGACCCTGATTCTCGCGCGAATTCCCCCTTCGACACTCCCAAGCACACTTTCCGTTGCTGTCCGCGACACGCCAGTTCGAACCGCAATGGCTGCGAGCGCCCGCGCGTATAATTGTTTACCGGCTTATTCTGTCCAGTCACCGTCTGTAAGTCTGCTGCTCGTACTTCCCCTCGTACATGTGATATCTCGTGCCCTGCGAACTTCGGCCTACAAAAAACTAGCTAAATCCCTGAGCGATAATGTCGGTAATTAATAGCGCGAAGGAGTGAGCTGCGACGTCGTCGAAGTTCAACCAACAAGTGCCATGAAGGCGGAAATCTTCTTCTCTCGGCCTTATTGTCCTTCCGTCTTCTTCGATCTTCTATCCTTATTCCTCCTGTGTCTTAGATAGAGAGAGAGGGTGTCATTTGAGAATTTGCTATGATTTTCTATTAACGTAGTCACTCGTTTCGGTGTTGAGGAAGGTCAGGGCCAATCAGAACCCTACCTGCTCGGTAGCCTTGAGCTCATTGGCCTTTTGACTCGGAGGGGTGCGCGCACGTGTTATCATACGCGCCATCTATACGCGTGGACATTTGAATTCTTAATTAATATAGCGGCTACTGCTGCGGTAGCATGCCCCCGTACGGGTATATACATATCTATATATACTCCCCGCGCGCGCCGAGTTCCCTCAAGTTGCCCGCCTGTAGCGAGTATATCTATATACATCTGCCGTACTCACTGTAGTATCGTACAGCTCGGCGGCTCCGCCTCTGGCTAAGCAGTTCTCTCTCCTCTCTCCGTCTTCTCCCACTGGGCTTCAATCTTCGCTTCGCCTAGCCTCTCTCTCTCTCTCTCTCTCTCTCTCTCTCTCTCTCTCTCTCTCTCTCTCTCTCTCTCTCTCTCCCCCATCTTTCTTCTGGCTCTCCTCGTTGTACGACCGGTAGGTGCTGCCGCCGCTGTTGTTGTCTGCTTTCCGCCGGGGTGATCTTGCTGAGTGCGGTCCAGCTGACGCGTCATCGCCCAGGAGCCGCTTTGATTCGGTTCTCTCGGTGTTATTGGCGACTGTTTGTACCTCAGCCGCTACTGCGTGCGTGAGCGAGGTGTGCTGGGCTAGTGCGAGTGCGCGTGTGTGTAGCCTGTTGTCACAGGCACGGCTAGCGCGGTCACGTCTGCATGTGTACCGGCTGCCTCTCCTCTAGCCTGCGCAAATCAGCTGTCGTCAGTTCTTGTTGGCTGTTACTGCGGCTCTTCCCCGGAGGATTCCCTGGTTGCGGGTATTCCTGCTTCGTGGCGTGCTGGTGTGTGTGTCCGTAAAGTGTGACACGGTGCAGTGCCCGCTGCACCGTCTAGGCACCGTGTATCGTGTCCCGTGTTTTGCCGTCAGATGATAGTTCGTCGTTTCGGTGTGTGCGCGGCTCCTTTCTCTCGTGTACCTCGGGAAACGCGAAAATATCTCCTGTTAGTATTAATCATAAATTATTAAATTCCAGCCCGGGTGTAGTTAGACTCGCGCGTGGACTTGTTGGCTGGTTTTCCTCTAATGCGGGTTAGTACGAGTTCGCTACTTTAAGTGACGTTCCCTACGTCACAACTGATATATGGTCATTACATCCTTATATCTGTAAAACCGGAAAGAGCCCCTCAGACACCCTGAAATATTCATGAAAGAGGAGTGTTTCGAATTAACAAGTACACAGTATGAATATTTTTATTGTATAAATGGTTTCGTAAAATGTAAAATTTTACTATCGAGAGACCTCAAGATGCCTGTGTTACCCGTTAAGATGAGGGGGAATTTAATTTTTCCATTTTGTAAATCGTGCTGCGAGGAAAATTTTCACTACTGTTTTCACAATAATATTGTACTGCGCGCGCTTTCAAGTACGTGGGTATCCGATGAAGTAGCTAAAGGACTCAGCAATGGCTATCGGCTTTTAAGTATTGACGTAATTTGACAATATCAAATCATCCAATTAGACTCTAAGGGGAATGGCGGTTTATTCGGTGAATATATAAACACATTCCTTGCTTCAAAACAACAGTCTTACAATTTGCCCGTTAAATGCACCAACGAAGCTAAAGAACACGAATATATAGCACAATAGATGGAGAAAGAAGGGGTTTTACTCGATCCCGAAAAAATCGAGAATAACTCCGGTTGGCGGGCTATTGATCAACTCTGCTTAAATTCGTTTTGGACCAGAGATAATTTGCCCCATGCAGAATCTATTAAAACTAGAAAACAGTTACAAAATCTCACAATGGGGTCTAATAAAATTTTTTTTAGATTTCTAACCTTATTTTGATCAAAAATGTTTATAATCTTTTTCTTAATAATCCTAGTTTTTGAGTTAAAAATCAGACAATATTGGCAAAATTTCAAAATATTCGAAAAACGCATTTTTCAACCTTTAATTGCCCTTGACATATAACACCTTGGGGTCTGAATTTTTTTTTACATACTCTGGGTACACATACCAACATTTTTGTAGTTTCAGACTTTTTATTTTTCGACATGCTTACTTGACATGGAACCACCCATATGCTTAACACGTACGTAGAAGACCGATCCACAAATATTATGTATATGCCTACAAATAAACCATCGGTAAAAGACATGGTTTTGCTTGTAAATACGGACCGTGCAACTTTGATTAAAAATTCTTTGTGGAGGTTGTAGCTGACAATCAGTGCTACCATAATCAACATAAAAGTGTTATTAACAAAAAACGTTTTTGCCATTAAGAAAATGATGAATATCTTTGTTATTATTTTGTTACATGAAAATGATATTAATGGCATTAATTGCGCAATAGAAAAGCACAAATTTAAAAAAATCGACTTGTTTCGTCAATCTGGAGCTGAGATATAAACAATTTGACGTTTTTAACGCTTCTCAGACATGTAATCAATATTCTCAATCGAAAAAATTTGGACGTTGTTCATCATAGTGTTATATAATAGTGCATATGTTATGAGGATGCTAAGTGTTAAGGTGGCAGTACGAAAAATCATTAATCCCGAAGACTCAGCGAAAGCGCGCGTGACGCGACAACGTGTCCTGTCCTACTTCACTCGCAGGTGCCGCGCAGTCGCCGCGCGACCTTAATTAACTTTTAAATATCTCAGCTAAAAAAAATTATAGAAAGGCGATCTTTTGGGTTTCTAAAGTATATTTTCCTGTTCTTTTCGAATATGCCATCAAAAATTACTTTCCTCAATGGTATAAAGGTGTTTAAGAACAATTTTCTCATATACAATATATTTAGGAATAAATAAACTTTCTCATTCGACTGAATGATTTTTATGGGTTAGTTTTCGATGTAGTGTCAATGCTTATAGCATATAATGTTGTAAAAGTCGTGGTACAGTTAACGAAGGTGAACCAGATAAAAACCTATTATCAAAACAACAAAAAATTTAATTAAAATAAATATTTATATGTAGAAATGAACAAACTATTTCAAAATATACTGTTATCTTGCCATCATAATTGTTTACTGTTTTTTAATTATTCCCAATCTTTAAAAAAATAACTTTTTTTAAATTTATAAACATCAAGGGGCGCGGCAGCGCCCGCTGGCACGTATAAGTACCCACGGTACGATACGAAGCCGAAGGGCGCACCGTCGCCTTTTATACGTCTAATTGTGCCTTTTTAACCTCTTCAAAATCTTTAAATATCAATATCTAAACACTGATTGACTTATGTGCAGTCTATTGATACTGTTTTAAGAGATAATAATTTAGTCTATCACGTAAAAAAAAGTTTCTGTTAAAAAAGATTCATCTAATTACAGATATAAAGCATAATATATTTGCTCAAATTTTTTCTTTTCATTTTGTTCTCCGCATTTTCGTTTTCTCTAATCATATGTGACTTCCGGATTCTCTACTCATATGTATATAATGTACACATATCATATGTATAATATACATATACACACATACAGACCATATATATATATATATATATATATATATATATATATATATATATATATATATATATAGTGCCTGCAGACAGTGCAGACGACAACCACAAAATCTTCTAACCTATTATCAAAATCAAATGTTGAAGGATGAAGGACGCGTTTGTGTCATTTGTATTATTAAAATAAAACGGGTTGTTTTTACGTGATTTGTTTTTATTACGTGATGAAATCTCTGTACAACGATTTCGAAAAATATCGTACGTCCGAAAAAGTGGCAAGACGGTCATGTGGAATAAAATTATTGCAATCCCAAGTGTAGTTGGAAAAAGCTGCAGTTTTACACGGTAAGAGAGAAGATAAAGAAAATCCCAAGTGTAGTTGGAAAAAGCTGCAGTTTTACATGGTAAGAGAGAAGATAAAGAAAAAGACTAACAGTGAATTCTGTCGAAAGAGATGAAGAACGCACAACATTCAGGAGTACTGGATAAGGTATTACCATCGCTCCATTTCTGCAGGAGGCTACACCAGAAGTTGTACCGAGACCATTTCCTTGACAGAATCTAAATCATCAAGGATATACAACGTCTTCTGTTGCAGCAAAAATCGTGGTAAAGTATAGATTTAAAGAGGGTCAGGAACTTGGAAAGAAAGAGCAGGGAATGTCTAGCATTTCAAGTAAAGAAGACTAGTAAAAGAAGAGGTAGAATAGTATAGTACACAAAAAGGAACAATTAAGGACGTCTTCTCTGCCTTTGAGTATGTTGCCCCCTTGAAACTCACAAGGAATAAACAAGATGAAACGAGCATTACTGAAATAATGAAGTCATCAAGTAAAGTTGTTTTGCTCAGAAATATGGTTGGAATTTCTTTGGTGCCACGCTTATAGGTAAAGTCATTGTTAAAATGCATATACAGCAATTAGCTGCGATAATTGCATTCAACGAAGAATTATTAGATAAAATTTTTGTTATACTTGTGGTGTGCTACTTCTTAGTAACAAGTATTTATGTGCTTGTGTGTAATCATCATCGGGGATATACAAAGTCATCTGCTGATTGATCATAAACATACAGGGCATACGCCATTATGCACCAGAAAAATACCACACAATCATGGGGATGCAGTAATTGAATATCCACTCTGATGTTGTCATGATGTAAATATCTCGCCTGAGCGGCCTGGGTTCGATTCCCGGTGGGAGCAGATTGAGGATTTATTCTTTCTGTTTCCTGTCGGAAAGGAACACAGACTGCGCACGGGTCCTGGCGGAGGTTTTTTCCTACGGGTTTTTCCTCCGTCACAGGTTATCAGCATAGGTAGAAATCTGCCATATCGGTAACTTGGGCGAATGCAGGATCGGTGTGGGGAAGGTGGGATGTTCGGATCAAATACCTCCACACATAGGTAGTGTGGAAGTATCCTGTAAAAACCCGAAAGAGTATACAGGTTGGAAAGATAAAGATTTAGTATTATATAACAAATAAGTAGTCTGCAATTATCAATTTAAAATAAATAATTATTTTTTTCCACTGGAAACCAATTCTTATTAAAACAAATTAAAAACTTCGAATATATAAAAACTGATTTCAATTAAACATTACTTTAAAATATAACACTAATATTAATATACTTGAATATAAGAATTCCATATATTACACATATAACATGGCATTTTATTATGTCCATCTCTCTAATTACTTTATTTAATAAATTCCACTTCAAGATTTGGCTCGGCACTTAACCGAATTTTATTCTTAATTATGGGCGCCAGGTAAAGCGCGGCCAGCTAGGTTGAGTTTTATGCCCTAGGAGGTTTCATGAGTCCGGAAGTCAGGATGACTTACTTAATTAATAAATAATGACGCTATGAATTAACAATTTCAGTACCTAGACTTTATTTAGTTAATTTACCATGGGTCGCTATTTATACAAACTCGTAAATTACAATTTCAACTGTCGCTATTCAAAATGGTTACGCAGCCCGTGCTCGCTTCGCTTTCAACGACCGAACTACCACGTTTTTCCGAGACATCTAATTAATTAAACCACGCCCCGCTTACCCATTGAAATTTGACTAATAATTCTCATTTGAAATTCTGAGCGATAATACAAATCTCCACCGTGATTACCAATAAAGTTTTCGTGTCGCGCACTGATTTTACTATTTTAGGTTATTTCTCACCTCCCCGCACTTTATATATATATATATATATATGGGTCAATCCATGCCAAAACGCACACGTCTCTGCCCAAAAATGGTAAAGACTTAGAAAAACTTGTATATGGTCAAAATTTAGGGTTTTTTTATGTAGAATGAATAGCTATGTGGCGCTTTTCAAAATTTTCAAAATGGCGGTCCCAAAAACCCGATTTTGTGACCAGTTTTCCGATTAATCGTTCATAAAAATATAGATAAAAGACGAAAATTGTGAGTAAAGGTCATTTTATATGTTTTCGGGTACGCTGAATCCGAATCCGCTGACCGTTTAACCTTATCACTCCAGGATTTGCTCTAACCTCAAAAAATACCTGAAAAACGCTCAAACAGGCATGATTATGGCCAGATAAAGGCTCGTGACGATGCATTTGTTCCTTTCAAGGGTCGCGTATTTCAAATCCAAGGTCTGTTCAGCTCGTTCAGTCCAAAATTTGCCCCTAGCCTCAAAATATTTTTCAAAAACGCTCAAATAGGCATGATTACGGCCAGATTAAGGATCGTGACCATAAATTTATACGTTTTCGAGATCGCTGATTTTAAGTCTAAGGTCCGTTTAGCCCGACAAGCCCAAAATTTGTCGTTAACCTTAAAAAGTACTTCAAAAATGCTCAGCGGGCATGATGACGGCCAGATGAAGAATCGTGACCATATATTTATACGTTTTTGGGGTCACTGATTTCAAATCCGAAGTCCGTTTAGTTCCATCAGCTAAAAATTTGATTTTAACCTAAAAAAATACCTGACAAACGCTCAAATGGTCAGGTTCATGGCCAGAAATGGACTGTTATACTTTAAATCTCTACAACAACTTCCTTTTTATCACTTGAAAATTTTCTGATAATAATACTTTTGTTTCGTAGTGGAATAAAACCGTGATTGCTTGAAATTTGTGGGACAGAAGGAGCCTCGTCAAATCGTCTTTTTAATCTTCTTTGAGTGTTGCTATGTGTTACTTTTGAATAATAAAAGAACTTTATATTTTTTATTGAATGGCATGCCCACTCATAAAGCTGCTTAGCTGTTAAAATGCTGTTGATTGCTGCTGCTTGGAGGCTTGCGTTCCTAGCTCCTATTTTAAGAGTTGTACCAAGGCCATCATGTGGGCCTTTTCCGTGAGCCGTCGCGCAAAAATGTCATTCTGCTTTGATACCAAAATCATTTTTATGATTACATAAATTTTGGATATTAAATCGATTTTTAAAATGTTGTTTTGCTCCATCAACTTTGTGTTGTTTCTTTAGATAATCAATTATCATCGAATTACACACATACACCGCTACAGAGTCATGAGTATTTGATTCAGAAATCACGATTATATTTCCATGTTTTAATTCACCTTCATCTCGATAATAATAAACTACAGTATATACTGTGGCTTCATTATTATTATAGTGAAAAGCTTGAGCTGCTTTTTGAACAACGAAAGCAAAATTCTCTGAATAATCTGGTAGCACAAGAATTTCTGCTGGCTTTAAGCTTCCCTTCAATTGCTTAAAATATTCTGATTGTTGTTTGTTAATATAATCATGAGGTTTCGCGACTATTTACACATTCTTTTAATTATATTATTCATTTGCTTTTGAAGATTCCTATTTTTACTTTTATTCTCTGGAAAAAATTCAACTCAATCGTATTTCAAGTAGCGACGGTGACAATTCAAATTTAAAGGTTCAGAAGCATTGATGATCTCGATATATCAGCAAATTTACACACCAAAAGCGCAGAACGAGCTCGTAGAATGACACGTCAAGTTGGTAGACAGATCGCGTTCGAACGTTCAATGAACATAACAACTTCGCAAGAGACTTTTTTGTCAAATGAAAAAAATAAAAATAGATTAGTCACTATTCTACAAGAAGATTTATCTGCAGCGGGATATCGTACTTTACAAGCGGAAGAAGATGCTGATACGTTAATTGTACAGACGGCACTTGAAGTGTGTAATAGCGTTACAAATTCTGTGATAGTTGGCGAAGACGTAGATCTACTCGTTATTTTAACTGAGTTGACTCCTGATAATAAATCAATTTATTTGTTAAAACCTGGAAAAGGTCAAATTCACGACAATCTTTATAGCAACAATAGTTTGAAATATTCAAAACGAAATAATATAGTTGTGTTTTTACATGCATTTAGTGGCTGTGATACCACATCGGCTTTCTACAGGTTAGGTAAAAATAAATTGACTAAATTACTTGACAAAAGCGACGAACTTGTAAAAATTGCGCAAAAATTTTATGATTTTAATGCCGATCATGCTAGCATTGCTGAGGCTGATAATACAATAATCAAACGATTATATTCAAATCAAAATAAAGACATTTCTTTGAATGCGTTGCGATATTTACTGTTTAAGAAATCATCGATCAAATCGTATTTTAAGCTTGACACTTTACCTCCAACTGAAGGGGCAAGTGTCGAACATTCCAATAGAACGCACTTACAAATCCAGCAGTGCCTACATATACAACTGCAAGTCTGATTCCTACAAATTTATTGGAATATATATCATGCAAGTGCGAAACGGGCTGTAAGAGCATGACTTGTAGTTGTAGAAAACATGGCCTTCCTTGCTCTGATATTTGCCACAATTGTCATGGACAATCTTGCTCCAACATAGAGGAAGTAACTGTAGAGTTAGAAGATGAAACAGTAAGCAACGATATTAATGATGAAAATGAAGCAAACGAAAATGAATCTACGCAAGAGAACAAAAGACAGCGATTAGATTGATTATTTTATTTACTGTAATTATTTTTAATGTACGATTATTATTTTTAATGTAAAATATGAAAAATGTTTGTAAAAATAAATGATAACGATACTTTAATGACATCAATCTTATTTAATGGATACTCCTGACCCTTTATATGTTTGAATTTATTCCGTCGCTACTTAAAATACGAATCTTCAAAAGAAAATGAATAATATAATTAAAAGAATGTGTAAATAGTCGCGAAACTTTCTTAATGTAATGTAAAAAGCGATTCTGATGCAGGAAAAAATGATAAAATGAAATTTATTACATTTTAAAGGTTTAAATAAATTAACTGACTAAAAGTAATGACACCAATGTTATTTTTTACTCGCGCTACCCAAAATTAAAAAAAAAGAGCAAGATACGATAAAAATTGACCGATTTACGGCGAGTTTTTCCGAGCGCTACGATTTGAAGTAAGTTTGTCAGCTTTGAGACTCGAGCGCGCGGCGGTGCCCCCACTCCGTCTCCCGCGCTGCTGATCGGCCGCCGTTGAGCGGTCATTGCTTTCCGAGATTGAATTTGTAGTTAAAAATTGATTTTAGAGTTACGAGTGGCAGTTATCCTAAAGGTATAAGTTTTCAACTGTAGCAGCAAATTTGAAAATTTGCAATATCTCATTTGTGTACTGAGCAATGGCTTATTATAAAAAAAATGTATCTTGGCTCCTAATGCTCGTAGAAAAACGATTTTTTTTCAAAATTAAGATAAAAATCGCCGCTTTGCAATGAATTTTGTTTGATTAAAATCGGACTAAAATATTGTCTCCTACATAAAAAGTTAATTAAGCGTTTTATAAACATTTACATCCCAGAGAGCCCCTAATTAAAATTTTGCAGTTCTCGAAAAAGTTTATTAAAATATAACTCTTCTAGATTGCGTATGAACAAGGGCGACTAAACTGACTGATTTTTTAACATTTGCCAGTACCGTGAAAAAAAGAAATTTCGAAATATAGCTATTATTTTAGAAAAAACTATAATGAATAGAGACTTGAAATTTTGCATGCTATTTCTATTACTTGAGTACTATATTTTTCTGAAATATGATTGAAAAATATTAATTTTCTCAAAAGTTATAAACAATTTTCAATTTTCACGAATTTAGCGTTCTTTTTCAATTTGCAAAGAAACTATAATAGATAGAAATGTGACCTCCCTGACTTTTTTATAGAAAATTTAATAACGAACAACTTTTTTTAATAACCTTTTCCTCTAAAATCAATACTTTCCAAGATACAGAGCGAAATAAGAAAAAAAGTGCAGAAATCCAACTTTAATTGTTAATTGTTTATAAAGCTTACGGGATCCATTGTTCACGTCTTCAGATTATCATTCTAGACACTCTTCCGAACAATTTAAGCCCTTAGCCGATGTCATTGAGATTATTGATAAAAATTTATCGTTTTGAGTCCAATTTGACTGTACTACCGGTCTACCATAGAGTAGGCCGGCGCGCGCATACCACCGCTACCAACTGCGAGGGCTCAGCGGCGACGAAAAGCCACGCGCCCCATATAGATATACGCGCCAGGCTATCGTAAATGGCGATTCGTATTACGCGCGCTCCGGAGACAGAGAGGTAATCGCGCTACGAACTAATCAACGATAGCAACTTATATCGCCGTGGATATAGCCTTGATTTTCGCATTCAAGGAAAATTAAGATCAATCAACATCAAGGTAATATGAGGAGCAAAAAGTCTGTGGGCTGAAGATAGGACTGACCCAGCGTCTAACAGAGAACACGTTTTTTCTGCGAGAGCTAGACTTGAGATTTAGTAGTAGTACAGTTTAAGTTATTGTTTTTCTTAGATTTGATAGATTTGTTGAGTTGTGAGTGGGAGGGTACTAGTCATAGTTAGAAGTTGATAGCGTATATATTAAAGATTTGCGACCGGGTAAATGCGACTTTAATCAGAACTCCAACTTTAATTGTTAATTGTTTATAAAGCTTACGGGATCCATTGTTCACGTCTTCAGATTATCATTCTAGACACTCTTCCGAACAATTTAAGCCCTTAACCGATGTCATTGAGATTATTGATACCTCAAAAACTAATTTGACTGGACTACGGTAGCTTCAGGCGGCTCGCGGCGAGGCGGCTGCTAGTTCTCCCATGAGCTGTAGGCTACAGCGTCTCTCTCTTCTCTCTCTCTCTCTCTCTCTCTCTCTCTCTCTCTCTCTCTCTCTCTCTCTCTCTCTCTCTCTCTCTGTATCTCTCATGGCTACAGCCGGTGTTATGTGACTCGAGGAAGCTGCCGATGCAGCAGCAGCGAATCCTCTCTCATCCCGCGTCTGCGTGCATCGGGAGAGAAAAGGACTATTGGGGAGGCACCCGAAGAAATAAGTGAATATCCTCTCACTCTCTGGAGAAATACTGTTAGAGAAATTGTTGAGAAATGTGGATATTTGTGGTTCAATAATGGTGAAATAATTATACACATCACTTTATTATATATCTCGGATCAATATTCCGTCGTATTTATTTATACATACTTCGTGATTACATCGTTATCGGTGGATTCGCACAACATGTGCTCGGGCTCTCTAGTCGGTCTCCTTCTATATTCTCTTACTATAGTCTGCTCCTAGTACTATACCTATAGCTATTGCGGCCGCGCGCTGGTCTCTGCTGCTTACTATAGTTGAGCGCGCATGCCTGCTTATACTCTATACATTCTATAGTATGTCCGGCTAGTAGCATATAAATTACTCATATTTCAACACACCTCCTTAATTTTTATGCTACTTAAACATTAAACAATATTCAAAAGTGTTCTAAATTTTTCAAATTTAATTCTTCCAAGAGCCTTCGTTAAAATATCAGCAATATTATTTTCTGAGTCTACTTTTACAATTACAATTTCTTTCTTTTCGTAGCATTCATTTACAAAATGATAATGTACTTCAATGTACTTCGAGTTTTTTGTCATATTTCCAAACTTTGCTATTGCTATGGCTCCTGAGTTGTCCTCATATATTTTTATTGGTTTTTCTAAATTTATATTAAAGTCTTTTAACAAATTTCTAACAACTTTGATTTCGCTTACTGCTTCTGATAAAGCTACATATTCAGCGGCTGTTGACGACTTTGTCACACTGCCCTGCTTTCGGACTTTCCAGTATATTACATTTCCAAATAATCTTATAATAAATCCTGTCGTGGATTTCCTATCGGATTTATCTCCTGTCCAATCAGCATCAACAAAACAGTCCATGACTTCAGCATTTACATTCTTTTTATAAGTTAACTTCAATTCTTTGGTCAAATACAAATATTTTAGAACTCTCAACGCATATTTGTAATGAGTCTCATCGTAACTATTTTGAAATCTACTTAAATAGTTTACACTATAACTAATATCAATTCTTGTTCCACTGCTTATATATAATAATGCTCCTATGAGGTTTCTATATTTTATATCATTTGATGCTGTTTGGGCGGATTCCAGACTTAAATTTTGTTCCATCGGAGTATTAAATAATTTACTATTTTCAATATTATACTGTCTACCTAATGACTCGATATAATTACTTTGGTCCATAGTCATCTTACAATTTTTATAATCATAGTTAATATTTATTCCTAAGTAAGTCTTTACTTCACCTAAGTCTTTCATTGAAAATTTATATGATAGTTTGTTCTTAATCTCATCAATTTTTCGCATTGTTTTTCCGCAAATTAATAAATCGTCTACGTGTAGAATCAAGTAAATTGTTTCGCTGTTATCACATTTTGTATACAAGCAATAATCACTTACACTTCTTTTAAATCCTAATTTTTGTATATAATCGTCGAAACATTCGTACCAAGCTCTCGGGCTTTCTCGCAGTCCATACAACGCTTTTTCTAATTTATACACTTTTTCGGTATTATCACTGTAACCTAAAGGTTGTTTTACAAATACTTCTGATTTTATATTTCCATTCAGGAATGCTGTTTCGACATCCATCTGTATAATCATTAAACCGTTTTCACAACAATATGATAACAATAACTTCAATGTTTGAATTTTAGCTACTGGAGAATATAAATCTTCCAGTACTTCTCTTTGTTGAAAACCTCGAACAACTAATCTCGCTTTTTTATGATTATCAGATTTATTTGTAAATACCCATTTTAAATCTAATATTTTTTTATCTTTCGGCTTTTCTACTAATTGCCAAGTTTTGTTTTTATTTAAACATTTTATTTCTTTATTCATAGCCTCTTTCCATAAATCACAATCATCTCTTTGTAAAGCTTCTTCATATGTTTTCGGGCTATCCGCGCTTACAATGTTTACATATATATAATACGAGTCGGATAGGCCATATCTTTCGGGTTGTTTTCTTTCCCGTTCTGACCTTCGCAATTCAGTTCCTTGATCATCTATATTTTTGTCTGATCTGTTACTTAAATTTCTAATTCTCTTATTTTCTCGTTTGTTTCTTTCGTCATTTACTACATTTTCAATAATTTCGTTTGATTCAGAGTTTTCATCAATATTATTTACAGATTCATTGTCACTTTCATCATCACCTTTAAATCCAATTAAATTTTCATTTTCATCTACAAAATCTACATGTCTTGTGACTATAATTTTATTATTTACTAAAACTCTGTATCCAACGCATTCATAGCCTACGAGTATACCTATGTCGGCTTTCCTATCCCATTTCGACTGTCTTTTTATTTCAGGAACTCTAACAAATACTTTGCTTCCATATAATTTTAAATGACTAATATTAGGCTTTTTACCAAAAAATATCTCAAACGGAGTTTTATTTTCACTCGTATTTGTTATAGTTCTATTTTTCAAATACGCTGCTGCTTTTACAATTTCTGGCCAATATTTAATATTTAATTTCGAATCGCATAATAAACGTCTCGCTGAGTTCATTATTGTTCTGTTATAGCGTTCAGCTGTTCCGTTCAGCTCGTGTACATATGGTGGACATGGTTCTACTACAATACCTTTTTCGCTACATAAATTAAACATGTTTTTATTCATATATTCTCTCCCATTGTCACACCTTCTACTTTATTTATATAATCCAAAAAACAATTGTATACTTCATCTTTTGATTTTATCGTATATATTAAAGCGCATTTACTATAATCGTCTATAAAAGTCAAAAAATATTTTGATCCATCAAAACCTGTATTTGTGTGCGGCCCATTTAAATCTGTATGTACTAATTCTAATATTTCATTTGCTCTACTTCGTTCATTCTGGAATGGCAAATTATGCATTTTATTTTGAATGCATGTTCCACATTTTAGTAATACTTGTTCAAAATTTTCTGGCATGCCTTCTACTAATTTTTCTTTACACATTGTATTTAAATAATTAAAATTTACATGTCCCAAGATTCTATGGAATTTTTCCTTTTGTGTCATTTTTTCTACATTATTTGCACAATTCTCTATTCTTTCAACATAGCTATTTATTTTATATAAACCATTTTCTTTATATGCAATTGCAATCAGACTATTATTTTTGTTATAAATCTTTGACACATTTTCAATAGATATAATTTTATTCTCATCTGTTACTTTTGCATAGCTAATCAGATTTTTATCCATCTCTTTTACGTAAAATACATTGGATATTGTTATTTTAATTTTTCTATTATTTATCATAAAATAAGTTATAATTTTTCCAACTTTAGTGCCTTTCAAAATTCTACCATCTCCAACTTTAACATTTATAGGCTTTTTCAAAATAATACTTTCAGAAAAATAAGAATCATCATTTACAATATGATCAGAGCACCCACTGTCCAATATCCATTCTATTTTACCCCTATCACAATTATAAACTACGGTTTCGCTTCTACCGTCATTCTGTTGCTCTACCTGAGTTAAGAAAAGTCCTGTATTATTTTCATTATAATAACCCTCATTATACGAATACCTCGCATCGTGTTGACTCGTTCCGTCGGCGCGTGGCTGCCAACCTCTGCCTCGTCCCCGCTGACCGTAGCCTCGTTGACTGTTGCCTCGTCCGCCGCGTCCCCTATACTGTTGCGTCCAGGGTTGTTGTTGCTCTTGCTGCTGGCGTGCACCTCCTGGCCACTGCGCTCCTCCATTGGCTCCCTTTTGCCACTTATTTCCGCAATCTTTCTTTACATGGCCTTTCATTCCACAGCCAAAACATTGCATGACCTTCTTCTCGACTTTGAATACATTCGGCTTTTTCTTGCCGTTTTCATTTGGGTTCCGAGTTTCCCACATTTTAATTTTATTTTTCAAAAATTCACAAGTACGATCACTTTCTTGCATTGAATCAATTAAATCACCAACATAACTTAGTGAATCCGGTAGCGTCTTTAACATATAGTCGAGTTTTTCTCTTTCTGTAATTCTTGCACCAGCACTCTTCAATTCGTTAATTGATTTTTCAAATTCTGAGAAAAATGTGCTCGATTCTTCAAAATCTTTTAATTTCATTCTATCTATTTTATTTCTTAAACAAATCTGTAGTGCAGTCGATTCTTTTAAATACATCTGATCGAATTTTCTTATTATTTTTAGAGCCGTATCTTCATCGCCAACAAATTCCAATTGTTCGTTATTTATACTACCGTATATGTAGTTCATTGCTTTTAGATTTTTTCATCCCATTCAGATTGTGTATCTGCTTCCAATTTTTCACGTGTAGCCGGTTCATCACACTTTTTCCATTTCAAATATAATAATATTCTTTTCTTCCATATATTGTAATCACTTCCATCAAAACTATGGATTTTTATTTCCTCACTTTTCGACATTTTAATACTTCTTTTATTTTCACTTTTAATCTCAGAAATTATTTTCTTCAAAATCCAGATTTTCTTAATTTGTTTTATTAATAATTTTGTTAACTTGTCGGGATTTATTTCTTGCTCTTCTAGGCTCATTAACACCGATAACTTCACTAACCGCTACACGTGGTCACTTAACCTCAAAACTTTTCAACCATTAAACCATTGAACCATTGAACCATGTGCTCTGCTACCATGTTGAGAAATGTGGATATTTGTGGTTCAATAATGGTGAAATAATTATACACATCACTTTATTATATATCTCGGATCAATATTCCGTCGTATTTATTTATACATACTTCGTGATTACATCGTTATCGGTGGATTCGCACAACATGTGCTCGGGCTCTCTAGTCGGTCTCCTTCTATATTCTCTTACTATAGTCTGCTCCTAGTACTATACCTATAGCTATTGCGGCCGCGCGCTGGTCTCTGCTGCTTACTATAGTTGAGCGCGCATGCCTGCTTATACTCTATACATTCTATAGTATGTCCGGCTAGTAGCATATAAATTACTCATATTTCAACAGAAATAAACACTTTACCGGGTTGGAAATCTCGCCAACTATCCTGAAAAGGACAGTTGGGGACGCACTCGAAGAACAAAGTGAATATCCTCCAACTATCTTGAGAATGACTGTTAGAGAAACAAACACATTGTCAGACTGGAAATCTCGTCAACTATGCTGAAAAGGACTATTGGGGAGGCACTCGAAGAAAAAAGTGAATATCCTCTAATTATCGTGAGAAAGCCTGTTAGAGAAATAGACACTTTACCAGATTGGAAAACTCGTCAACTATGCTGAAAAGGACTATTGGAGAGGCACCCGAAGAAAAAAGTGAATATCCTCCAACTATCTTGAGAAAGACTGTTGGAGGAATAAACACTTTGCCAGAATGGAAAACTCACCAACTATCCGGAAAAGGACTTTTAAGGAGGGACCCGCAGAAAAAAGTGAATATCCTCTAAATATCTTGAGAAATACTGTTAGAGAAATATACACATTTCCATAATGGAAAACTCGCCAACTATCCTCAAAAGGAGTGTTGGGGACACACCCGAAGAAAAAAGTGAATATCCTCTAACTATGTTGAGAAAGACTGTTAAAAAATAAACACTTTACCAGATTGGGAGGCACCCGAAGAAAAAAGTGAATATCCTCTAACTTTCTGGAGAAAGACTGTTAGAGAAATAAACACATTGTCAGAATGGAAAACTCGCCAACTATGCTGAAAAGGACTATTGAGGAGGCACCCGAAGAAAAAAGTGAATATCCTCTCACTATCTGGAGAAATACTGTTAGAGAAATAAACACGTTACCGGATTGGAAATCTCGCCAACTATCCTGAAAAGTACCGTCGGGGACGCACTCGAAGAAAAAAGTGAATATCCTCCAACTATCTTGAGAATGACTGTTAGAGAAATAAACACTTTGCCAGACTGGAAATCTCGTCAACTATGCTGAAAAGGACTATTGGAGAGGCACCCGAAGAAAAAAGTGAATATCCTCCAACTATCTTGAGAATGACTGTTAGAGAAATAAACACAATTCCAGAATGGAAAACTCGCCAACTATCCTCAAAAGGAGTGTTGGGGACACATCCGAAGAAAAAATTGAATATACTCTAACTATCTTGAGAAAGACTGTTAGAGAAATATACACTTTAACAGATTGGAAATCTCGTCAACTATGCTGAAAAGGACTATTGGAGAGGCACCCGAAGAAAAAAGTGAATATCCTCTAACTATCTTGAGAAATACTGTTAGAGAAATATACACTTTACCGGATTGGAAAGCTCGTCAACTATCCTAAAAAGGACTCTTGGGAGGCACCCGAAGAAAAATTGAATATCCTCTAACTTTCTTGAGAAAGACTGTTAGTGAAATAAACACATTGCCAGAATGGAAAACTCGCCAACTATGCTGAAAAGGACTATTGGGGAGGCACCCGAAGAAAAAAGTGAATATCCACTCACTATCTGGAGAAATACTGTTAGAGAAATAAACACTTTACCGGATTGGAAATCTCGCCAACTATCCTGAAAAGGACAGTTGGGGACGCAGTCGAAGAAAAAAGTGAATATCCTCCAACTATCTTGAGAATGACTGTTAGAGAAATAAACACTTTGCCAGACTGGAAATCTCGTCAACTATGCTGAGAAGGACTATTGGAGAGGCACCCGAAGAAAAAAGTGAATATCCTCTAAATATCTTGAGAAAGAATGTTAGAGAAATAAACATTTTGCCAGAATGGAAAACTCGCCAATTATCCTGAAAAGGACTATTGGGGAGGCACTCGAAGAAAAAAGTGAATATCCTCTAACTAGATTTAGAAAGACTGTAAGAGAACTAAACATTTTGCCAGATTGGAAAACTCGCCAACTATCATAAAAAGGACTATTAGGGAGGCACTCGAAGAAAAAATTGAATATCCTCTAACTATCTTGAGAAGGAAGGTTAGAGAAATAAACACTTTTCCAGAATGGAAAACTCGCCAACTATCCTGAATCGGACTATTGGGGAGGCACCGGAAGAAAAAAGTGAATATCCTCTCACTATCTTGAGAATGACTGTTAGAGAAACAAACACATTGTCAGACTGGAAATCTCGTCAACTATGCTGAAAAGGACTATTGGGGAGGCACTCGAAGAAAAAAGTGAATATCCTCTAATTATCGTGAGAAAGCCTGTTAGAGAAATAGACACTTTACCAGATTGGAAAACTCGTCAACTATGCTGAAAAGGACTATTGGAGAGGCACCCGAAGAAAAAAGTGAATATCCTCCAACTATCTTAAGAAAGACTGTTGGAGGAATAAACACTTTGCCAGAATGGAAAACTCACCAACTATCCGGAAAAGGACTTTTAAGGAGGGACCCGCAGAAAAAAGTGAATATCCTCTAAATATCTTGAGAAATACTGTTAGAGAAATATACACATTTCCATAATGGAAAACTCGCCAACTATCCTCAAAAGGAGTGTTGGGGACACACCCGAAGAAAAAAGTGAATATCCTCTAACTATGTTGAGAAAGACTGTTAAAAAATAAACACTTTACCAGATTGGGAGGCACCCGAAGAAAAAAGTGAATATCCTCTAACTTTCTGGAGAAAGACTGTTAGAGAAATAAACACATTGTCAGAATGGAAAACTCGCCAACTATGCTGAAAAGGACTATTGAGGAGGCACCCGAAGAAAAAAGTGAATATCCTCTCACTATCTGGAGAAATACTGTTAGAGAAATAAACACGTTACCGGATTGGAAATCTCGCCAACTATCCTGAAAAGTACCGTCGGGGACGCACTCGAAGAAAAAAGTGAATATCCTCCAACTATCTTGAGAATGACTGTTAGAGAAATAAACACTTTGCCAGACTGGAAATCTCGTCAACTATGCTGAAAAGGACTATTGGAGAGGCACCCGAAGAAAAAAGTGAATATCCTCCAACTATCTTGAGAATGACTGTTAGAGAAATAAACACATTTCCAGAATGGAAAACTCGCCAACTATCCTCAAAAGGAGTGTTGGGGACACATCCGAAGAAAAAATTGAATATACTCTAACTATCTTGAGAAAGACTGTTAGAGAAATATACACTTTACCAGATTGGAAATCTCGTCAACTATGCTGAAAAGGACTATTGGAGAGGCACCCGAAGAAAAAAGTGAATATCCTCTAACTATCTTGAGAAATACTGTTAGAGAAATATACACTTTACCGGATTGGAAAGCTCGTCAACTATCCTAAAAAGGACTCTTGGGAGGCACCCGAAGAAAAATTGAATATCCTCTAACTTTCTTGAGAAAGACTGTTAGAGAAATAAATACGTTACCGGATTGGAAATCTCGCCAACTATGCTGAAAAGGACTATTGGAGAGGCACCCGAAGAAAAAAGTGAATATCCTCTAACTATCTTGAGAAAGACTGTTAGAGAAATAAACACTTTACCAGATTGGAATTCTCGCCAACTATCCTGAAAAGGACAGTTGGGGACGCACTCGAAGAAAAAAGTGAATATCCTCTAACTATCTTGAGAAAGACTGTTAGAGAAATAAACACTTTACCAGATTGGAAAACTAGCCAACTATCCTGAAAAGGAGTGTTAAGGACACACCCGAAGAAAAAATTGAATATCCTCTAACTATCTTGAGAAGGACTGTTAGAGAAATAAACCCTTTGCTAGAATGGAAAACTGGCCAACTATCCTGAAAAGGACTGTTGGGAGGGACCCGAAGAAAAAATTGAATATCCTGTAACTATCTTGAGAAGGACTGTTAGAGAAATAAACACTTTTCCAGAATGGAAAACTCGCCAACTATCCTGAAAAGGACTGTTGGGAAGCACTCGAAGAAAAAAGTGGATATCCTCCAACTATCTTTAGAAAGACTGTAAGAGAACTAAACACTTTGTCAGAATGGAAAACTCGCCAACTATCCTGAAAAGGAGTGTGAAGGACACACCCGAAGAAAAAATTGAATATCCTCTAACTATCTTGAGAAGGACTGTTAGAGAAATAAACACTTTTCCAGAATGGAAAACTCGCCAACTATCATGAAAAGGACTGTTGGGAGGCACCCGAAGAAAAAAGTGATTATCCTCTAACTATCTTGAGAAAGACTGTTAGAGAAATAAACACTTTGACAGAGTGGAAAACTCGCCAACTATCCTGAAAAGGACTACTGGGGAGGCACCCGAATAAAAAGTGAATACCCTCTCTCTATCTGGAGAAATACTGTTAGAGAAATAAACACTTTGTCAGACTGGAAAACTAACCAACTATCCTGAAAAGGAGTGTTAAGGACACACCCGAAGAAAAAATTGAATATCCTCTAACTATCTTGAGAAGGACTGTTAGAGAAATAAACACTTTGCTAGAATGGAAAACTCGCCAACTATCCTGAAAAAGACTGTTGGGAGGCACCCGAAGAAAAAATTGAATATCCTCTAACTATCTTGAGAAAGACGGTTAGAGAAATAAACACATTGCCAGAATGGAACAGTCTCCAACTATCCTGAAAAGGACTACTGGGGAGGCACCCGAAGAAAAAAGTGAATACCCTCTAACTATCTTGAGAAAGACTGTTAGAGAAATAAACACTTTTCCAGAGTGGAAAACTCGCCAACTATCCTGAAAAGGACTATTGGGGAGGCACTCGAAGAAAAAAGTGAATAATCTCTAACTATCTTTAGAAAGAATGTAAGAGAACTAAACACTTTGCCAGAATGGAAAACTAACCAACTATCCTGAAAAGGAGTGTTAAGGACACACCCGAAGAAAAAATTGAATATCCTCTAACTATCTTGAGAAGGACTGTTAGAGAAATAAACACTTTGCTAGAATGGAAAACTCGCCAACTATCCTGAAAAAGACTGTTGGGGAGGCACCTTAACAAAAAATTGAATATCCTCTAACTATCTTGAGAAGGACTGTTAGAGAAATAAACACTTTTACAGAATGGAAAACTCGCCAACTATCCTAAAAAGGACTATTGGGGAGGCACTCGAAGAAAAAAGTTAATATCCTCTAACTATCTTGAGAAACACTGTTAGAGAAATAAACTCTTTACCAGATTGGAAATCTCGCCAACTATCCTGAAAAGGACAGTTGGGGACGCACACGATGAAAAAAGTGAATATCCTCCAACTGTCTTAAGAATGGCTGTTAGAGAAATAAACACTTTGCCAGACTGGAAATCTCGTCAACTATGCTGAAAAGGACTATTGAACAGGCACCCGAAGAAAAAAGTGAATATCCTCTAAATATCTTGAGAAAGACTGTTAGAGAAATAAACACTTTGCTAGAATGGAAAACTCGCCAACTATACTGAAAAGGACTGTTGGGGAGGCACCTGAACAAAAAATTGAATATCCTCTAACTATCTTGAGAAGGACTGTTAGAGAAATAAACACTTTTCCAGAATGGAAAACTAGCCAACTATCCTGAAAAGGACTATTGGGGAGGCACTCGAAGAAAAAAGTGAATATCCTCTAACTATCTTGAGAAGGACTGTTAGAGAAATAAACACTTTTCCAGAATGGAAAACTCGCCAACTATCCTGAAAAGGACAGTTGGGGACGCACTCGATGAAAAAAGTGAATATCCTCCAACTATCTTAAGAATGACTGTTAGAGAAATAAACACTTTGTCAGACTGGAAATCTCGTCAACTATGCTAAAAAGGACTATTGAAGAGGCACCCGAAGAAAAAAGTGAATATCCTCTAAATATCTTGAGAAAGACTGTTAGAGAAATAAACACTTTACCAGATTGGAAAACTCGTCAACTAGCCTGAAAAGGACAGTTGGGGACGCACTCGAAGAAAAAAGTGAATATCCTCCCACTATCTTGAGAATGACAGTTAGAGAAATAAACACATTGTCAGACTGGAAATCTCGTCAACTATGCTGAAAAGGACTATTGAAGAGGCACCCGAAGAAAAAAGTGAATATCCTCTAAATATCTTTAGAAAGAATGTAAGAGAACTAAACACTTTGCCAGAATGGAAAACTAGTCAACTATCCTGAAAAGGAGTGTTAAGGACACACCCGAAGAAAAAATTGAATATCCTCTAACTATCTTGAGAAGGACTGTTAGAGAAATAAACACTTTTCCAGAATGGAAAACTCGCCAACTATCCTGAAAAGGACTGTTGGGGAGGCTTCCGAAGAAAAAAGTGAATATCCTCTCACTATCTGGAGAAACACTATTAGAGAAATAAACACTTTACCGGATTGGAAATCTCGCCAAATATCCTGAAAACGACAATTGGGGAGACACCAGAAGAAAAAAATGAATATTCTCTAACTATGTTAGAAAGACTGTTAGAGAAATAAATATTTACTCAGAATGGTATACTCTCCATCTATCCTGAAAAGGACTACTGGGGAGGCACCCGAAGAAAAAAGTGAATACCCTCTCTCTATCTGGAGAAATACTGTTAGAGAAATAAACACTTTACCGGATTGGAAATCTCGCCAAATATCCTGAAAAAAACAATTGGGGACGCACTCGAAGAAAAAAGTGAATATCCTCCCACTATCTTGAGAATGACTGTTAGAGAAATAAACACATTGCCAGACTGGAAATCTCGTCAACTATGCTGAAAAGGACTATTGGAGAGGCACCCGAAGAAAAAAGTGAATATCCTCTAAATATCTTGAGAAAGAATGTTAGAGAAATAAACATTTTGCCAGAATGGAAAACTCGCCAACTATCCTGAAAAAGACTATTGGGGAGGCACTCGAAGAAAAAAGTGAATATCCTCTAATTATCTTGAGAAAGACTGTTAGAGAAATAAACACTTTACCAGATTGGAAAACTCGTCAACTAGCCTGAAAAGGACAGTTGGGGACGCACTCGAAGAAAAAAGTGAATATCCTCCCACTATCTTGAGAATGACTGTTAGAGAAATATACACGTTACCGGATTGGAAATCTCGCCAACTATCCTGAAAAGTACCGTCGGGGACGCACTCGAAGAAAAAAGTGAATATCCTCCAACTATCTTGAGAATGACTGTTAGAGAAATAAACACTTTGCCAGACTGGAAATCTCGTCAACTATGCTGAAAAGGACTATTGGAGAGGCACCCGAAGAAAAAAGTGAATATCCTCCAACTATCTTGAGAATGACTGTTAGAGAAATAAACACATTTCCAGAATGGAAAACTCGCCAACTATCCTCAAAAGGAGTGTTGGGGACACATCCGAAGAAAAAATTGAATATACTCTAACTATCTTGAGAAAGACTGTTAAAAAAATAAACACTTTACCAGATTGGGAATCTCTCCTAACTATCCTGAAAAGGACTATTGGAGAGGCACCCGAAGAAAAAAGTGAATATCCTCTAAATATCTCGAGAAATACTGTTACAGAAATATACACTTTACCGGATTGGAAATCTCGTCAACTATCCTGAAAAGGACTGTTGGGAGGCACCCGAAGAAAAAAGTGAATATCCTCTAACTATCTTGAGAAAGACTGTTAGAGAAATATACACTTTACCAGATTGGAAATCTCGTCAACTATGCTGAAAAGGACTATTGGAGAGGCACCCGAAGAAAAAAGTGAATATCCTCTAACTATCTTTAGTAAGAATGTAAGAGAACTAAACACTTTGCCAGAATGGAAAACTAGCCAACTATCCTGAAAAGGAGTGTTAAGGACACACCTGAAGAAAAAATTGAATATCCTCTAACTATCTTGAGAAGGACTGTTAGAGAAATAAACACTTTGCTAGAATGGAAAACTCGCCAACTATCCTGAAAAGGACTGTTGGGGAGGCACCCTAAGAAAAAATTGAATATCCTCTAACTATCTTGAGAAGGACTTTTAGAGAAATAAACACTTTCCCAGAATGGAAAACTCGCCAACTATCCTGAAAAGGACTGTTGGGAGGCACCCGAAGAAAAAATTGAATATCCTCTAACTATCTTGAGAAAGACTGTTAGAGAAATAAACACATTGCTAGAATGGAACACTCTCCAACTATCCTGAAAAGGACTATTGGGGAGGCACCCAAAGAAAATAGTGAATATCCTCTCACTATCTGGAGAAATACTGTTAGAGAAATAAACACTTTACCGGATTGGGAATCTCGCTAAATATCCTGAGAAGGACAATTGGGGACGCACTCGAAGAAAAAATTGAATATCCTCCAACTATCTTGAGAAGGACTTTTAGAGAAATAAACACTTTCCCAGAATGGAAAACTCGCCAACTATCCTGAAAAGGACTGTTGGGAGGCACCCGAAGAAAAAAGTGAATATCCTCCAACTATCTTAAGAATGACTGTTAGAGAAATAAACGTTTACTCAGAATGGAAAACTAGCCCACTATCCTGAAAAGGACTATTGGGGAGGCACCCGAAGAAAAAAGTGAATAATCTCTAACTATCTTTAGTAAGAATGTAAGAGAAATAAACACTTTGCTAGAATGGAAAACTCGCCAACTATCCTGAAAAGGACTGTTGGGAGGCACTCGAAGAAAAAATTGAATATCCTCTAGCTATCTTGAGATGGACTGTTAGAGAAATATACATTTTGCCAGAATGGAACACTCACCAACTATCCTGAAAAGGACTATTGGGGAGGCACTCGAAGAAAAAAGTGAATATCCTCTAACTATCTTGAGAAAGACTGTTAGAGAAATAAACACTTTATCAGATTGGAAATCTCGTCAACTATCCTGAGAACGAGTGTTGGGGAGACACCCGAAGAAAAAAGTGAATATCCTCTAACTATCTTGAGAAGGACTGTTAGAGAAATAAACACTTTGCCAGAGTGAAAAACTCGCCAACTATCCTGAAAAGGACTATTGGGGAGACACCCGAAGAAAAAAATGAATATTCTCTAACTATCTTAGAAAGACTGTTAGAGAAATAAACATTTATTCCGAATGGAAAACTAGCCCACTGTCTTGGAAAGGTCTATTGGGGAGGCACTCGCAGAAAAAAGTGAATATCCTCTAACTATCTTGAGAAAGACTGTAAGAGAAATAAACACTTTGCCAAACTGGAAATCTCGCCAAATATCCTGAAAAGAACTATTGGGGATACACCCGAAGAAAAAATTGAATAATCTCTAACTATCTTTAGAAAGACTGTTAGAGAAATAAACATTTAGCCAGAATGGAAATCTCGCCAACTATCCTCAAACGGACTGTTGGGGAGGCACCCGAAGAAAAAATTGAATATCCTCTAACTATCTTGAGAAAGACTGTTAGAGAAATAAACACTTTGCCAGAGTGGAAAACTCGCCAACTATCCTAAAAAGGACTATTGGGGAGACACCCGAAGAAAAAAATGAATATTCTCTAACTATCTTTAGAAAGACTGTTAGAGAAATAAACATTTAGCCAGAATGGAAATCTCGCCAACTATCCTCAAACGGACTGTTGGGGAGGCACCCGAAGAAAAAATTGAATATCATCTAATAATCTTAAGAATGACTGTTAGAGAAATAAACACTTTACCAGATTGGAAATCTCGCCAACTATCCTGAAAAGGACTGTTGGGGAAGCACCCGAAGAAAAAAGTGAATATCCTCGAACTATCTGGAGAAAGACTGTAAGAGAAATAAACACTTTGTCATAATGGAAAACTCACCAAATATCCTGAAAAGAACTATTGGGGAGTCACCCGAAGAAAAAAGTGAATATCCTCTAATAATCTTAAGAATGACTGTTAGAGAAATAAACACTTTGCCAGACTGGAAATCTCGCCAACTATCCTAAAAAGAACTGTTGGGGAGGCACCCGAAGAAAAAAGTGAATATCTTCTCACTATCTGGAGAAATACTGTTAGAGAAATAAACATTTACTCAGAATGGAAAACTAGAAGAAAAAAATGAATATTCTCTAACTATCTTAGAAAGACTGTTAGAGAAATAAACATTTATTCCGAATGGAAAACTAGCCCACTATCTTGGAAAGGTCTATTGGGGAGGCACTCGCAGAAAAAAGTGAATATCCTCTAACTATCTTGAGAAAGACTGTTAGAGAAATAAACACTTTGCCAAACTGGAAATCTCGCCAAATATCCTGAAAAGAACTATTGGGGATACACCCGAAGAAAAAATTGAATAATCTCTAACTATCTTTAGAAAGACTGTTAGAGAAATAAACATTTAGCCAGAATGGAAATCTCGCCAACTATCCTCAAACGGACTGTTGGGGAGGCACCCGAAGAAAAAATTGAATATCCTCTAACTATCTTGAGAAAGACTGTTAGAGAAATAAACACTTTGCCAGAGTGGAAAACTCGCCAACTATCCTAAAAAGGACTATTGGGGAGACACCCGAAGAAAAAAATGAATATTCTCTAACTATCTTTAGAAAGACTGTTAGAGAAATAAACATTTAGCCAGAATGGAAATCTCGCCAACTATCCTCAAACGGACTGTTGGGGAGGCACCCGAAGAAAAAATTGAATATCATCTAATAATCTTAAGAATGACTGTTAGAGAAATAAACACTTTACCAGATTGGAAAACTAGCCAACTATCCTGAAAAGGAGTGTTAAGGACACACCCGAAGAAAAAATTGAATATCCTCTAACTATCTTGAGAAGGACTGTTAGAGAAATAAACCCTTTGCTAGAATGGAAAACTGGCCAACTATCCTGAAAAGGACTGTTGGGAGGGACCCGAAGAAAAAATTGAATATCCTGTAACTATCTTGAGAAGGACTGTTAGAGAAATAAACACTTTTCCAGAATGGAAAACTCGCCAACTATCCTGAAAAGGACTGTTGGGAAGCACTCGAAGAAAAAAGTGGATATCCTCCAACTATCTTTAGAAAGACTGTAAGAGAACTAAACACTTTGTCAGAATGGAAAACTCGCCAACTATCCTGAAAAGGAGTGTGAAGGACACACCCGAAGAAAAAATTGAATATCCTCTAACTATCTTGAGAAGGACTGTTAGAGAAATAAACACTTTTCCAGAATGGAAAACTCGCCAACTATCATGAAAAGGACTGTTGGGAGGCACCCGAAGAAAAAAGTGATTATCCTCTAACTATCTTGAGAAAGACTGTTAGAGAAATAAACACTTTGACAGAGTGGAAAACTCGCCAACTATCCTGAAAAGGACTACTGGGGAGGCACCCGAATAAAAAGTGAATACCCTCTCTCTATCTGGAGAAATACTGTTAGAGAAATAAACACTTTGTCAGACTGGAAAACTAACCAACTATCCTGAAAAGGAGTGTTAAGGACACACCCGAAGAAAAAATTGAATATCCTCTAACTATCTTGAGAAGGACTGTTAGAGAAATAAACACTTTGCTAGAATGGAAAACTCGCCAACTATCCTGAAAAAGACTGTTGGGAGGCACCCGAAGAAAAAATTGAATATCCTCTAACTATCTTGAGAAAGACGGTTAGAGAAATAAACACATTGCCAGAATGGAACAGTCTCCAACTATCCTGAAAAGGACTACTGGGGAGGCACCCGAAGAAAAAAGTGAATACCCTCTAACTATCTTGAGAAAGACTGTTAGAGAAATAAACACTTTTCCAGAGTGGAAAACTCGCCAACTATCCTGAAAAGGACTATTGGGGAGGCACTCGAAGAAAAAAGTGAATAATCTCTAACTATCTTTAGAAAGAATGTAAGAGAACTAAACACTTTGCCAGAATGGAAAACTAACCAACTATCCTGAAAAGGAGTGTTAAGGACACACCCGAAGAAAAAATTGAATATCCTCTAACTATCTTGAGAAGGACTGTTAGAGAAATAAACACTTTGCTAGAATGGAAAACTCGCCAACTATCCTGAAAAAGACTGTTGGGGAGGCACCTTAACAAAAAATTGAATATCCTCTAACTATCTTGAGAAGGACTGTTAGAGAAATAAACACTTTTACAGAATGGAAAACTCGCCAACTATCCTAAAAAGGACTATTGGGGAGGCACTCGAAGAAAAAAGTTAATATCCTCTAACTATCTTGAGAAACACTGTTAGAGAAATAAACTCTTTACCAGATTGGAAATCTCGCCAACTATCCTGAAAAGGACAGTTGGGGACGCACACGATGAAAAAAGTGAATATCCTCCAACTGTCTTAAGAATGGCTGTTAGAGAAATAAACACTTTGCCAGACTGGAAATCTCGTCAACTATGCTGAAAAGGACTATTGAACAGGCACCCGAAGAAAAAAGTGAATATCCTCTAAATATCTTGAGAAAGACTGTTAGAGAAATAAACACTTTGCTAGAATGGAAAACTCGCCAACTATACTGAAAAGGACTGTTGGGGAGGCACCTGAACAAAAAATTGAATATCCTCTAACTATCTTGAGAAGGACTGTTAGAGAAATAAACACTTTTCCAGAATGGAAAACTAGCCAACTATCCTGAAAAGGACTATTGGGGAGGCACTCGAAGAAAAAAGTGAATATCCTCTAACTATCTTGAGAAGGACTGTTAGAGAAATAAACACTTTTCCAGAATGGAAAACTCGCCAACTATCCTGAAAAGGACAGTTGGGGACGCACTCGATGAAAAAAGTGAATATCCTCCAACTATCTTAAGAATGACTGTTAGAGAAATAAACACTTTGTCAGACTGGAAATCTCGTCAACTATGCTAAAAAGGACTATTGAAGAGGCACCCGAAGAAAAAAGTGAATATCCTCTAAATATCTTGAGAAAGACTGTTAGAGAAATAAACACTTTACCAGATTGGAAAACTCGTCAACTAGCCTGAAAAGGACAGTTGGGGACGCACTCGAAGAAAAAAGTGAATATCCTCCCACTATCTTGAGAATGACAGTTAGAGAAATAAACACATTGTCAGAATGGAAAACTAGTCAACTATCCTGAAAAGGAGTGTTAAGGACACACCCGAAGAAAAAATTGAATATCCTCTAACTATCTTTAGAAAGAATGTAAGAGAACTAAACACTTTGCCAGAATGGAAAACTCGCCAACTATCCTGAAAAGGACTGTTGGGGAGGCTTCCGAAGAAAAAAGTGAATATCCTCTCACTATCTGGAGAAACACTATTAGAGAAATAAACACTTTACCGGATTGGAAATCTCGCCAAATATCCTGAAAACGACAATTGGGGAGACACCAGAAGAAAAAAATGAATATTCTCTAACTATGTTAGAAAGACTGTTAGAGAAATAAATATTTACTCAGAATGGTATACTCTCCATCTATCCTGAAAAGGACTACTGGGGAGGCACCCGAAGAAAAAAGTGAATACCCTCTCTCTATCTGGAGAAATACTGTTAGAGAAATAAACACTTTACCGGATTGGAAATCTCGCCAAATATCCTGAAAAAAACAATTGGGGACGCACTCGAAGAAAAAAGTGAATATCCTCCCACTATCTTGAGAATGACTGTTAGAGAAATAAACACATTGCCAGACTGGAAATCTCGTCAACTATGCTGAAAAGGACTATTGGAGAGGCACCCGAAGAAAAAAGTGAATATCCTCTAAATATCTTGAGAAAGAATGTTAGAGAAATAAACATTTTGCCAGAATGGAAAACTCGCCAACTATCCTGAAAAAGACTATTGGGGAGGCACTCGAAGAAAAAAGTGAATATCCTCTAATTATCTTGAGAAAGACTGTTAGAGAAATAAACACTTTACCAGATTGGAAAACTCGTCAACTAGCCTGAAAAGGACAGTTGGGGACGCACTCGAAGAAAAAAGTGAATATCCTCCCACTATCTTGAGAATGACTGTTAGAGAAATATACACGTTACCGGATTGGAAATCTCGCCAACTATCCTGAAAAGTACCGTCGGGGACGCACTCGAAGAAAAAAGTGAATATCCTCCAACTATCTTGAGAATGACTGTTAGAGAAATAAACACTTTGCCAGACTGGAAATCTCGTCAACTATGCTGAAAAGGACTATTGGAGAGGCACCCGAAGAAAAAAGTGAATATCCTCCAACTATCTTGAGAATGACTGTTAGAGAAATAAACACATTTCCAGAATGGAAAACTCGCCAACTATCCTCAAAAGGAGTGTTGGGGACACATCCGAAGAAAAAATTGAATATACTCTAACTATCTTGAGAAAGACTGTTAAAAAAATAAACACTTTACCAGATTGGGAATCTCTCCTAACTATCCTGAAAAGGACTATTGGAGAGGCACCCGAAGAAAAAAGTGAATATCCTCTAAATATCTCGAGAAATACTGTTACAGAAATATACACTTTACCGGATTGGAAATCTCGTCAACTATCCTGAAAAGGACTGTTGGGAGGCACCCGAAGAAAAAAGTGAATATCCTCTAACTATCTTGAGAAAGACTGTTAGAGAAATATACACTTTACCAGATTGGAAATCTCGTCAACTATGCTGAAAAGGACTATTGGAGAGGCACCCGAAGAAAAAAGTGAATATCCTCTAACTATCTTTAGTAAGAATGTAAGAGAACTAAACACTTTGCCAGAATGGAAAACTAGCCAACTATCCTGAAAAGGAGTGTTAAGGACACACCTGAAGAAAAAATTGAATATCCTCTAACTATCTTGAGAAGGACTGTTAGAGAAATAAACACTTTGCTAGAATGGAAAACTCGCCAACTATCCTGAAAAGGACTGTTGGGGAGGCACCCTAAGAAAAAATTGAATATCCTCTAACTATCTTGAGAAGGACTTTTAGAGAAATAAACACTTTCCCAGAATGGAAAACTCGCCAACTATCCTGAAAAGGACTGTTGGGAGGCACCCGAAGAAAAAATTGAATATCCTCTAACTATCTTGAGAAAGACTGTTAGAAAAATAAACACATTGCTAGAATGGAACACTCTCCAACTATCCTGAAAAGGACTATTGGGGAGGCACCCAAAGAAAATAGTGAATATCCTCTCACTATCTGGAGAAATACTGTTAGAGAAATAAACACTTTACCGGATTGGGAATCTCGCTAAATATCCTGAGAAGGACAATTGGGGACGCACTCGAAGAAAAAATTGAATATCCTCCAACTATCTTGAGAAGGACTTTTAGAGAAATAAACACTTTCCCAGAATGGAAAACTCGCCAACTATCCTGAAAAGGACTGTTGGGAGGCACCCGAAGAAAAAAGTGAATATCCTCCAACTATCTTAAGAATGACTGTTAGAGAAATAAACGTTTACTCAGAATGGAAAACTAGCCCACTATCCTGAAAAGGACTATTGGGGAGGCACCCGAAGAAAAAAGTGAATAATCTCTAACTATCTTTAGTAAGAATGTAAGAGAAATAAACACTTTGCTAGAATGGAAAACTCGCCAACTATCCTGAAAAGGACTGTTGGGAGGCACTCGAAGAAAAAATTGAATATCCTCTAGCTATCTTGAGATGGACTGTTAGAGAAATATACATTTTGCCAGAATGGAACACTCACCAACTATCCTGAAAAGGACTATTGGGGAGGCACTCGAAGAAAAAAGTGAATATCCTCTAACTATCTTGAGAAAGACTGTTAGAGAAATAAACACTTTATCAGATTGGAAATCTCGTCAACTATCCTGAGAACGAGTGTTGGGGAGACACCCGAAGAAAAAAGTGAATATCCTCTAACTATCTTGAGAAGGACTGTTAGAGAAATAAACACTTTGCCAGAGTGAAAAACTCGCCAACTATCCTGAAAAGGACTATTGGGGAGACACCCGAAGAAAAAAATGAATATTCTCTAACTATCTTAGAAAGACTGTTAGAGAAATAAACATTTATTCCGAATGGAAAACTAGCCCACTGTCTTGGAAAGGTCTATTGGGGAGGCACTCGCAGAAAAAAGTGAATATCCTCTAACTATCTTGAGAAAGACTGTAAGAGAAATAAACACTTTGCCAAACTGGAAATCTCGCCAAATATCCTGAAAAGAACTATTGGGGATACACCCGAAGAAAAAATTGAATAATCTCTAACTATCTTTAGAAAGACTGTTAGAGAAATAAACATTTAGCCAGAATGGAAATCTCGCCAACTATCCTCAAACGGACTGTTGGGGAGGCACCCGAAGAAAAAATTGAATATCCTCTAACTATCTTGAGAAAGACTGTTAGAGAAATAAACACTTTGCCAGAGTGGAAAACTCGCCAACTATCCTAAAAAGGACTATTGGGGAGACACCCGAAGAAAAAAATGAATATTCTCTAACTATCTTTAGAAAGACTGTTAGAGAAATAAACATTTAGCCAGAATGGAAATCTCGCCAACTATCCTCAAACGGACTGTTGGGGAGGCACCCGAAGAAAAAATTGAATATCATCTAATAATCTTAAGAATGACTGTTAGAGAAATAAACACTTTACCAGATTGGAAATCTCGCCAACTATCCTGAAAAGGACTGTTGGGGAAGCACCCGAAGAAAAAAGTGAATATCCTCGAACTATCTGGAGAAAGACTGTAAGAGAAATAAACACTTTGTCATAATGGAAAACTCACCAAATATCCTGAAAAGAACTATTGGGGAGTCACCCGAAGAAAAAAGTGAATATCCTCTAATAATCTTAAGAATGACTGTTAGAGAAATAAACACTTTGCCAGACTGGAAATCTCGCCAACTATCCTAAAAAGAACTGTTGGGGAGGCACCCGAAGAAAAAAGTGAATATCTTCTCACTATCTGGAGAAATACTGTTAGAGAAATAAACATTTACTCAGAATGGAAAACTAGAAGAAAAAAATGAATATTCTCTAACTATCTTAGAAAGACTGTTAGAGAAATAAACATTTATTCCGAATGGAAAACTAGCCCACTATCTTGGAAAGGTCTATTGGGGAGGCACTCGCAGAAAAAAGTGAATATCCTCTAACTATCTTGAGAAAGACTGTTAGAGAAATAAACACTTTGCCAAACTGGAAATCTCGCCAAATATCCTGAAAAGAACTATTGGGGATACACCCGAAGAAAAAATTGAATAATCTCTAACTATCTTTAGAAAGACTGTTAGAGAAATAAACATTTAGCCAGAATGGAAATCTCGCCAACTATCCTCAAACGGACTGTTGGGGAGGCACCCGAAGAAAAAATTGAATATCCTCTAACTATCTTGAGAAAGACTGTTAGAGAAATAAACACTTTGCCAGAGTGGAAAACTCGCCAACTATCCTAAAAAGGACTATTGGGGAGACACCCGAAGAAAAAAATGAATATTCTCTAACTATCTTTAGAAAGACTGTTAGAGAAATAAACATTTAGCCAGAATGGAAATCTCGCCAACTATCCTCAAACGGACTGTTGGGGAGGCACCCGAAGAAAAAATTGAATATCATCTAATAATCTTAAGAATGACTGTTAGAGAAATAAACACTTTACCAGATTGGAAATCTCGCCAACTATCCTGAAAAGGACTGTTGGGGAAGCACCCGAAGAAAAAAGTGAATATCCTCGAACTATCTGGAGAAAGACTGTAAGAGAAATAAACACTTTGTCATAATGGAAAACTCACCAAATATCCTGAAAAGAACTATTGGGGAGTCACCCGAAGAAAAAAGTGAATATCCTCTAATAATCTTAAGAATGACTGTTAGAGAAATAAACACTTTGCCAGACTGGAAATCTCGCCAACTATCCTAAAAAGAACTGTTGGGGAGGCACCCGAAGAAAAAAGTGAATATCTTCTTACTATCTTGAGAAAGACTGTTAGAGAAATAAACACTTTCCCAGAATGGAAAACTCGCCAGCTATCATGAAAAAGACTGTTGGGGAGGCACCCGAAGAAAAAAGTTACAGTCCTCTAACTATCTGGAGGAAGACTGTTAGACAAATAAACACTTTACCAGATTGGAAATCACTTCAACTATCATGAGTACGACTGTTGGGGATGCACCCGAAGAAAAAATTGAATATCCTCTAACAATCTTAGAAACACTTTTAGAGAAATAAACAGTTTACCAGATTGGAAATCTCGCCAACTGTCCTGAAAAGGACCTTTTTGGAGGTACCCGAAGAACAAATTGAATATCCTCTAACTATCTTGAGAAGGACTGTTAGAGAAATAAACACTTTGCTAGAATGGAAAACTCGCCAACTATCCTGAAAAGGACTATTGGGAGGCACCCGAAGAAAAAAGTGAATATCCTCTAACTATCTTGAGAAAGACTGTTAGAGAAATATACACTTTACCAGATTGGAAATCTCGTCAACTATCCTGAGAACGAGTGTTGGGGAGACACCCGAAGAAAAAATTGAATATCCTCCAACTATCTTGAGAAGGACTTTTAGAGAAATAAACACTTTACCGGATTAGAAATCTCGCCAAATATCCTGAAAAGGACAATTGGGGAGACACCCGAAGAATAAAATGAATATTCTCTAACTATCTTAGAAAGACTGTTAGAGAAATAAACATTTACTCAGAATGGAAAACTAGCCAACTATCCTGAAAAGGACTATTGGGAGGCACCCGAAGAAAAAAGTGAATATCCTCTCACTATCTGGAGAAAGACTGTTAGAGAAATAAACACTTTACCAGATTGGAAAACTAGCCAACTATCCTGAAAAGGACTATTGGGGACGCACTCGCAGAAAAAAGTGAATATCCTCTAACTATCTGGAGAAAGACTGTTAGAGAAATAAACACTTTGCCAAACTGGAAAACTCGCCAACTATCCTGAAACGGACTGTTGGGGAGGCACCCGAAGAAAAAAGTGATTATCCTCTAACTATCTTGCGAAAGACTGTTAGAAAAATAAACACTTTGCCAGAGTGGAAAACTCGCCAACTATCCTAAAAAGGACTATTGGGGAGACACCCGAAGAAAAAAATGAATATTCTCTAACTATCTTAGAAAGACTGTTAGAGAAATAAACATTTACTCAGAATGGAAAACTAGCCAACTATCCTGAAAAGGACTATTGGGAGGCACCCGAAGAAAAAAGTGAATATCCTCTCACTATCTGGAGAAAGACTGTTAGAGAAATAAACACTTTACCAGATTGGAAAACTAGCCAACTATCCTGAAAAGGACTATTGGGGACGCACTCGCAGAAAAAAGTGAATATCCTCTAACTATCTGGAGAAAGACTGTTAGAGAAATAAACACTTTGCCAAACTGGAAATCTCGCCAAATATCCTGAAAAGAACTATTGGGGATACACCCGAAGAAAAAATTGAATAATCTCTAACTATCTTTAGAAAGACTGTTAGAGAAATAAACATTTAGCCAGAATGGAAATCTCGCCAACTATCCTCAAACGGACTGTTGGGGAGGCACCCGAAGAAAAAATTGAATATCCTCTAACTATCTTGAGAAAGACTGTTAGAGAAATAAACACTTTGCCAGAGTGGAAAACTCGCCAACTATCCTAAAAAGGACTATTGGGGAGACACCCGAAGAAAAAAATGAATATTCTCTAACTATCTTTAGAAAGACTGTTAGAGAAATAAACATTTAGCCAGAATGGAAATCTCGCCAACTATCCTCAAACGGACTGTTGGGGAGGCACCCGAAGAAAAAATTGAATATCATCTAATAATCTTAAGAATGACTGTTAGAGAAATAAACACTTTACCAGATTGGAAATCTCGCCAACTATCCTGAAAAGGACTGTTGGGGAAGCACCCGAAGAAAAAAGTGAATATCCTCGAACTATCTGGAGAAAGACTGTAAGAGAAATAAACACTTTGTCATAATGGAAAACTCACCAAATATCCTGAAAAGAACTATTGGGGAGTCACCCGAAGAAAAAAGTGAATATCCTCTAATAATCTTAAGAATGACTGTTAGAGAAATAAACACTTTGCCAGACTGGAAATCTCGCCAACTATCCTAAAAAGAACTGTTGGGGAGGCACCCGAAGAAAAAAGTGAATATCTTCTTACTATCTTGAGAAAGACTGTTAGAGAAATAAACACTTTCCCAGAATGGAAAACTCGCCAGCTATCATGAAAAAGACTGTTGGGGAGGCACCCGAAGAAAAAAGTTACAGTCCTCTAACTATCTGGAGGAAGACTGTTAGACAAATAAACACTTTACCAGATTGGAAATCACTTCAACTATCATGAGAACGACTGTTGGGGATGCACCCGAAGAAAAAATTGAATATCCTCTAACAATCTTAGAAACACTTTTAGAGAAATAAACAGTTTACCAGATTGGAAATCTCGCCAACTGTCCTGAAAAGGACCTTTTTGGAGGTACCCGAAGAACAAATTGAATATCCTCTAACTATCTTGAGAAGGACTGTTAGAGAAATAAACACTTTGCTAGAATGGAAAACTCGCCAACTATCCTGAAAAGGACTGTTGGCGAGGCACCCGAAGAAAAAAGTGATTATCCTCTAACTATCTTGAGAAAGACTGTTAGAGAAATAAACACTTTGCCAGAGTGGAAAACTCGCCAACTATCCTGAAAAAGACTATTGGGAAGACACCAGAAGAAAAAAATGAATATTCTCTAACTATGTTAGAAAGACTGTTAGAGAAATAAATATTTACTCAGAATGGAAAACTAGCCAACTATCCTGAAAAGGACTGTTGGGAGGCACTCGAAGAAAAAAGTGAATATCCTCTAATTATCGTGAGAAAGACTGTTAGAGAAATAAACACTTTACCAGATTGGAAAACTCGTTAACTATCCTGAGAAGGACTGTTGGGGAGGCACCCGAAGAAAAAATTGAATATCCTCTAACTATCTTGAGAAAGACGGTTAAAGAAATAAACACATTGCCAGAATGGAACACTCTCCAACTATCCTGAAAAAAACAATTGGGGACGCACTCGAAGAAAAAAGTGAATATCCTCCAACTATCTTGAGAAAGACTGTTAGAGAAATAAACACTTTACCAGATTGGAAATCTCGCCAACTATCCTGAAAAGGACAGTTGGGGACGCACTCGATGAAAAAAGTGAATATCCTCCAACTATCTTAAGAATGGCTGTTAGAGAAATAAACACTTTGTCAGACTGGAAATCTCGTCAACTATGATGAAAAGGACTATTGAAGAGGCACCCGAAGAAAAAAGTGAATAATCTCTAACTATCTTTAGAAAGAATGTAAGAGAACTAAACACTTTGCCAGAATGGAAAACTAGCCAACTATCCTGAAAAGGAGTGTTAAGGACACACCCGAAGAAAAAATTGAATATCCTCAAACTATCTTGAGAAGGACTGTTAGAGAAATAAATACTTTGCTAGAATGGAAAACTCTCCAACTATCCTGAAAAGGACTGTTGGGGAGGCACCTGAACAAAAAATTGAATATCCTCTAACTATCTTGAGAAGGACTGTTAGAGAAATAAACACTTTTCCAGAATGGAAAACTCGCCAACTATCCTGAAAAGGACTGTTGGGGAGGCTTCCGAAGAAAAAAGTGAATATCCTCTCACTATCTGGAGAAACACTATTAGAGAAATAAACACTTTACCGGATTGGAAATCTCGCCAAATATCCTGAAAACGACAATTGGGGAGACACCCGAAGAAAAAAATGAATATTCTCTAACTATGTTAGAAAGACTGTTAGAGAAATAAACACTTTGCTAGAATGGAAAACTCGCCAACTATCCTGAAAAGGACTGTTGGGGAGGCACCCGAAGAAAAAAGTGATTATCCTCTAACTATCTTGAGAAAGACTGTTAGAGAAATAAACATTTACTCAGAATGGAAAACTAGCCAACTATCCTGAAAAGGACTATTGGGGAGGCACTCGAAGAAAAAAGTGAATATCATCTAACTATCTTGAGAAAGACTGTTAGAGAAATAAACTCTTTCATAGATTGGAAAACTATCCAACTATCCTGAAAAGGACTATTGGGGACGCACTCGAAGAAAAAAGTGAATATCCTCCCACTATCGTGAGAATGACTGTTAGAGAAATAAACACATTGTCAGACTGGAAATCTCGTCAACTATCCTGAAAAGGACTATTGGGAGGCACCCGAAGAAAAAAGTGAATATCCTCTAACTATCTTGAGAAAGACTGTTAGAGAAATATACACTTTACCAGATTGGAAATCTCGTCAACTATCCTGAGAACGAGTGTTGGGGAGACACCCGAAGAAAAAATTGAATATCCTCCAACTATCTTGAGAAGGACTTTTAGAGAAATAAACACTTTACCGGATTAGAAATCTCGCCAAATATCCTGAAAAGGACAATTGGGGAGACACCCGAAGAATAAAATGAATATTCTCTAACTATCTTAGAAAGACTGTTAGAGAAAAAAATACTTTGCTAGAATAGAAAACTCGCCAACTATCCTGAAACGGACTGTTGGGGAGGCACCCGAAGAAAAAAGTGATTATCCTCTAACTATCTTGCGAAAGACTGTTAGAAAAATAAACACTTTGCCAGAGTGGAAAACTCGCCAACTATCCTAAAAAGGACTATTGGGGAGACACCCGAAGAAAAAAATGAATATTCTCTAACTATCTTAGAAAGACTGTTAGAGAAATAAACATTTACTCAGAATGGAAAACTAGCCAACTATCCTGAAAAGGACTATTGGGAGGCACCCGAAGAAAAAAGTGAATATCCTCTCACTATCTGGAGAAAGACTGTTAGAGAAATAAACACTTTACCAGATTGGAAAACTAGCCAACTATCCTGAAAAGGACTATTGGGGACGCACTCGCAGAAAAAAGTGAATATCCTCTAACTATCTGGAGAAAGACTGTTAGAGAAATAAACACTTTGCCAAACTGGAAATCTCGCCAAATATCCTGAAAAGAACTATTGGGGATACACCCGAAGAAAAAATTGAATAATCTCTAACTATCTTTAGAAAGACTGTTAGAGAAATAAACATTTAGCCAGAATGGAAATCTCGCCAACTATCCTCAAACGGACTGTTGGGGAGGCACCCGAAGAAAAAATTGAATATCCTCTAACTATCTTGAGAAAGACTGTTAGAGAAATAAACACTTTGCCAGAGTGGAAAACTCGCCAACTATCCTAAAAAGGACTATTGGGGAGACACCCGAAGAAAAAAATGAATATTCTCTAACTATCTTTAGAAAGACTGTTAGAGAAATAAACATTTAGCCAGAATGGAAATCTCGCCAACTATCCTCAAACGGACTGTTGGGGAGGCACCCGAAGAAAAAATTGAATATCATCTAATAATCTTAAGAATGACTGTTAGAGAAATAAACACTTTACCAGATTGGAAATCTCGCCAACTATCCTGAAAAGGACTGTTGGGGAAGCACCCGAAGAAAAAAGTGAATATCCTCGAACTATCTGGAGAAAGACTGTAAGAGAAATAAACACTTTGTCATAATGGAAAACTCACCAAATATCCTGAAAAGAACTATTGGGGAGTCACCCGAAGAAAAAAGTGAATATCCTCTAATAATCTTAAGAATGACTGTTAGAGAAATAAACACTTTGCCAGACTGGAAATCTCGCCAACTATCCTAAAAAGAACTGTTGGGGAGGCACCCGAAGAAAAAAGTGAATATCTTCTTACTATCTTGAGAAAGACTGTTAGAGAAATAAACACTTTCCCAGAATGGAAAACTCGCCAGCTATCATGAAAAAGACTGTTGGGGAGGCACCCGAAGAAAAAAGTTACAGTCCTCTAACTATCTGGAGGAAGACTGTTAGACAAATAAACACTTTACCAGATTGGAAATCACTTCAACTATCATGAGAACGACTGTTGGGGATGCACCCGAAGAAAAAATTGAATATCCTCTAACAATCTTAGAAACACTTTTAGAGAAATAAACAGTTTACCAGATTGGAAATCTCGCCAACTGTCCTGAAAAGGACCTTTTTGGAGGTACCCGAAGAACAAATTGAATATCCTCTAACTATCTTGAGAAGGACTGTTAGAGAAATAAACACTTTGCTAGAATGGAAAACTCGCCAACTATCCTGAAAAGGACTGTTGGGGAGGCACCCGAAGAAAAAAGTGATTATCCTCTAACTATCTTGAGAAAGACTGTTAGAGAAATAAACACTTTGCCAGAGTGGAAAACTCGCCAACTATCCTGAAAAAGACTATTGGGAAGACACCAGAAGAAAAAAATGAATATTCTCTAACTATGTTAGAAAGACTGTTAGAGAAATAAATATTTACTCAGAATGGAAAACTAGCCAACTATCCTGAAAAGGACTGTTGGGAGGCACTCGAAGAAAAAAGTGAATATCCTCTAATTATCGTGAGAAAGACTGTTAGAGAAATAAACACTTTACCAGATTGGAAAACTCGTTAACTATCCTGAGAAGGACTGTTGGGGAGGCACCCGAAGAAAAAATTGAATATCCTCTAACTATCTTGAGAAAGACGGTTAGAGAAATAAACACATTGCCAGAATGGAACACTCTCCAACTATCCTGAAAAAAACAATTGGGGACGCACTCGAAGAAAAAAGTGAATATCCTCCAACTATCTTGAGAAAGACTGTTAGAGAAATAAACACTTTACCAGATTGGAAATCTCGCCAACTATCCTGAAAAGGACAGTTAGGGACGCACTCGATGAAAAAAGTGAATATCCTCCAACTATCTTAAGAATGGCTGTTAGAGAAATAAACACTTTGTCAGACTGGAAATCTCGTCAACTATGATGAAAAGGACTATTGAAGAGGCACCCGAAGAAAAAAGTGAATAATCTCTAACTATCTTTAGAAAGAATGTAAGAGAACTAAACACTTTGCCAGAATGGAAAACTAGCCAACTATCCTGAAAAGGAGTGTTAAGGACACACCCGAAGAAAAAATTGAATATCCTCAAACTATCTTGAGAAGGACTGTTAGAGAAATAAATACTTTGCTAGAATGGAAAACTCTCCAACTATCCTGAAAAGGACTGTTGGGGTGGCACCTGAACAAAAAATTGAATATCCTCTAACTATCTTGAGAAGGACTGTTAGAGAAATAAACACTTTTCCAGAATGGAAAACTCGCCAACTATCCTGAAAAGGACTGTTGGGGAGGCTTCCGAAGAAAAAAGTGAATATCCTCTCACTATCTGGAGAAACACTATTAGAGAAATAAACACTTTACCGGATTGGAAATCTCGCCAAATATCCTGAAAACGACAATTGGGGAGACACCCGAAGAAAAAAATGAATATTCTCTAACTATGTTAGAAAGACTGTTAGAGAAATAAACATTTACTCAGAATGGAAAACTAGCCAACTATCCTGAAAAGGACTATTGGGGAGGCACTCGAAGAAAAAAGTGAATATCATCTAACTATCTTGAGAAAGACTGTTAGAGAAATAAACTCTTTCATAGATTGGAAAACTATCTAACTATCCTGAAAAGGACTATTGGGGACGCACTCGAAGAAAAAAGTGAATATCCTCCCACTATCTTGAGAATGACTGTTAGAGAAATAAACACATTGTCAGACTGGAAATCTCGTCAACTATGCTGAAAAGGACTATTGCAGAGGCACCCGAAGAAAAAAGTGAATATCCTCTAAATATCTTGAGAAAGAATGTTAGAGAAATAAATACTTTGCTAGAATGGAAAACTCTCCAACTATCCTGAAAAGGACTGTTGGGGAGGCACCTGAACAAAAAATTGAATATCCTCTAACTATCTTGAGAAGGACTGTTAGAGAAATAAACACTTTTCCAGAATGGAAAACTCGCCAACTATCCTGAAAAGGACTGTTGGGGAGGCTTCCGAAGAAAAAAGTGAATATCCTCTCACTATCTGGAGAAACACTATTAGAGAAATAAACACTTTACCGGATTGGAAATCTCGCCAAATATCCTGAAAACGACAATTGGGGAGACACCCGAAGAAAAAAATGAATATTCTCTAACTATGTTAGAAAGACTGTTAGAGAAATAAACACTTTGCTAGAATGGAAAACTCGCCAACTATACTGAAAAGGACTGTTGGGGAGGCACCCGAAGAAAAAAGTGATTATCCTCTAACTATCTTGAGAAAGACTGTTAGAGAAATAAACATTTACTCAGAATGGAAAACTAGCCAACTATCCTGAAAAGGACTATTGGGGAGGCACTCGAAGAAAAAAGTGAATATCATCTAACTATCTTGAGAAAGACTGTTAGAGAAATAAACTCTTTCATAGATTGGAAAACTATCCAACTATCCTGAAAAGGACTATTGGGGACGCACTCGAAGAAAAAAGTGAATATCCTCCCACTATCGTGAGAATGACTGTTAGAGAAATAAACACATTGTCAGACTGGAAATCTCGTCAACTATCCTGAAAAGGACTATTGGGAGGCACCCGAAGAAAAAAGTGAATATCCTCTAACTATCTTGAGAAAGACTGTTAGAGAAATATACACTTTACCAGATTGGAAATCTCGTCAACTATCCTGAGAACGAGTGTTGGGGAGACACCCGAAGAAAAAATTGAATATCCTCCAACTATCTTGAGAAGGACTTTTAGAGAAATAAACACTTTACCGGATTAGAAATCTCGCCAAATATCCTGAAAAGGACAATTGGGGAGACACCCGAAGAATAAAATGAATATTCTCTAACTATCTTAGAAAGACTGTTAGAGAAAAAAATACTTTGCTAGAATAGAAAACTCGCCAACTATCCTGAAACGGACTGTTGGGGAGGCACCCGAAGAAAAAAGTGATTATCCTCTAACTATCTTGCGAAAGACTGTTAGAAAAATAAACACTTTGCCAGAGTGGAAAACTCGCCAACTATCCTAAAAAGGACTATTGGGGAGACACCCGAAGAAAAAAATGAATATTCTCTAACTATCTTAGAAAGACTGTTAGAGAAATAAACATTTACTCAGAATGGAAAACTAGCCAACTATCCTGAAAAGGACTATTGGGAGGCACCCGAAGAAAAAAGTGAATATCCTCTCACTATCTGGAGAAAGACTGTTAGAGAAATAAACACTTTACCAGATTGGAAAACTAGCCAACTATCCTGAAAAGGACTATTGGGGACGCACTCGCAGAAAAAAGTGAATATCCTCTAACTATCTGGAGAAAGACTGTTAGAGAAATAAACACTTTGCCAAACTGGAAATCTCGCCAAATATCCTGAAAAGAACTATTGGGGATACACCCGAAGAAAAAATTGAATAATCTCTAACTATCTTTAGAAAGACTGTTAGAGAAATAAACATTTAGCCAGAATGGAAATCTCGCCAACTATCCTCAAACGGACTGTTGGGGAGGCACCCGAAGAAAAAATTGAATATCCTCTAACTATCTTGAGAAAGACTGTTAGAGAAATAAACACTTTGCCAGAGTGGAAAACTCGCCAACTATCCTAAAAAGGACTATTGGGGAGACACCCGAAGAAAAAAATGAATATTCTCTAACTATCTTTAGAAAGACTGTTAGAGAAATAAACATTTAGCCAGAATGGAAATCTCGCCAACTATCCTCAAACGGACTGTTGGGGAGGCACCCGAAGAAAAAATTGAATATCATCTAATAATCTTAAGAATGACTGTTAGAGAAATAAACACTTTACCAGATTGGAAAACTAGCCAACTATCCTGAAAAGGAGTGTTAAGGACACACCCGAAGAAAAAATTGAATATCCTCTAACTATCTTGAGAAGGACTGTTAGAGAAATAAACCCTTTGCTAGAATGGAAAACTGGCCAACTATCCTGAAAAGGACTGTTGGGAGGGACCCGAAGAAAAAATTGAATATCCTGTAACTATCTTGAGAAGGACTGTTAGAGAAATAAACACTTTTCCAGAATGGAAAACTCGCCAACTATCCTGAAAAGGACTGTTGGGAAGCACTCGAAGAAAAAAGTGGATATCCTCCAACTATCTTTAGAAAGACTGTAAGAGAACTAAACACTTTGTCAGAATGGAAAACTCGCCAACTATCCTGAAAAGGAGTGTGAAGGACACACCCGAAGAAAAAATTGAATATCCTCTAACTATCTTGAGAAGGACTGTTAGAGAAATAAACACTTTTCCAGAATGGAAAACTCGCCAACTATCATGAAAAGGACTGTTGGGAGGCACCCGAAGAAAAAAGTGATTATCCTCTAACTATCTTGAGAAAGACTGTTAGAGAAATAAATACTTTGACAGAGTGGAAAACTCGCCAACTATCCTGAAAAGGACTACTGGGGAGGCACCCGAATAAAAAGTGAATACCCTCTCTCTATCTGGAGAAATACTGTTAGAGAAATAAACACTTTGTCAGACTGGAAAACTAACCAACTATCCTGAAAAGGAGTGTTAAGGACACACCCGAAGAAAAAATTGAATATCCTCTAACTATCTTGAGAAGGACTGTTAGAGAAATAAACACTTTGCTAGAATGGAAAACTCGCCAACTATCCTGAAAAAGACTGTTGGGAGGCACCCGAAGAAAAAATTGAATATCCTCTAACTATCTTGAGAAAGACGGTTAGAGAAATAAACACATTGCCAGAATGGAACAGTCTCCAACTATCCTGAAAAGGACTACTGGGGAGGCACCCGAAGAAAAAAGTGAATACCCTCTAACTATCTTGAGAAAGACTGTTAGAGAAATAAACACTTTTCCAGAGTGGAAAACTCGCCAACTATCCTGAAAAGGACTATTGGGGAGGCACTCGAAGAAAAAAGTGAATAATCTCTAACTATCTTTAGAAAGAATGTAAGAGAACTAAACACTTTGCCAGAATGGAAAACTAACCAACTATCCTGAAAAGGAGTGTTAAGGACACACCCGAAGAAAAAATTGAATATCCTCTAACTATCTTGAGAAGGACTGTTAGAGAAATAAACACTTTGCTAGAATGGAAAACTCGCCAACTATCCTGAAAAAGACTGTTGGGGAGGCACCTTAACAAAAAATTGAATATCCTCTAACTATCTTGAGAAGGACTGTTAGAGAAATAAACACTTTTACAGAATGGAAAACTCGCCAACTATCCTAAAAAGGACTATTGGGGAGGCACTCGAAGAAAAAAGTTAATATCCTCTAACTATCTTGAGAAACACTGTTAGAGAAATAAACTCTTTACCAGATTGGAAATCTCGCCAACTATCCTGAAAAGGACAGTTGGGGACGCACACGATGAAAAAAGTGAATATCCTCCAACTGTCTTAAGAATGGCTGTTAGAGAAATAAACACTTTGCCAGACTGGAAATCTCGTCAACTATGCTGAAAAGGACTATTGAACAGGCACCCGAAGAAAAAAGTGAATATCCTCTAAATATCTTGAGAAAGACTGTTAGAGAAATAAACACTTTGCTAGAATGGAAAACTCGCCAACTATACTGAAAAGGACTGTTGGGGAGGCACCTGAACAAAAAATTGAATATCCTCTAACTATCTTGAGAAGGACTGTTAGAGAAATAAACACTTTTCCAGAATGGAAAACTAGCCAACTATCCTGAAAAGGACTATTGGGGAGGCACTCGAAGAAAAAAGTGAATATCCTCTAACTATCTTGAGAAGGACTGTTAGAGAAATAAACACTTTTCCAGAATGGAAAACTCGCCAACTATCCTGAAAAGGACAGTTGGGGACGCACTCGATGAAAAAAGTGAATATCCTCCAACTATCTTAAGAATGACTGTTAGAGAAATAAACACTTTGTCAGACTGGAAATCTCGTCAACTATGCTAAAAAGGACTATTGAAGAGGCACCCGAAGAAAAAAGTGAATATCCTCTAAATATCTTGAGAAAGACTGTTAGAGAAATAAACACTTTACCAGATTGGAAAACTCGTCAACTAGCCTGAAAAGGACAGTTGGGGACGCACTCGAAGAAAAAAGTGAATATCCTCCCACTATCTTGAGAATGACAGTTAGAGAAATAAACACATTGTCAGACTGGAAATCTCGTCAACTATGCTGAAAAGGACTATTGAAGAGGCACCCGAAGAAAAAAGTGAATATCCTCTAAATATCTTTAGAAAGAATGTAAGAGAACTAAACACTTTGCCAGAATGGAAAACTAGTCAACTATCCTGAAAAGGAGTGTTAAGGACACACCCGAAGAAAAAATTGAATATCCTCTAACTATCTTGAGAAGGACTGTTAGAGAAATAAACACTTTTCCAGAATGGAAAACTCGCCAACTATCCTGAAAAGGACTGTTGGGGAGGCTTCCGAAGAAAAAAGTGAATATCCTCTCACTATCTGGAGAAACACTATTAGAGAAATAAACACTTTACCGGATTGGAAATCTCGCCAAATATCCTGAAAACGACAATTGGGGAGACACCAGAAGAAAAAAATGAATATTCTCTAACTATGTTAGAAAGACTGTTAGAGAAATAAATATTTACTCAGAATGGTATACTCTCCATCTATCCTGAAAAGGACTACTGGGGAGGCACCCGAAGAAAAAAGTGAATACCCTCTCTCTATCTGGAGAAATACTGTTAGAGAAATAAACACTTTACCGGATTGGAAATCTCGCCAAATATCCTGAAAAAAACAATTGGGGACGCACTCGAAGAAAAAAGTGAATATCCTCCCACTATCTTGAGAATGACTGTTAGAGAAATAAACACATTGCCAGACTGGAAATCTCGTCAACTATGCTGAAAAGGACTATTGGAGAGGCACCCGAAGAAAAAAGTGAATATCCTCTAAATATCTTGAGAAAGAATGTTAGAGAAATAAACATTTTGCCAGAATGGAAAACTCGCCAACTATCCTGAAAAAGACTATTGGGGAGGCACTCGAAGAAAAAAGTGAATATCCTCTAATTATCTTGAGAAAGACTGTTAGAGAAATAAACACTTTACCAGATTGGAAAACTCGTCAACTAGCCTGAAAAGGACAGTTGGGGACGCACTCGAAGAAAAAAGTGAATATCCTCCCACTATCTTGAGAATGACTGTTAGAGAAATATACACGTTACCGGATTGGAAATCTCGCCAACTATCCTGAAAAGTACCGTCGGGGACGCACTCGAAGAAAAAAGTGAATATCCTCCAACTATCTTGAGAATGACTGTTAGAGAAATAAACACTTTGCCAGACTGGAAATCTCGTCAACTATGCTGAAAAGGACTATTGGAGAGGCACCCGAAGAAAAAAGTGAATATCCTCCAACTATCTTGAGAATGACTGTTAGAGAAATAAACACATTTCCAGAATGGAAAACTCGCCAACTATCCTCAAAAGGAGTGTTGGGGACACATCCGAAGAAAAAATTGAATATACTCTAACTATCTTGAGAAAGACTGTTAAAAAAATAAACACTTTACCAGATTGGGAATCTCTCCTAACTATCCTGAAAAGGACTATTGGAGAGGCACCCGAAGAAAAAAGTGAATATCCTCTAAATATCTCGAGAAATACTGTTACAGAAATATACACTTTACCGGATTGGAAATCTCGTCAACTATCCTGAAAAGGACTGTTGGGAGGCACCCGAAGAAAAAAGTGAATATCCTCTAACTATCTTGAGAAAGACTGTTAGAGAAATATACACTTTACCAGATTGGAAATCTCGTCAACTATGCTGAAAAGGACTATTGGAGAGGCACCCGAAGAAAAAAGTGAATATCCTCTAACTATCTTTAGTAAGAATGTAAGAGAACTAAACACTTTGCCAGAATGGAAAACTAGCCAACTATCCTGAAAAGGAGTGTTAAGGACACACCTGAAGAAAAAATTGAATATCCTCTAACTATCTTGAGAAGGACTGTTAGAGAAATAAACACTTTGCTAGAATGGAAAACTCGCCAACTATCCTGAAAAGGACTGTTGGGGAGGCACCCTAAGAAAAAATTGAATATCCTCTAACTATCTTGAGAAGGACTTTTAGAGAAATAAACACTTTCCCAGAATGGAAAACTCGCCAACTATCCTGAAAAGGACTGTTGGGAGGCACCCGAAGAAAAAATTGAATATCCTCTAACTATCTTGAGAAAGACTGTTAGAGAAATAAACACATTGCTAGAATGGAACACTCTCCAACTATCCTGAAAAGGACTATTGGGGAGGCACCCAAAGAAAATAGTGAATATCCTCTCACTATCTGGAGAAATACTGTTAGAGAAATAAACACTTTACCGGATTGGGAATCTCGCTAAATATCCTGAGAAGGACAATTGGGGACGCACTCGAAGAAAAAATTGAATATCCTCCAACTATCTTGAGAAGGACTTTTAGAGAAATAAACACTTTCCCAGAATGGAAAACTCGCCAACTATCCTGAAAAGGACTGTTGGGAGGCACCCGAAGAAAAAAGTGAATATCCTCCAACTATCTTAAGAATGACTGTTAGAGAAATAAACGTTTACTCAGAATGGAAAACTAGCCCACTATCCTGAAAAGGACTATTGGGGAGGCACCCGAAGAAAAAAGTGAATAATCTCTAACTATCTTTAGTAAGAATGTAAGAGAAATAAACACTTTGCTAGAATGGAAAACTCGCCAACTATCCTGAAAAGGACTGTTGGGAGGCACTCGAAGAAAAAATTGAATATCCTCTAGCTATCTTGAGATGGACTGTTAGAGAAATATACATTTTGCCAGAATGGAACACTCACCAACTATCCTGAAAAGGACTATTGGGGAGGCACTCGAAGAAAAAAGTGAATATCCTCTAACTATCTTGAGAAAGACTGTTAGAGAAATAAACACTTTATCAGATTGGAAATCTCGTCAACTATCCTGAGAACGAGTGTTGGGGAGACACCCGAAGAAAAAAGTGAATATCCTCTAACTATCTTGAGAAGGACTGTTAGAGAAATAAACACTTTGCCAGAGTGAAAAACTCGCCAACTATCCTGAAAAGGACTATTGGGGAGACACCCGAAGAAAAAAATGAATATTCTCTAACTATCTTAGAAAGACTGTTAGAGAAATAAACATTTATTCCGAATGGAAAACTAGCCCACTGTCTTGGAAAGGTCTATTGGGGAGGCACTCGCAGAAAAAAGTGAATATCCTCTAACTATCTTGAGAAAGACTGTAAGAGAAATAAACACTTTGCCAAACTGGAAATCTCGCCAAATATCCTGAAAAGAACTATTGGGGATACACCCGAAGAAAAAATTGAATAATCTCTAACTATCTTTAGAAAGACTGTTAGAGAAATAAACATTTAGCCAGAATGGAAATCTCGCCAACTATCCTCAAACGGACTGTTGGGGAGGCACCCGAAGAAAAAATTGAATATCCTCTAACTATCTTGAGAAAGACTGTTAGAGAAATAAACACTTTGCCAGAGTGGAAAACTCGCCAACTATCCTAAAAAGGACTATTGGGGAGACACCCGAAGAAAAAAATGAATATTCTCTAACTATCTTTAGAAAGACTGTTAGAGAAATAAACATTTAGCCAGAATGGAAATCTCGCCAACTATCCTCAAACGGACTGTTGGGGAGGCACCCGAAGAAAAAAGTGAATATCCTCTAATAATCTTAAGAATGACTGTTAGAGAAATAAACACTTTGCCAGACTGGAAATCTCGCCAACTATCCTAAAAAGAACTGTTGGGGAGGCACCCGAAGAAAAAAGTGAATATCTTCTCACTATCTGGAGAAATACTGTTAGAGAAATAAACATTTACTCAGAATGGAAAACTAGAAGAAAAAAATGAATATTCTCTAACTATCTTAGAAAGACTGTTAGAGAAATAAACATTTATTCCGAATGGAAAACTAGCCCACTATCTTGGAAAGGTCTATTGGGGAGGCACTCGCAGAAAAAAGTGAATATCCTCTAACTATCTTGAGAAAGACTGTTAGAGAAATAAACACTTTGCCAAACTGGAAATCTCGCCAAATATCCTGAAAAGAACTATTGGGGATACACCCGAAGAAAAAATTGAATAATCTCTAACTATCTTTAGAAAGACTGTTAGAGAAATAAACATTTAGCCAGAATGGAAATCTCGCCAACTATCCTCAAACGGACTGTTGGGGAGGCACCCGAAGAAAAAATTGAATATCCTCTAACTATCTTGAGAAAGACTGTTAGAGAAATAAACACTTTGCCAGAGTGGAAAACTCGCCAACTATCCTAAAAAGGACTATTGGGGAGACACCCGAAGAAAAAAATGAATATTCTCTAACTATCTTTAGAAAGACTGTTAGAGAAATAAACATTTAGCCAGAATGGAAATCTCGCCAACTATCCTCAAACGGACTGTTGGGGAGGCACCCGAAGAAAAAATTGAATATCATCTAATAATCTTAAGAATGACTGTTAGAGAAATAAACACTTTACCAGATTGGAAATCTCGCCAACTATCCTGAAAAGGACTGTTGGGGAAGCACCCGAAGAAAAAAGTGAATATCCTCGAACTATCTGGAGAAAGACTGTAAGAGAAATAAACACTTTGTCATAATGGAAAACTCACCAAATATCCTGAAAAGAACTATTGGGGAGTCACCCGAAGAAAAAAGTGAATATCCTCTAATAATCTTAAGAATGACTGTTAGAGAAATAAACACTTTGCCAGACTGGAAATCTCGCCAACTATCCTAAAAAGAACTGTTGGGGAGGCACCCGAAGAAAAAAGTGAATATCTTCTTACTATCTTGAGAAAGACTGTTAGAGAAATAAACACTTTCCCAGAATGGAAAACTCGCCAGCTATCATGAAAAAGACTGTTGGGGAGGCACCCGAAGAAAAAAGTTACAGTCCTCTAACTATCTGGAGGAAGACTGTTAGACAAATAAACACTTTACCAGATTGGAAATCACTTCAACTATCATGAGTACGACTGTTGGGGATGCACCCGAAGAAAAAATTGAATATCCTCTAACAATCTTAGAAACACTTTTAGAGAAATAAACAGTTTACCAGATTGGAAATCTCGCCAACTGTCCTGAAAAGGACCTTTTTGGAGGTACCCGAAGAACAAATTGAATATCCTCTAACTATCTTGAGAAGGACTGTTAGAGAAATAAACACTTTGCTAGAATGGAAAACTCGCCAACTATCCTGAAAAGGACTATTGGGAGGCACCCGAAGAAAAAAGTGAATATCCTCTAACTATCTTGAGAAAGACTGTTAGAGAAATATACACTTTACCAGATTGGAAATCTCGTCAACTATCCTGAGAACGAGTGTTGGGGAGACACCCGAAGAAAAAATTGAATATCCTCCAACTATCTTGAGAAGGACTTTTAGAGAAATAAACACTTTACCGGATTAGAAATCTCGCCAAATATCCTGAAAAGGACAATTGGGGAGACACCCGAAGAATAAAATGAATATTCTCTAACTATCTTAGAAAGACTGTTAGAGAAATAAACATTTACTCAGAATGGAAAACTAGCCAACTATCCTGAAAAGGACTATTGGGAGGCACCCGAAGAAAAAAGTGAATATCCTCTCACTATCTGGAGAAAGACTGTTAGAGAAATAAACACTTTACCAGATTGGAAAACTAGCCAACTATCCTGAAAAGGACTATTGGGGACGCACTCGCAGAAAAAAGTGAATATCCTCTAACTATCTGGAGAAAGACTGTTAGAGAAATAAACACTTTGCCAAACTGGAAAACTCGCCAACTATCCTGAAACGGACTGTTGGGGAGGCACCCGAAGAAAAAAGTGATTATCCTCTAACTATCTTGCGAAAGACTGTTAGAAAAATAAACACTTTGCCAGAGTGGAAAACTCGCCAACTATCCTAAAAAGGACTATTGGGGAGACACCCGAAGAAAAAAATGAATATTCTCTAACTATCTTAGAAAGACTGTTAGAGAAATAAACATTTACTCAGAATGGAAAACTAGCCAACTATCCTGAAAAGGACTATTGGGAGGCACCCGAAGAAAAAAGTGAATATCCTCTCACTATCTGGAGAAAGACTGTTAGAGAAATAAACACTTTACCAGATTGGAAAACTAGCCAACTATCCTGAAAAGGACTATTGGGGACGCACTCGCAGAAAAAAGTGAATATCCTCTAACTATCTGGAGAAAGACTGTTAGAGAAATAAACACTTTGCCAAACTGGAAATCTCGCCAAATATCCTGAAAAGAACTATTGGGGATACACCCGAAGAAAAAATTGAATAATCTCTAACTATCTTTAGAAAGACTGTTAGAGAAATAAACATTTAGCCAGAATGGAAATCTCGCCAACTATCCTCAAACGGACTGTTGGGGAGGCACCCGAAGAAAAAATTGAATATCCTCTAACTATCTTGAGAAAGACTGTTAGAGAAATAAACACTTTGCCAGAGTGGAAAACTCGCCAACTATCCTAAAAAGGACTATTGGGGAGACACCCGAAGAAAAAAATGAATATTCTCTAACTATCTTTAGAAAGACTGTTAGAGAAATAAACATTTAGCCAGAATGGAAATCTCGCCAACTATCCTCAAACGGACTGTTGGGGAGGCACCCGAAGAAAAAATTGAATATCATCTAATAATCTTAAGAATGACTGTTAGAGAAATAAACACTTTACCAGATTGGAAATCTCGCCAACTATCCTGAAAAGGACTGTTGGGGAAGCACCCGAAGAAAAAAGTGAATATCCTCGAACTATCTGGAGAAAGACTGTAAGAGAAATAAACACTTTGTCATAATGGAAAACTCACCAAATATCCTGAAAAGAACTATTGGGGAGTCACCCGAAGAAAAAAGTGAATATCCTCTAATAATCTTAAGAATGACTGTTAGAGAAATAAACACTTTGCCAGACTGGAAATCTCGCCAACTATCCTAAAAAGAACTGTTGGGGAGGCACCCGAAGAAAAAAGTGAATATCTTCTTACTATCTTGAGAAAGACTGTTAGAGAAATAAACACTTTCCCAGAATGGAAAACTCGCCAGCTATCATGAAAAAGACTGTTGGGGAGGCACCCGAAGAAAAAAGTTACAGTCCTCTAACTATCTGGAGGAAGACTGTTAGACAAATAAACACTTTACCAGATTGGAAATCACTTCAACTATCATGAGAACGACTGTTGGGGATGCACCCGAAGAAAAAATTGAATATCCTCTAACAATCTTAGAAACACTTTTAGAGAAATAAACAGTTTACCAGATTGGAAATCTCGCCAACTGTCCTGAAAAGGACCTTTTTGGAGGTACCCGAAGAACAAATTGAATATCCTCTAACTATCTTGAGAAGGACTGTTAGAGAAATAAACACTTTGCTAGAATGGAAAACTCGCCAACTATCCTGAAAAGGACTGTTGGCGAGGCACCCGAAGAAAAAAGTGATTATCCTCTAACTATCTTGAGAAAGACTGTTAGAGAAATAAACACTTTGCCAGAGTGGAAAACTCGCCAACTATCCTGAAAAAGACTATTGGGAAGACACCAGAAGAAAAAAATGAATATTCTCTAACTATGTTAGAAAGACTGTTAGAGAAATAAATATTTACTCAGAATGGAAAACTAGCCAACTATCCTGAAAAGGACTGTTGGGAGGCACTCGAAGAAAAAAGTGAATATCCTCTAATTATCGTGAGAAAGACTGTTAGAGAAATAAACACTTTACCAGATTGGAAAACTCGTTAACTATCCTGAGAAGGACTGTTGGGGAGGCACCCGAAGAAAAAATTGAATATCCTCTAACTATCTTGAGAAAGACGGTTAGAGAAATAAACACATTGCCAGAATGGAACACTCTCCAACTATCCTGAAAAAAACAATTGGGGACGCACTCGAAGAAAAAAGTGAATATCCTCCAACTATCTTGAGAAAGACTGTTAGAGAAATAAACACTTTACCAGATTGGAAATCTCGCCAACTATCCTGAAAAGGACAGTTGGGGACGCACTCGATGAAAAAAGTGAATATCCTCCAACTATCTTAAGAATGGCTGTTAGAGAAATAAACACTTTGTCAGACTGGAAATCTCGTCAACTATGATGAAAAGGACTATTGAAGAGGCACCCGAAGAAAAAAGTGAATAATCTCTAACTATCTTTAGAAAGAATGTAAGAGAACTAAACACTTTGCCAGAATGGAAAACTAGCCAACTATCCTGAAAAGGAGTGTTAAGGACACACCCGAAGAAAAAATTGAATATCCTCAAACTATCTTGAGAAGGACTGTTAGAGAAATAAATACTTTGCTAGAATGGAAAACTCTCCAACTATCCTGAAAAGGACTGTTGGGGAGGCACCTGAACAAAAAATTGAATATCCTCTAACTATCTTGAGAAGGACTGTTAGAGAAATAAACACTTTTCCAGAATGGAAAACTCGCCAACTATCCTGAAAAGGACTGTTGGGGAGGCTTCCGAAGAAAAAAGTGAATATCCTCTCACTATCTGGAGAAACACTATTAGAGAAATAAACACTTTACCGGATTGGAAATCTCGCCAAATATCCTGAAAACGACAATTGGGGAGACACCCGAAGAAAAAAATGAATATTCTCTAACTATGTTAGAAAGACTGTTAGAGAAATAAACACTTTGCTAGAATGGAAAACTCGCCAACTATCCTGAAAAGGACTGTTGGGGAGGCACCCGAAGAAAAAAGTGATTATCCTCTAACTATCTTGAGAAAGACTGTTAGAGAAATAAACATTTACTCAGAATGGAAAACTAGCCAACTATCCTGAAAAGGACTATTGGGGAGGCACTCGAAGAAAAAAGTGAATATCATCTAACTATCTTGAGAAAGACTGTTAGAGAAATAAACTCTTTCATAGATTGGAAAACTATCCAACTATCCTGAAAAGGACTATTGGGGACGCACTCGAAGAAAAAAGTGAATATCCTCCCACTATCGTGAGAATGACTGTTAGAGAAATAAACACATTGTCAGACTGGAAATCTCGTCAACTATCCTGAAAAGGACTATTGGGAGGCACCCGAAGAAAAAAGTGAATATCCTCTAACTATCTTGAGAAAGACTGTTAGAGAAATATACACTTTACCAGATTGGAAATCTCGTCAACTATCCTGAGAACGAGTGTTGGGGAGACACCCGAAGAAAAAATTGAATATCCTCCAACTATCTTGAGAAGGACTTTTAGAGAAATAAACACTTTACCGGATTAGAAATCTCGCCAAATATCCTGAAAAGGACAATTGGGGAGACACCCGAAGAATAAAATGAATATTCTCTAACTATCTTAGAAAGACTGTTAGAGAAAAAAATACTTTGCTAGAATAGAAAACTCGCCAACTATCCTGAAACGGACTGTTGGGGAGGCACCCGAAGAAAAAAGTGATTATCCTCTAACTATCTTGCGAAAGACTGTTAGAAAAATAAACACTTTGCCAGAGTGGAAAACTCGCCAACTATCCTAAAAAGGACTATTGGGGAGACACCCGAAGAAAAAAATGAATATTCTCTAACTATCTTAGAAAGACTGTTAGAGAAATAAACATTTACTCAGAATGGAAAACTAGCCAACTATCCTGAAAAGGACTATTGGGAGGCACCCGAAGAAAAAAGTGAATATCCTCTCACTATCTGGAGAAAGACTGTTAGAGAAATAAACACTTTACCAGATTGGAAAACTAGCCAACTATCCTGAAAAGGACTATTGGGGACGCACTCGCAGAAAAAAGTGAATATCCTCTAACTATCTGGAGAAAGACTGTTAGAGAAATAAACACTTTGCCAAACTGGAAATCTCGCCAAATATCCTGAAAAGAACTATTGGGGATACACCCGAAGAAAAAATTGAATAATCTCTAACTATCTTTAGAAAGACTGTTAGAGAAATAAACATTTAGCCAGAATGGAAATCTCGCCAACTATCCTCAAACGGACTGTTGGGGAGGCACCCGAAGAAAAAATTGAATATCCTCTAACTATCTTGAGAAAGACTGTTAGAGAAATAAACACTTTGCCAGAGTGGAAAACTCGCCAACTATCCTAAAAAGGACTATTGGGGAGACACCCGAAGAAAAAAATGAATATTCTCTAACTATCTTTAGAAAGACTGTTAGAGAAATAAACATTTAGCCAGAATGGAAATCTCGCCAACTATCCTCAAACGGACTGTTGGGGAGGCACCCGAAGAAAAAATTGAATATCATCTAATAATCTTAAGAATGACTGTTAGAGAAATAAACACTTTACCAGATTGGAAATCTCGCCAACTATCCTGAAAAGGACTGTTGGGGAAGCACCCGAAGAAAAAAGTGAATATCCTCGAACTATCTGGAGAAAGACTGTAAGAGAAATAAACACTTTGTCATAATGGAAAACTCACCAAATATCCTGAAAAGAACTATTGGGGAGTCACCCGAAGAAAAAAGTGAATATCCTCTAATAATCTTAAGAATGACTGTTAGAGAAATAAACACTTTGCCAGACTGGAAATCTCGCCAACTATCCTAAAAAGAACTGTTGGGGAGGCACCCGAAGAAAAAAGTGAATATCTTCTTACTATCTTGAGAAAGACTGTTAGAGAAATAAACACTTTCCCAGAATGGAAAACTCGCCAGCTATCATGAAAAAGACTGTTGGGGAGGCACCCGAAGAAAAAAGTTACAGTCCTCTAACTATCTGGAGGAAGACTGTTAGACAAATAAACACTTTACCAGATTGGAAATCACTTCAACTATCATGAGAACGACTGTTGGGGATGCACCCGAAGAAAAAATTGAATATCCTCTAACAATCTTAGAAACACTTTTAGAGAAATAAACAGTTTACCAGATTGGAAATCTCGCCAACTGTCCTGAAAAGGACCTTTTTGGAGGTACCCGAAGAACAAATTGAATATCCTCTAACTATCTTGAGAAGGACTGTTAGAGAAATAAACACTTTGCTAGAATGGAAAACTCGCCAACTATCCTGAAAAGGACTGTTGGGGAGGCACCCGAAGAAAAAAGTGATTATCCTCTAACTATCTTGAGAAAGACTGTTAGAGAAATAAACACTTTGCCAGAGTGGAAAACTCGCCAACTATCCTGAAAAAGACTATTGGGAAGACACCAGAAGAAAAAAATGAATATTCTCTAACTATGTTAGAAAGACTGTTAGAGAAATAAATATTTACTCAGAATGGAAAACTAGCCAACTATCCTGAAAAGGACTGTTGGGAGGCACTCGAAGAAAAAAGTGAATATCCTCTAATTATCGTGAGAAAGACTGTTAGAGAAATAAACACTTTACCAGATTGGAAAACTCGTTAACTATCCTGAGAAGGACTGTTGGGGAGGCACCCGAAGAAAAAATTGAATATCCTCTAACTATCTTGAGAAAGACGGTTAGAGAAATAAACACATTGCCAGAATGGAACACTCTCCAACTATCCTGAAAAAAACAATTGGGGACGCACTCGAAGAAAAAAGTGAATATCCTCCAACTATCTTGAGAAAGACTGTTAGAGAAATAAACACTTTACCAGATTGGAAATCTCGCCAACTATCCTGAAAAGGACAGTTAGGGACGCACTCGATGAAAAAAGTGAATATCCTCCAACTATCTTAAGAATGGCTGTTAGAGAAATAAACACTTTGTCAGACTGGAAATCTCGTCAACTATGATGAAAAGGACTATTGAAGAGGCACCCGAAGAAAAAAGTGAATAATCTCTAACTATCTTTAGAAAGAATGTAAGAGAACTAAACACTTTGCCAGAATGGAAAACTAGCCAACTATCCTGAAAAGGAGTGTTAAGGACACACCCGAAGAAAAAATTGAATATCCTCAAACTATCTTGAGAAGGACTGTTAGAGAAATAAATACTTTGCTAGAATGGAAAACTCTCCAACTATCCTGAAAAGGACTGTTGGGGTGGCACCTGAACAAAAAATTGAATATCCTCTAACTATCTTGAGAAGGACTGTTAGAGAAATAAACACTTTTCCAGAATGGAAAACTCGCCAACTATCCTGAAAAGGACTGTTGGGGAGGCTTCCGAAGAAAAAAGTGAATATCCTCTCACTATCTGGAGAAACACTATTAGAGAAATAAACACTTTACCGGATTGGAAATCTCGCCAAATATCCTGAAAACGACAATTGGGGAGACACCCGAAGAAAAAAATGAATATTCTCTAACTATGTTAGAAAGACTGTTAGAGAAATAAACATTTACTCAGAATGGAAAACTAGCCAACTATCCTGAAAAGGACTATTGGGGAGGCACTCGAAGAAAAAAGTGAATATCATCTAACTATCTTGAGAAAGACTGTTAGAGAAATAAACTCTTTCATAGATTGGAAAACTATCTAACTATCCTGAAAAGGACTATTGGGGACGCACTCGAAGAAAAAAGTGAATATCCTCCCACTATCTTGAGAATGACTGTTAGAGAAATAAACACATTGTCAGACTGGAAATCTCGTCAACTATGCTGAAAAGGACTATTGGAGAGGCACCCGAAGAAAAAAGTGAATATCCTCTAAATATCTTGAGAAAGAATGTTAGAGAAATAAATACTTTGCTAGAATGGAAAACTCTCCAACTATCCTGAAAAGGACTGTTGGGGAGGCACCTGAACAAAAAATTGAATATCCTCTAACTATCTTGAGAAGGACTGTTAGAGAAATAAACACTTTTCCAGAATGGAAAACTCGCCAACTATCCTGAAAAGGACTGTTGGGGAGGCTTCCGAAGAAAAAAGTGAATATCCTCTCACTATCTGGAGAAACACTATTAGAGAAATAAACACTTTACCGGATTGGAAATCTCGCCAAATATCCTGAAAACGACAATTGGGGAGACACCCGAAGAAAAAAATGAATATTCTCTAACTATGTTAGAAAGACTGTTAGAGAAATAAACACTTTGCTAGAATGGAAAACTCGCCAACTATACTGAAAAGGACTGTTGGGGAGGCACCCGAAGAAAAAAGTGATTATCCTCTAACTATCTTGAGAAAGACTGTTAGAGAAATAAACATTTACTCAGAATGGAAAACTAGCCAACTATCCTGAAAAGGACTATTGGGGAGGCACTCGAAGAAAAAAGTGAATATCATCTAACTATCTTGAGAAAGACTGTTAGAGAAATAAACTCTTTCATAGATTGGAAAACTATCCAACTATCCTGAAAAGGACTATTGGGGACGCACTCGAAGAAAAAAGTGAATATCCTCCCACTATCGTGAGAATGACTGTTAGAGAAATAAACACATTGTCAGACTGGAAATCTCGTCAACTATCCTGAAAAGGACTATTGGGAGGCACCCGAAGAAAAAAGTGAATATCCTCTAACTATCTTGAGAAAGACTGTTAGAGAAATATACACTTTACCAGATTGGAAATCTCGTCAACTATCCTGAGAACGAGTGTTGGGGAGACACCCGAAGAAAAAATTGAATATCCTCCAACTATCTTGAGAAGGACTTTTAGAGAAATAAACACTTTACCGGATTAGAAATCTCGCCAAATATCCTGAAAAGGACAATTGGGGAGACACCCGAAGAATAAAATGAATATTCTCTAACTATCTTAGAAAGACTGTTAGAGAAAAAAATACTTTGCTAGAATAGAAAACTCGCCAACTATCCTGAAACGGACTGTTGGGGAGGCACCCGAAGAAAAAAGTGATTATCCTCTAACTATCTTGCGAAAGACTGTTAGAAAAATAAACACTTTGCCAGAGTGGAAAACTCGCCAACTATCCTAAAAAGGACTATTGGGGAGACACCCGAAGAAAAAAATGAATATTCTCTAACTATCTTAGAAAGACTGTTAGAGAAATAAACATTTACTCAGAATGGAAAACTAGCCAACTATCCTGAAAAGGACTATTGGGAGGCACCCGAAGAAAAAAGTGAATATCCTCTCACTATCTGGAGAAAGACTGTTAGAGAAATAAACACTTTACCAGATTGGAAAACTAGCCAACTATCCTGAAAAGGACTATTGGGGACGCACTCGCAGAAAAAAGTGAATATCCTCTAACTATCTGGAGAAAGACTGTTAGAGAAATAAACACTTTGCCAAACTGGAAATCTCGCCAAATATCCTGAAAAGAACTATTGGGGATACACCCGAAGAAAAAATTGAATAATCTCTAACTATCTTTAGAAAGACTGTTAGAGAAATAAACATTTAGCCAGAATGGAAATCTCGCCAACTATCCTCAAACGGACTGTTGGGGAGGCACCCGAAGAAAAAATTGAATATCCTCTAACTATCTTGAGAAAGACTGTTAGAGAAATAAACACTTTGCCAGAGTGGAAAACTCGCCAACTATCCTAAAAAGGACTATTGGGGAGACACCCGAAGAAAAAAATGAATATTCTCTAACTATCTTTAGAAAGACTGTTAGAGAAATAAACATTTAGCCAGAATGGAAATCTCGCCAACTATCCTCAAACGGACTGTTGGGGAGGCACCCGAAGAAAAAATTGAATATCATCTAATAATCTTAAGAATGACTGTTAGAGAAATAAACACTTTACCAGATTGGAAATCTCGCCAACTATCCTGAAAAGGACTGTTGGGGAAGCACCCGAAGAAAAAAGTGAATATCCTCGAACTATCTGGAGAAAGACTGTAAGAGAAATAAACACTTTGTCATAATGGAAAACTCACCAAATATCCTGAAAAGAACTATTGGGGAGTCACCCGAAGAAAAAAGTGAATATCCTCTAATAATCTTAAGAATGACTGTTAGAGAAATAAACACTTTGCCAGACTGGAAATCTCGCCAACTATCCTAAAAAGAACTGTTGGGGAGGCACCCGAAGAAAAAAGTGAATATCTTCTTACTATCTTGAGAAAGACTGTTAGAGAAATAAACACTTTCCCAGAATGGAAAACTCGCCAGCTATCATGAAAAAGACTGTTGGGGAGGCACCCGAAGAAAAAAGTTACAGTCCTCTAACTATCTGGAGGAAGACTGTTAGACAAATAAACACTTTACCAGATTGGAAATCACTTCAACTATCATGAGAACGACTGTTGGGGATGCACCCGAAGAAAAAATTGAATATCCTCTAACAATCTTAGAAACACTTTTAGAGAAATAAACAGTTTACCAGATTGGAAATCTCGCCAACTGTCCTGAAAAGGACCTTTTTGGAGGTACCCGAAGAACAAATTGAATATCCTCTAACTATCTTGAGAAGGACTGTTAGAGAAATAAACACTTTGCTAGAATGGAACACTCTCCAACTATCCTGAAAAAAACAATTGGGGACGCACTCGAAGAAAAAAGTGAATATCCTCCAACTATCTTGAGAAAGACTGTTAGAGAAATAAACACTTTACCAGATTGGAAATCTCGCCAACTATCCTGAAAAGGACAGTTAGGGACGCACTCGATGAAAAAAGTGAATATCCTCCAACTATCTTAAGAATGGCTGTTAGAGAAATAAACACTTTGTCAGACTGGAAATCTCGTCAACTATGATGAAAAGGACTATTGAAGAGGCACCCGAAGAAAAAAGTGAATAATCTCTAACTATCTTTAGAAAGAATGTAAGAGAACTAAACACTTTGCCAGAATGGAAAACTAGCCAACTATCCTGAAAAGGAGTGTTAAGGACACACCCGAAGAAAAAATTGAATATCCTCAAACTATCTTGAGAAGGACTGTTAGAGAAATAAATACTTTGCTAGAATGGAAAACTCTCCAACTATCCTGAAAAGGACTGTTGGGGTGGCACCTGAACAAAAAATTGAATATCCTCTAACTATCTTGAGAAGGACTGTTAGAGAAATAAACACTTTTCCAGAATGGAAAACTCGCCAACTATCCTGAAAAGGACTGTTGGGGAGGCTTCCGAAGAAAAAAGTGAATATCCTCTCACTATCTGGAGAAACACTATTAGAGAAATAAACACTTTACCGGATTGGAAATCTCGCCAAATATCCTGAAAACGACAATTGGGGAGACACCCGAAGAAAAAAATGAATATTCTCTAACTATGTTAGAAAGACTGTTAGAGAAATAAACATTTACTCAGAATGGAAAACTAGCCAACTATCCTGAAAAGGACTATTGGGGAGGCACTCGAAGAAAAAAGTGAATATCATCTAACTATCTTGAGAAAGACTGTTAGAGAAATAAACTCTTTCATAGATTGGAAAACTATCCAACTATCCTGAAAAGGACTATTGGGGACGCACTCGAAGAAAAAAGTGAATATCCTCCCACTATCTTGAGAATGACTGTTAGAGAAATAAACACATTGTCAGACTGGAAATCTCGTCAACTATGCTGAAAAGGACTATTGGAGAGGCACCCGAAGAAAAAAGTGAATATCCTCTAAATATCTTGAGAAAGAATGTTAGAGAAATAAACATTTTGCCAGAATGGAAAACTCGCCAACTATCCTGAAAAAGACTATTGGGGAGGCACTCGAAGAAAAAAGTGAATATCCTCTAATTATCTTGAGAAAGACTGTTAGAGAAATAAACACTTTACCAGATTGGAAAACTCGTCAACTAGCCTGAAAAGGACAGTTGGGGACGCACTCGAAGAAAAAAGTGAATATCCTCCCACTATCTTGAGAATGACTGTTAGAGATATAAACACATTGTCAGACTGGAAATCTCGTCAACTATGCTGAAAAGGACTATTGGGGAGGCACCCGAAGAAACAAGTGAACATCCTCTCACTATCTGGAGAAATACTGTTAGAGAAATAAACACTTTACCGTATTGGAAATCTCGCCAAATATCCTGAAAGCGACAATTGGGGAGACACCCGAAGAAAAAAATGAATATTCTCTAAATATCTTGAGAAATACTGTTAGAGAAATAAACGCTTTGCCACAATGGAAAATTCGTCAGCTATCCTGAAAAGGACTATTGGGGAGGCACCCGAAGAAAAAATTGAATATCCTCCATATATCTTGAGAAGGACTTTTAGAGAAATAAACACTTTCCCAGAATGGAAAACTAGCCAACTATCCTGAAAAGGACTATTGGGGGAGGCACTCGAAGAAAAAAGTGAATATCCTCTAACTATCTTGAGAAAGACTGTTAGAGAAATAAACACATTGCCAGAGTGAAAAACTCGCCAACTATCCTGAAAAGTACTATTGGGGAGGCACCCGAAGAAACAAGTGAATATCCTCTCACTATCTGGAGAAATACTGTTAGAGAAATAAACACTTTACCGTATTGGAAATCTCGCCAAATATCCTGAAAGCGACAATTGGGGAGACACCCGAAGAAAAAAATGAATATTCTCTAAATATCTTGAGAAATACTGTTAGAGAAATAAACACTTTGCCAGAATGGAAAATTCGTCAGCTATCCTGAAAAGGACTATTGGGGAGGCACCCGAAGAAAAAATTGAATATCCTCCAAATATCTTGAGAAGGACTTTTAGAGAAATAAACACTTTCCCAGAATGGAAAACTCGCCAACTATCCTGAAAAGGACTGTTGGGAGGCACCTGAAGAAAAAAGTGAATATCCTCCAACTATCTTAAGAATGACTGTTAGAGAAATAAACACTTTGTCAGACTGGGAATCTCGTCAAATATGCTGAAAAGGACTATTGAAGCGGCACCCGAAGAAAAAAGTGAATAATCTCTAACTGTCTTTAGAAAGAATGTAAGAGAACTAAACACTTTGCCAGAATGGAAAACTAGCCAACTATCCTGAAAAGGAGTGTTAAGGACACACCTGAAGAAAAAATTGAATATCCTCAAACTATCTTGAGAAGGACTGTTAGAGAAATAAATACTTTGCTAGAATGGAAAACTGTCCAACTATCCTGAAAAGGACTGTTGGGGAGGCACCTGAACAAAAAATTGAATATCCTCTAACTATCTTGAGAAGGACTGTTAGAGAAATAAACACTTTTCCAGAATAGAAAACTCGCCAACTATCCTGAAAAGGACTGTTGGGGAGGCTTCCGAAGAAAAAAGTGAATATCCTCTCACTATCTGGAGAAACACTATTAGAGAAATAAACACTTTACCGGATTGGAAATCTCGCCAAATATCCTGAAAACGACAATTGGGGAGACACCCGAAGAAAAAAATGAATATTCTCTAACTATGTTAGAAAGACTGTTAGAGAAATAAACACTTTGCTAGAATGGAAAACTCGCCAACTATCCTGAAAAGGACTGTTGGGGAGGCACCCGAAGAAAAAAGTGATTATCCTCTAACTATCTTGAGAAAGACTGTTAGAGAAATAAACATTTACTCAGAATGGAAAACTAGCCAACTATCCTGAAAAGGACTATTGGGGAGGCACTCGAAGAAAAAAGTGAATATCATCTAACTATCTTGAGAAAGACTGTTAGAGAAATAAACTCTTTCATAGATTGGAAAACTATCCAACTATCCTGAAAAGGACTATTGGGGACGCACTCGAAGAAAAAAGTGAATATCCTCCCACTATCTTGAGAAGGACTGTTAGAGAAATAAACACTTTGCTAGAATGGAAAACTCGCCAACTATCCTGAAAAGGACTATTGGAGAGGCACCCGAAGAAAAAAGTGAATATCCTCTAAATATCTTGAGAAAGAATGTTAGAGAAATAAACATTTTGCCAGAATGGAAAACTCGCCAACTATCCTGAAAAAGACTATTGGGGAGGCACTCGAAGAACAAAGTGAATATCCTCTAATTATCTTGAGAAAGACTGTTAGAGAAATAAACACTTTACCAGATTGGAAAACTCGTCAACTAGCCTGAAAAGGACAGTTGGGGACGCACTCGAAGAAAAAAGTGAATATCCTCCCACTATCTTGAGAATGACTGTTAGAGATATAAACACATTGTCAGACTGGAAATCTCGTCAACTATGCTGAAAAGGACTATTGGGGAGGCACCCGAAGAAACAAGTGAACATCCTCTCACTATCTGGAGAAATACTGTTAGAGAAATAAACACTTTACCGTATTGGAAATCTCGCCAAATATCCTGAAAGCGACAATTGGGGAGACACCCGAAGAAAAAAATGAATATTCTCTAAATATCTTGAGAAATACTGTTAGAGAAATAAACGCTTTGCCACAATGGAAAATTCGTCAGCTATCCTGAAAAGGACTGTTGGGGAGGCACCCGAAGAAAAAATTGAATATCCTCCATATATCTTGAGAAGGACTTTTAGAGAAATAAACACTTTCCCAGAATGGAAAACTAGCCAACTATCCTGAAAAGGACTATTGGGGGAGGCACTCGAAGAAAAAAGGGAATATCCTCTAACTATCTTGAGAAAGACTGTTAGAGAAATAAACACATTGCCAGAGTGAAAAACTCGCCAACTATCCTGAAAAGTACTATTGGGGAGGCACCCGAAGAAACAAGTGAATATCCTCTCACTATCTGGAGAAATACTGTTAGAGAAATAAACACTTTACCGTATTGGAAATCTCGCCAAATATCCTGAAAGCGACAATTGGGGAGACACCCGAAGAAAAAAATGAATATTCTCTAACTATCTTAGAAAGACTGTTAGAGAAATAAACATTTATTCCGAATGGAAAACTAGCCCACTATCTTGGAAAGGTCTATTGGGGAGGCACTCGCAGAAAAAAGTGAATATCCTCTAACTATCTTGAGAAAGACTGTTAGAGAAATAAACACTTTGCCAAACTGGAAATCTCGCCAAATATCCTGAAAAGAACTATTGGGGATACACCCGAAGAAAAAATTGAATAATCTCTAACTATCTTTAGAAAGACTGTTAGAGAAATAAACATTTAGCCAGAATGGAAATCTCGCCAACTATCCTCAAACGGACTGTTGGGGAGGCACCCGAAGAAAAAATTGAATATCCTCTAACTATCTTGAGAAAGACTGTTAGAGAAATAAACACTTTGCCAGAGTGGAAAACTCGCCAACTATCCTAAAAAGGACTATTGGGGAGACACCCGAAGAAAAAAATGAATATTCTCTAACTATCTTTAGAAAGACTGTTAGAGAAATAAACATTTAGCCAGAATGGAAATCTCGCCAACTATCCTCAAACGGACTGTTGGGGAGGCACCCGAAGAAAAAATTGAATATCATCTAATAATCTTAAGAATGACTGTTAGAGAAATAAACACTTTACCAGATTGGAAATCTCGCCAACTATCCTGAAAAGGACTGTTGGGGAAGCACCCGAAGAAAAAAGTGAATATCCTCGAACTATCTGGAGAAAGACTGTAAGAGAAATAAACACTTTGTCATAATGGAAAACTCACCAAATATCCTGAAAAGAACTATTGGGGAGTCACCCGAAGAAAAAAGTGAATATCCTCTAATAATCTTAAGAATGACTGTTAGAGAAATAAACACTTTGCCAGACTGGAAATCTCGCCAACTATCCTAAAAAGAACTGTTGGGGAGGCACCCGAAGAAAAAAGTGAATATCTTCTTACTATCTTGAGAAAGACTGTTAGAGAAATAAACACTTTCCCAGAATGGAAAACTCGCCAGCTATCATGAAAAAGACTGTTGGGGAGGCACCCGAAGAAAAAAGTTACAGTCCTCTAACTATCTGGAGGAAGACTGTTAGACAAATAAACACTTTACCAGATTGGAAATCACTTCAACTATCATGAGTACGACTGTTGGGGATGCACCCGAAGAAAAAATTGAATATCCTCTAACAATCTTAGAAACACTTTTAGAGAAATAAACAGTTTACCAGATTGGAAATCTCGCCAACTGTCCTGAAAAGGACCTTTTTGGAGGTACCCGAAGAACAAATTGAATATCCTCTAACTATCTTGAGAAGGACTGTTAGAGAAATAAACACTTTGCTAGAATGGAAAACTCGCCAACTATCCTGAAAAGGACTATTGGGAGGCACCCGAAGAAAAAAGTGAATATCCTCTAACTATCTTGAGAAAGACTGTTAGAGAAATATACACTTTACCAGATTGGAAATCTCGTCAACTATCCTGAGAACGAGTGTTGGGGAGACACCCGAAGAAAAAATTGAATATCCTCCAACTATCTTGAGAAGGACTTTTAGAGAAATAAACACTTTACCGGATTAGAAATCTCGCCAAATATCCTGAAAAGGACAATTGGGGAGACACCCGAAGAATAAAATGAATATTCTCTAACTATCTTAGAAAGACTGTTAGAGAAATAAACATTTACTCAGAATGGAAAACTAGCCAACTATCCTGAAAAGGACTATTGGGAGGCACCCGAAGAAAAAAGTGAATATCCTCTCACTATCTGGAGAAAGACTGTTAGAGAAATAAACACTTTACCAGATTGGAAAACTAGCCAACTATCCTGAAAAGGACTATTGGGGACGCACTCGCAGAAAAAAGTGAATATCCTCTAACTATCTGGAGAAAGACTGTTAGAGAAATAAACACTTTGCCAAACTGGAAAACTCGCCAACTATCCTGAAACGGACTGTTGGGGAGGCACCCGAAGAAAAAAGTGATTATCCTCTAACTATCTTGCGAAAGACTGTTAGAAAAATAAACACTTTGCCAGAGTGGAAAACTCGCCAACTATCCTGAAAAGGACTGTTGGGGAAGCACCCGAAGAAAAAAGTGAATATCCTCGAACTATCTGGAGAAAGACTGTAAGAGAAATAAACACTTTGTCATAATGGAAAACTCACCAAATATCCTGAAAAGAACTATTGGGGAGTCACCCGAAGAAAAAAGTGAATATCCTCTAATAATCTTAAGAATGACTGTTAGAGAAATAAACACTTTGCCAGACTGGAAATCTCGCCAACTATCCTAAAAAGAACTGTTGGGGAGGCACCCGAAGAAAAAAGTGAATATCTTCTTACTATCTTGAGAAAGACTGTTAGAGAAATAAACACTTTCCCAGAATGGAAAACTCGCCAGCTATCATGAAAAAGACTGTTGGGGAGGCACCCGAAGAAAAAAGTTACAGTCCTGTAACTATCTGGAGGAAGACTGTTAGACAAATAAACACTTTACCAGATTGGAAATCACTTCAACTATCATGAGAACGACTGTTGGGGATGCACCCGAAGAAAAAATTGAATATCCTCTAACAATCTTAGAAACACTTTTAGAGAAATAAACAGTTTACCAGATTGGAAATCTCGCCAACTGTCCTGAAAAGGACCTTTTTGGAGGTACCCGAAGAACAAATTGAATATCCTCTAACTATCTTGAGAAGGACTGTTAGAGAAATAAACACTTTGCTAGAATGGAAAACTCGCCAACTATCCTGAAAAGGACTGTTGGCGAGGCACCCGAAGAAAAAAGTGATTATCCTCTAACTATCTTGAGAAAGACTGTTAGAGAAATAAACACTTTGCCAGAGTGGAAAACTCGCCAACTATCCTGAAAAAGACTATTGGGAAGACACCAGAAGAAAAAAATGAATATTCTCTAACTATGTTAGAAAGACTGTTAGAGAAATAAATATTTACTCAGAATGGAAAACTAGCCAACTATCCTGAAAAGGACTGTTGGGAGGCACTCGAAGAAAAAAGTGAATATCCTCTAATTATCGTGAGAAAGACTGTTAGAGAAATAAACACTTTACCAGATTGGAAAACTCGTTAACTATCCTGAGAAGGACTGTTGGGGAGGCACCCGAAGAAAAAATTGAATATCCTCTAACTATCTTGAGAAAGACGGTTAGAGAAATAAACACATTGCCAGAATGGAACACTCTCCAACTATCCTGAAAAAAACAATTGGGGACGCACTCGAAGAAAAAAGTGAATATCCTCCAACTATCTTGAGAAAGACTGTTAGAGAAATAAACACTTTACCAGATTGGAAATCTCGCCAACTATCCTGAAAAGGACAGTTGGGGACGCACTCGATGAAAAAAGTGAATATCCTCCAACTATCTTAAGAATGGCTGTTAGAGAAATAAACACTTTGTCAGACTGGAAATCTCGTCAACTATGATGAAAAGGACTATTGAAGAGGCACCCGAAGAAAAAAGTGAATAATCTCTAACTATCTTTAGAAAGAATGTAAGAGAACTAAACACTTTGCCAGAATGGAAAACTAGCCAACTATCCTGAAAAGGAGTGTTAAGGACACACCCGAAGAAAAAATTGAATATCCTCAAACTATCTTGAGAAGGACTGTTAGAGAAATAAATACTTTGCTAGAATGGAAAACTCTCCAACTATCCTGAAAAGGACTGTTGGGGAGGCACCTGAACAAAAAATTGAATATCCTCTAACTATCTTGAGAAGGACTGTTAGAGAAATAAACACTTTTCCAGAATGGAAAACTCGCCAACTATCCTGAAAAGGACTGTTGGGGAGGCTTCCGAAGAAAAAAGTGAATATCCTCTCACTATCTGGAGAAACACTATTAGAGAAATAAACACTTTACCGGATTGGAAATCTCGCCAAATATCCTGAAAACGACAATTGGGGAGACACCCGAAGAAAAAAATGAATATTCTCTAACTATGTTAGAAAGACTGTTAGAGATATAAACACTTTGCTAGAATGGAAAACTCGCCAACTATCCTGAAAAGGACTGTTGGGGAGGCACCCGAAGAAAAAAGTGATTATCCTCTAACTATCTTGAGAAAGACTGTTAGAGAAATAAACATTTACTCAGAATGGAAAACTAGCCAACTATCCTGAAAAGGACTATTGGGGAGGCACTCGAAGAAAAAAGTGAATATCATCTAACTATCTTGAGAAAGACTGTTAGAGAAATAAACTCTTTCATAGATTGGAAAACTATCCAACTATCCTGAAAAGGACTATTGGGGACGCACTCGAAGAAAAAAGTGAATATCCTCCCACTATCGTGAGAATGACTGTTAGAGAAATAAACACATTGTCAGACTGGAAATCTCGTCAACTATCCTGAAAAGGACTATTGGGAGGCACCCGAAGAAAAAAGTGAATATCCTCTAACTATCTTGAGAAAGACTGTTAGAGAAATATACACTTTACCAGATTGGAAATCTCGTCAACTATCCTGAGAACGAGTGTTGGGGAGACACCCGAAGAAAAAATTGAATATCCTCCAACTATCTTGAGAAGGACTTTTAGAGAAATAAACACTTTACCGGATTAGAAATCTCGCCAAATATCCTGAAAAGGACAATTGGGGAGACACCCGAAGAATAAAATGAATATTCTCTAACTATCTTAGAAAGACTGTTAGAGAAAAAAATACTTTGCTAGAATAGAAAACTCGCCAACTATCCTGAAACGGACTGTTGGGGAGGCACCCGAAGAAAAAAGTGATTATCCTCTAACTATCTTGCGAAAGACTGTTAGAAAAATAAACACTTTGCCAGAGTGGAAAACTCGCCAACTATCCTAAAAAGGACTATTGGGGAGACACCCGAAGAAAAAAATGAATATTCTCTAACTATCTTAGAAAGACTGTTAGAGAAATAAACATTTACTCAGAATGGAAAACTAGCCAACTATCCTGAAAAGGACTATTGGGAGGCACCCGAAGAAAAAAGTGAATATCCTCTCACTATCTGGAGAAAGACTGTTAGAGAAATAAACACTTTACCAGATTGGAAAACTAGCCAACTATCCTGAAAAGGACTATTGGGGACGCACTCGCAGAAAAAAGTGAATATCCTCTAACTATCTGGAGAAAGACTGTTAGAGAAATAAACACTTTGCCAAACTGGAAATCTCGCCAAATATCCTGAAAAGAACTATTGGGGATACACCCGAAGAAAAAATTGAATAATCTCTAACTATCTTTAGAAAGACTGTTAGAGAAATAAACATTTAGCCAGAATGGAAATCTCGCCAACTATCCTCAAACGGACTGTTGGGGAGGCACCCGAAGAAAAAATTGAATATCCTCTAACTATCTTGAGAAAGACTGTTAGAGAAATAAACACTTTGCCAGAGTGGAAAACTCGCCAACTATCCTAAAAAGGACTATTGGGGAGACACCCGAAGAAAAAAATGAATATTCTCTAACTATCTTTAGAAAGACTGTTAGAGAAATAAACATTTAGCCAGAATGGAAATCTCGCCAACTATCCTCAAACGGACTGTTGGGGAGGCACCCGAAGAAAAAATTGAATATCATCTAATAATCTTAAGAATGACTGTTAGAGAAATAAACACTTTACCAGATTGGAAATCTCGCCAACTATCCTGAAAAGGACTGTTGGGGAAGCACCCGAAGAAAAAAGTGAATATCCTCTAACTATCTTGAGAAAGACTGTTAGAGAAATATACACTTTACCAGATTGGAAATCTCGTCAACTATCCTGAGAACGAGTGTTGGGGAGACACCCGAAGAAAAAATTGAATATCCTCCAACTATCTTGAGAAGGACTTTTAGAGAAATAAACACTTTACCGGATTAGAAATCTCGCCAAATATCCTGAAAAGGACAATTGGGGAGACACCCGAAGAATAAAATGAATATTCTCTAACTATCTTAGAAAGACTGTTAGAGAAATAAACATTTACTCAGAATGGAAAACTAGCCAACTATCCTGAAAAGGACTATTGGGAGGCACCCGAAGAAAAAAGTGAATATCCTCTCACTATCTGGAGAAAGACTGTTAGAGAAATAAACACTTTACCAGATTGGAAAACTAGCCAACTATCCTGAAAAGGACTATTGGGGACGCACTCGCAGAAAAAAGTGAATATCCTCTAACTATCTGGAGAAAGACTGTTAGAGAAATAAACACTTTGCCAAACTGGAAAACTCGCCAACTATCCTGAAACGGACTGTTGGGGAGGCACCCGAAGAAAAAAGTGATTATCCTCTAACTATCTTGCGAAAGACTGTTAGAAAAATAAACACTTTGCCAGAGTGGAAAACTCGCCAACTATCCTGAAAAGGACTGTTGGGGAAGCACCCGAAGAAAAAAGTGAATATCCTCGAACTATCTGGAGAAAGACTGTAAGAGAAATAAACACTTTGTCATAATGGAAAACTCACCAAATATCCTGAAAAGAACTATTGGGGAGTCACCCGAAGAAAAAAGTGAATATCCTCTAATAATCTTAAGAATGACTGTTAGAGAAATAAACACTTTGCCAGACTGGAAATCTCGCCAACTATCCTAAAAAGAACTGTTGGGGAGGCACCCGAAGAAAAAAGTGAATATCTTCTTACTATCTTGAGAAAGACTGTTAGAGAAATAAACACTTTCCCAGAATGGAAAACTCGCCAGCTATCATGAAAAAGACTGTTGGGGAGGCACCCGAAGAAAAAAGTTACAGTCCTGTAACTATCTGGAGGAAGACTGTTAGACAAATAAACACTTTACCAGATTGGAAATCACTTCAACTATCATGAGAACGACTGTTGGGGATGCACCCGAAGAAAAAATTGAATATCCTCTAACAATCTTAGAAACACTTTTAGAGAAATAAACAGTTTACCAGATTGGAAATCTCGCCAACTGTCCTGAAAAGGACCTTTTTGGAGGTACCCGAAGAACAAATTGAATATCCTCTAACTATCTTGAGAAGGACTGTTAGAGAAATAAACACTTTGCTAGAATGGAAAACTCGCCAACTATCCTGAAAAGGACTGTTGGCGAGGCACCCGAAGAAAAAAGTGATTATCCTCTAACTATCTTGAGAAAGACTGTTAGAGAAATAAACACTTTGCCAGAGTGGAAAACTCGCCAACTATCCTGAAAAAGACTATTGGGAAGACACCAGAAGAAAAAAATGAATATTCTCTAACTATGTTAGAAAGACTGTTAGAGAAATAAATATTTACTCAGAATGGAAAACTAGCCAACTATCCTGAAAAGGACTGTTGGGAGGCACTCGAAGAAAAAAGTGAATATCCTCTAATTATCGTGAGAAAGACTGTTAGAGAAATAAACACTTTACCAGATTGGAAAACTCGTTAACTATCCTGAGAAGGACTGTTGGGGAGGCACCCGAAGAAAAAATTGAATATCCTCTAACTATCTTGAGAAAGACGGTTAGAGAAATAAACACATTGCCAGAATGGAACACTCTCCAACTATCCTGAAAAAAACAATTGGGGACGCACTCGAAGAAAAAAGTGAATATCCTCCAACTATCTTGAGAAAGACTGTTAGAGAAATAAACACTTTACCAGATTGGAAATCTCGCCAACTATCCTGAAAAGGACAGTTGGGGACGCACTCGATGAAAAAAGTGAATATCCTCCAACTATCTTAAGAATGGCTGTTAGAGAAATAAACACTTTGTCAGACTGGAAATCTCGTCAACTATGATGAAAAGGACTATTGAAGAGGCACCCGAAGAAAAAAGTGAATAATCTCTAACTATCTTTAGAAAGAATGTAAGAGAACTAAACACTTTGCCAGAATGGAAAACTAGCCAACTATCCTGAAAAGGAGTGTTAAGGACACACCCGAAGAAAAAATTGAATATCCTCAAACTATCTTGAGAAGGACTGTTAGAGAAATAAATACTTTGCTAGAATGGAAAACTCTCCAACTATCCTGAAAAGGACTGTTGGGGAGGCACCTGAACAAAAAATTGAATATCCTCTAACTATCTTGAGAAGGACTGTTAGAGAAATAAACACTTTTCCAGAATGGAAAACTCGCCAACTATCCTGAAAAGGACTGTTGGGGAGGCTTCCGAAGAAAAAAGTGAATATCCTCTCACTATCTGGAGAAACACTATTAGAGAAATAAACACTTTACCGGATTGGAAATCTCGCCAAATATCCTGAAAACGACAATTGGGGAGACACCCGAAGAAAAAAATGAATATTCTCTAACTATGTTAGAAAGACTGTTAGAGATATAAACACTTTGCTAGAATGGAAAACTCGCCAACTATCCTGAAAAGGACTGTTGGGGAGGCACCCGAAGAAAAAAGTGATTATCCTCTAACTATCTTGAGAAAGACTGTTAGAGAAATAAACATTTACTCAGAATGGAAAACTAGCCAACTATCCTGAAAAGGACTATTGGGGAGGCACTCGAAGAAAAAAGTGAATATCATCTAACTATCTTGAGAAAGACTGTTAGAGAAATAAACTCTTTCATAGATTGGAAAACTATCCAACTATCCTGAAAAGGACTATTGGGGACGCACTCGAAGAAAAAAGTGAATATCCTCCCACTATCGTGAGAATGACTGTTAGAGAAATAAACACATTGTCAGACTGGAAATCTCGTCAACTATCCTGAAAAGGACTATTGGGAGGCACCCGAAGAAAAAAGTGAATATCCTCTAACTATCTTGAGAAAGACTGTTAGAGAAATATACACTTTACCAGATTGGAAATCTCGTCAACTATCCTGAGAACGAGTGTTGGGGAGACACCCGAAGAAAAAATTGAATATCCTCCAACTATCTTGAGAAGGACTTTTAGAGAAATAAACACTTTACCGGATTAGAAATCTCGCCAAATATCCTGAAAAGGACAATTGGGGAGACACCCGAAGAATAAAATGAATATTCTCTAACTATCTTAGAAAGACTGTTAGAGAAAAAAATACTTTGCTAGAATAGAAAACTCGCCAACTATCCTGAAACGGACTGTTGGGGAGGCACCCGAAGAAAAAAGTGATTATCCTCTAACTATCTTGCGAAAGACTGTTAGAAAAATAAACACTTTGCCAGAGTGGAAAACTCGCCAACTATCCTAAAAAGGACTATTGGGGAGACACCCGAAGAAAAAAATGAATATTCTCTAACTATCTTAGAAAGACTGTTAGAGAAATAAACATTTACTCAGAATGGAAAACTAGCCAACTATCCTGAAAAGGACTATTGGGAGGCACCCGAAGAAAAAAGTGAATATCCTCTCACTATCTGGAGAAAGACTGTTAGAGAAATAAACACTTTACCAGATTGGAAAACTAGCCAACTATCCTGAAAAGGACTATTGGGGACGCACTCGCAGAAAAAAGTGAATATCCTCTAACTATCTGGAGAAAGACTGTTAGAGAAATAAACACTTTGCCAAACTGGAAATCTCGCCAAATATCCTGAAAAGAACTATTGGGGATACACCCGAAGAAAAAATTGAATAATCTCTAACTATCTTTAGAAAGACTGTTAGAGAAATAAACATTTAGCCAGAATGGAAATCTCGCCAACTATCCTCAAACGGACTGTTGGGGAGGCACCCGAAGAAAAAATTGAATATCCTCTAACTATCTTGAGAAAGACTGTTAGAGAAATAAACACTTTGCCAGAGTGGAAAACTCGCCAACTATCCTAAAAAGGACTATTGGGGAGACACCCGAAGAAAAAAATGAATATTCTCTAACTATCTTTAGAAAGACTGTTAGAGAAATAAACATTTAGCCAGAATGGAAATCTCGCCAACTATCCTCAAACGGACTGTTGGGGAGGCACCCGAAGAAAAAATTGAATATCATCTAATAATCTTAAGAATGACTGTTAGAGAAATAAACACTTTACCAGATTGGAAATCTCGCCAACTATCCTGAAAAGGACTGTTGGGGAAGCACCCGAAGAAAAAAGTGAATATCCTCGAACTATCTGGAGAAAGACTGTAAGAGAAATAAACACTTTGTCATAATGGAAAACTCACCAAATATCCTGAAAAGAACTATTGGGGAGTCACCCGAAGAAAAAAGTGAATATCCTCTAATAATCTTAAGAATGACTGTTAGAGAAATAAACACTTTGCCAGACTGGAAATCTCGCCAACTATCCTAAAAAGAACTGTTGGGGAGGCACCCGAAGAAAAAAGTGAATATCTTCTTACTATCTTGAGAAAGACTGTTAGAGAAATAAACACTTTCCCAGAATGGAAAACTCGCCAGCTATCATGAAAAAGACTGTTGGGGAGGCACCCGAAGAAAAAAGTTACAGTCCTCTAACTATCTGGAGGAAGACTGTTAGACAAATAAACACTTTACCAGATTGGAAATCACTTCAACTATCATGAGAACGACTGTTGGGGATGCACCCGAAGAAAAAATTGAATATCCTCTAACAATCTTAGAAACACTTTTAGAGAAATAAACAGTTTACCAGATTGGAAATCTCGCCAACTGTCCTGAAAAGGACCTTTTTGGAGGTACCCGAAGAACAAATTGAATATCCTCTAACTATCTTGAGAAGGACTGTTAGAGAAATAAACACTTTGCTAGAATGGAAAACTCGCCAACTATCCTGAAAAGGACTGTTGGGGAGGCACCCGAAGAAAAAAGTGATTATCCTCTAACTATCTTGAGAAAGACTGTTAGAGAAATAAACACTTTGCCAGAGTGGAAAACTCGCCAACTATCCTGAAAAAGACTATTGGGAAGACACCAGAAGAAAAAAATGAATATTCTCTAACTATGTTAGAAAGACTGTTAGAGAAATAAATATTTACTCAGAATGGAAAACTAGCCAACTATCCTGAAAAGGACTGTTGGGAGGCACTCGAAGAAAAAAGTGAATATCCTCTAATTATCGTGAGAAAGACTGTTAGAGAAATAAACACTTTACCAGATTGGAAAACTCGTTAACTATCCTGAGAAGGACTGTTGGGGAGGCACCCGAAGAAAAAATTGAATATCCTCTAACTATCTTGAGAAAGACGGTTAGAGAAATAAACACATTGCCAGAATGGAACACTCTCCAACTATCCTGAAAAAAACAATTGGGGACGCACTCGAAGAAAAAAGTGAATATCCTCCAACTATCTTGAGAAAGACTGTTAGAGAAATAAACACTTTACCAGATTGGAAATCTCGCCAACTATCCTGAAAAGGACAGTTAGGGACGCACTCGATGAAAAAAGTGAATATCCTCCAACTATCTTAAGAATGGCTGTTAGAGAAATAAACACTTTGTCAGACTGGAAATCTCGTCAACTATGATGAAAAGGACTATTGAAGAGGCACCCGAAGAAAAAAGTGAATAATCTCTAACTATCTTTAGAAAGAATGTAAGAGAACTAAACACTTTGCCAGAATGGAAAACTAGCCAACTATCCTGAAAAGGAGTGTTAAGGACACACCCGAAGAAAAAATTGAATATCCTCAAACTATCTTGAGAAGGACTGTTAGAGAAATAAATACTTTGCTAGAATGGAAAACTCTCCAACTATCCTGAAAAGGACTGTTGGGGTGGCACCTGAACAAAAAATTGAATATCCTCTAACTATCTTGAGAAGGACTGTTAGAGAAATAAACACTTTTCCAGAATGGAAAACTCGCCAACTATCCTGAAAAGGACTGTTGGGGAGGCTTCCGAAGAAAAAAGTGAATATCCTCTCACTATCTGGAGAAACACTATTAGAGAAATAAACACTTTACCGGATTGGAAATCTCGCCAAATATCCTGAAAACGACAATTGGGGAGACACCCGAAGAAAAAAATGAATATTCTCTAACTATGTTAGAAAGACTGTTAGAGAAATAAACATTTACTCAGAATGGAAAACTAGCCAACTATCCTGAAAAGGACTATTGGGGAGGCACTCGAAGAAAAAAGTGAATATCATCTAACTATCTTGAGAAAGACTGTTAGAGAAATAAACTCTTTCATAGATTGGAAAACTATCCAACTATCCTGAAAAGGACTATTGGGGACGCACTCGAAGAAAAAAGTGAATATCCTCCCACTATCTTGAGAATGACTGTTAGAGAAATAAACACATTGTCAGACTGGAAATCTCGTCAACTATGCTGAAAAGGACTATTGGAGAGGCACCCGAAGAAAAAAGTGAATATCCTCTAAATATCTTGAGAAAGAATGTTAGAGAAATAAACATTTTGCCAGAATGGAAAACTCGCCAACTATCCTGAAAAAGACTATTGGGGAGGCACTCGAAGAAAAAAGTGAATATCCTCTAATTATCTTGAGAAAGACTGTTAGAGAAATAAACACTTTACCAGATTGGAAAACTCGTCAACTAGCCTGAAAAGGACAGTTGGGGACGCACTCGAAGAAAAAAGTGAATATCCTCCCACTATCTTGAGAATGACTGTTAGAGATATAAACACATTGTCAGACTGGAAATCTCGTCAACTATGCTGAAAAGGACTATTGGGGAGGCACCCGAAGAAACAAGTGAACATCCTCTCACTATCTGGAGAAATACTGTTAGAGAAATAAACACTTTACCGTATTGGAAATCTCGCCAAATATCCTGAAAGCGACAATTGGGGAGACACCCGAAGAAAAAAATGAATATTCTCTAAATATCTTGAGAAATACTGTTAGAGAAATAAACGCTTTGCCACAATGGAAAATTCGTCAGCTATCCTGAAAAGGACTATTGGGGAGGCACCCGAAGAAAAAATTGAATATCCTCCATATATCTTGAGAAGGACTTTTAGAGAAATAAACACTTTCCCAGAATGGAAAACTAGCCAACTATCCTGAAAAGGACTATTGGGGGAGGCACTCGAAGAAAAAAGTGAATATCCTCTAACTATCTTGAGAAAGACTGTTAGAGAAATAAACACATTGCCAGAGTGAAAAACTCGCCAACTATCCTGAAAAGTACTATTGGGGATGCACCCGAAGAAACAAGTGAATATCCTCTCACTATCTGGAGAAATACTGTTAGAGAAATAAACACTTTACCGTATTGGAAATCTCGCCAAATATCCTGAAAGCGACAATTGGGGAGACACCCGAAGAAAAAAATGAATATTCTCTAAATATCTTGAGAAATACTGTTAGAGAAATAAACACTTTGCCAGAATGGAAAATTCGTCAGCTATCCTGAAAAGGACTATTGGGGAGGCACCCGAAGAAAAAATTGAATATCCTCCAAATATCTTGAGAAGGACTTTTAGAGAAATAAACACTTTCCCAGAATGGAAAACTCGCCAACTATCCTGAAAAGGACTGTTGGGAGGCACCTGAAGAAAAAAGTGAATATCCTCCAACTATCTTAAGAATGACTGTTAGAGAAATAAACACTTTGTCAGACTGGGAATCTCGTCAAATATGCTGAAAAGGACTATTGAAGCGGCACCCGAAGAAAAAAGTGAATAATCTCTAACTGTCTTTAGAAAGAATGTAAGAGAACTAAACACTTTGCCAGAATGGAAAACTAGCCAACTATCCTGAAAAGGAGTGTTAAGGACACACCTGAAGAAAAAATTGAATATCCTCAAACTATCTTGAGAAGGACTGTTAGAGAAATAAATACTTTGCTAGAATGGAAAACTGTCCAACTATCCTGAAAAGGACTGTTGGGGAGGCACCTGAACAAAAAATTGAATATCCTCTAACTATCTTGAGAAGGACTGTTAGAGAAATAAACACTTTTCCAGAATAGAAAACTCGCCAACTATCCTGAAAAGGACTGTTGGGGAGGCTTCCGAAGAAAAAAGTGAATATCCTCTCACTATCTGGAGAAACACTATTAGAGAAATAAACACTTTACCGGATTGGAAATCTCGCCAAATATCCTGAAAACGACAATTGGGGAGACACCCGAAGAAAAAAATGAATATTCTCTAACTATGTTAGAAAGACTGTTAGAGAAATAAACACTTTGCTAGAATGGAAAACTCGCCAACTATCCTGAAAAGGACTGTTGGGGAGGCACCCGAAGAAAAAAGTGATTATCCTCTAACTATCTTGAGAAAGACTGTTAGAGAAATAAACATTTACTCAGAATGGAAAACTAGCCAACTATCCTGAAAAGGACTATTGGGGAGGCACTCGAAGAAAAAAGTGAATATCATCTAACTATCTTGAGAAAGACTGTTAGAGAAATAAACTCTTTCATAGATTGGAAAACTATCCAACTATCCTGAAAAGGACTATTGGGGACGCACTCGAAGAAAAAAGTGAATATCCTCCCACTATCTTGAGAAGGACTGTTAGAGAAATAAACACTTTGCTAGAATGGAAAACTCGCCAACTATCCTGAAAAGGACTATTGGAGAGGCACCCGAAGAAAAAAGTGAATATCCTCTAAATATCTTGAGAAAGAATGTTAGAGAAATAAACATTTTGCCAGAATGGAAAACTCGCCAACTATCCTGAAAAAGACTATTGGGGAGGCACTCGAAGAACAAAGTGAATATCCTCTAATTATCTTGAGAAAGACTGTTAGAGAAATAAACACTTTACCAGATTGGAAAACTCGTCAACTAGCCTGAAAAGGACAGTTGGGGACGCACTCGAAGAAAAAAGTGAATATCCTCCCACTATCTTGAGAATGACTGTTAGAGATATAAACACATTGTCAGACTGGAAATCTCGTCAACTATGCTGAAAAGGACTATTGGGGAGGCACCCGAAGAAACAAGTGAACATCCTCTCACTATCTGGAGAAATACTGTTAGAGAAATAAACACTTTACCGTATTGGAAATCTCGCCAAATATCCTGAAAGCGACAATTGGGGAGACACCCGAAGAAAAAAATGAATATTCTCTAAATATCTTGAGAAATACTGTTAGAGAAATAAACGCTTTGCCACAATGGAAAATTCGTCAGCTATCCTGAAAAGGACTATTGGGGAGGCACCCGAAGAAAAAATTGAATATCCTCCATATATCTTGAGAAGGACTTTTAGAGAAATAAACACTTTCCCAGAATGGAAAACTAGCCAACTATCCTGAAAAGGACTATTGGGGGAGGCACTCGAAGAAAAAAGGGAATATCCTCTAACTATCTTGAGAAAGACTGTTAGAGAAATAAACACATTGCCAGAGTGAAAAACTCGCCAACTATCCTGAAAAGTACTATTGGGGAGGCACCCGAAGAAACAAGTGAATATCCTCTCACTATCTGGAGAAATACTGTTAGAGAAATAAACACTTTACCGTATTGGAAATCTCGCCAAATATCCTGAAAGCGACAATTGGGGAGACACCCGAAGAAAAAAATGAATATTCTCTAACTATCTTAGAAAGACTGTTAGAGAAATAAACATTTATTCCGAATGGAAAACTAGCCCACTATCTTGGAAAGGTCTATTGGGGAGGCACTCGCAGAAAAAAGTGAATATCCTCTAACTATCTTGAGAAAGACTGTTAGAGAAATAAACACTTTGCCAAACTGGAAATCTCGCCAAATATCCTGAAAAGAACTATTGGGGATACACCCGAAGAAATAATTGAATAATCTCTAACTATCTTTAGAAAGACTGTTAGAGAAATAAACATTTAGCCAGAATGGAAATCTCGCCAACTATCCTCAAACGGACTGTTGGGGAGGCACCCGAAGAAAAAATTGAATATCCTCTAACTATCTTGAGAAAGACTGTTAGAGAAATAAACACTTTGCCAGAGTGGAAAACTCGCCAACTATCCTAAAAAGGACTATTGGGGAGACACCCGAAGAAAAAAATGAATATTCTCTAACTATCTTTAGAAAGACTGTTAGAGAAATAAACATTTAGCCAGAATGGAAATCTCGCCAACTATCCTCAAACGGACTGTTGGGGAGGCACCCGAAGAAAAAATTGAATATCATCTAATAATCTTAAGAATGACTGTTAGAGAAATAAACACTTTACCAGATTGGAAATCTCGCCAACTATCCTGAAAAGGACTGTTGGGGAAGCACCCGAAGAAAAAAGTGAATATCCTCGAACTATCTGGAGAAAGACTGTAAGAGAAATAAACACTTTGTCATAATGGAAAACTCACCAAATATCCTGAAAAGAACTATTGGGGAGTCACCCGAAGAAAAAAGTGAATATCCTCTAATAATCTTAAGAATGACTGTTAGAGAAATAAACACTTTGCCAGACTGGAAATCTCGCCAACTATCCTAAAAAGAACTGTTGGGGAGGCACCCGAAGAAAAAAGTGAATATCTTCTTACTATCTTGAGAAAGACTGTTAGAGAAATAAACACTTTCCCAGAATGGAAAACTCGCCAGCTATCATGAAAAAGACTGTTGGGGAGGCACCCGAAGAAAAAAGTTACAGTCCTCTAACTATCTGGAGGAAGACTGTTAGACAAATAAACACTTTACCAGATTGGAAATCACTTCAACTATCATGAGAACGACTGTTGGGGATGCACCCGAAGAAAAAATTGAATATCCTCTAACAATCTTAGAAACACTTTTAGAGAAATAAACAGTTTACCAGATTGGAAATCTCGCCAACTGTCCTGAAAAGGACCTTTTTGGAGGTACCCGAAGAACAAATTGAATATCCTCTAACTATCTTGAGAAGGACTGTTAGAGAAATAAACACTTTGCTAGAATGGAAAACTCGCCAACTATCCTGAAAAGTACTATTGGGGAGGCACCCGAAGAAACAAGTGAATATCCTCTCACTATCTGGAGAAATACTGTTAGAGAAATAAACACTTTACCGTATTGGAAATCTCGCCAAATATCCTGAAAGCGACAAATGGGGAGACACCCGAAGAAAAAAATGAATATTCTCTAACTATCTTAGAAAGACTGTTAGAGAAATAAACATTTATTCCGAATGGAAAACTAGCCCACTATCTTGGAAAGGTCTATTGGGGAGGCACTCGCAGAAAAAAGTGAATATCCTCTAACTATCTTGAGAAAGACTGTTAGAGAAATAAACACTTTGCCAAACTGGAAATCTCGCCAAATATCCTGAAAAGAACTATTGGGGATACACCCGAAGAAAAAATTGAATAATCTCTAACTATCTTTAGAAAGACTGTTAGAGAAATAAACATTTAGCCAGAATGGAAATCTCGCCAACTATCCTCAAACGGACTGTTGGGGAGGCACCCGAAGAAAAAATTGAATATCCTCTAACTATCTTGAGAAAGACTGTTAGAGAAATAAACACTTTGCCAGAGTGGAAAACTCGCCAACTATCCTAAAAAGGACTATTGGGGAGACACCCGAAGAAAAAAATGAATATTCTCTAACTATCTTTAGAAAGACTGTTAGAGAAATAAACATTTAGCCAGAATGGAAATCTCGCCAACTATCCTCAAACGGACTGTTGGGGAGGCACCCGAAGAAAAAATTGAATATCATCTAATAATCTTAAGAATGACTGTTAGAGAAATAAACACTTTACCAGATTGGAAATCTCGCCAACTATCCTGAAAAGGACTGTTGGGGAAGCACCCGAAGAAAAAAGTGAATATCCTCGAACTATCTGGAGAAAGACTGTAAGAGAAATAAACACTTTGTCATAATGGAAAACTCACCAAATATCCTGAAAAGAACTATTGGGGAGTCACCCGAAGAAAAAAGTGAATATCCTCTAATAATCTTAAGAATGACTGTTAGAGAAATAAACACTTTGCCAGACTGGAAATCTCGCCAACTATCCTAAAAAGAACTGTTGGGGAGGCACCCGAAGAAAAAAGTGAATATCTTCTTACTATCTTGAGAAAGACTGTTAGAGAAATAAACACTTTCCCAGAATGGAAAACTCGCCAGCTATCATGAAAAAGACTGTTGGGGAGGCACCCGAAGAAAAAAGTTACAGTCCTCTAACTATCTGGAGGAAGACTGTTAGACAAATAAACACTTTACCAGATTGGAAATCACTTCAACTATCATGAGAACGACTGTTGGGGATGCACCCGAAGAAAAAATTGAATATCCTCTAACAATCTTAGAAACACTTTTAGAGAAATAAACAGTTTACCAGATTGGAAATCTCGCCAACTGTCCTGAAAAGGACCTTTTTGGAGGTACCCGAAGAACAAATTGAATATCCTCTAACTATCTTGAGAAGGACTGTTAGAGAAATAAACACTTTGCTAGAATGGAAAACTCGCCAACTATCCTGAAAAGGACTGTTGGGGAGGCACCCGAAGAAAAAAGTGATTATCCTCTAACTATCTTGAGAAAGACTGTTAGAGAAATAAACACTTTGCCAGAGTGGAAAACTCGCCAACTATCCTGAAAAAGACTATTGGGAAGACACCAGAAGAAAAAAATGAATATTCTCTAACTATGTTAGAAAGACTGTTAGAGAAATAAATATTTACTCAGAATGGAAAACTAGCCAACTATCCTGAAAAGGACTGTTGGGAGGCACTCGAAGAAAAAAGTGAATATCCTCTAATTATCGTGAGAAAGACTGTTAGAGAAATAAACACTTTACCAGATTGGAAAACTCGTTAACTATCCTGAGAAGGACTGTTGGGGAGGCACCCGAAGAAAAAATTGAATATCCTCTAACTATCTTGAGAAAGACGGTTAGAGAAATAAACACATTGCCAGAATGGAACACTCTCCAACTATCCTGAAAAAAACAATTGGGGACGCACTCGAAGAAAAAAGTGAATATCCTGCAACTATCTTGAGAAAGACTGTTAGAGAAATAAACACTTTACCAGATTGGAAATCTCGCCAACTATCCTGAAAAGGACAGTTGGGGACGCACTCGATGAAAAAAGTGAATATCCTCCAACTATCTTAAGAATGGCTGTTAGAGAAATAAACACTTTGTCAGACTGGAAATCTCGTCAACTATGATGAAAAGGACTATTGAAGAGGCACCCGAAGAAAAAAGTGAATAATCTCTAACTATCTTTAGAAAGAATGTAAGAGAACTAAACACTTTGCCAGAATGGAAAACTAGCCAACTATCCTGAAAAGGAGTGTTAAGGACACACCCGAAGAAAAAATTGAATATCCTCAAACTATCTTGAGAAGGACTGTTAGAGAAATAAATACTTTGCTAGAATGGAAAACTCTCCAACTATCCTGAAAAGGACTGTTGGGGAGGCACCTGAACAAAAAATTGAATATCCTCTAACTATCTTGAGAAGGACTGTTAGAGAAATAAACACTTTTCCAGAATGGAAAACTCGCCAACTATCCTGAAAAGGACTGTTGGGGAGGCTTCCGAAGAAAAAAGTGAATATCCTCTCACTATCTGGAGAAACACTATTAGAGAAATAAACACTTTACCGGATTGGAAATCTCGCCAAATATCCTGAAAACGACAATTGGGGAGACACCCGAAGAAAAAAATGAATATTCTCTAACTATGTTAGAAAGACTGTTAGAGAAATAAACATTTACTCAGAATGGAAAACTAGCCAACTATCCTGAAAAGGACTATTGGGGAGGCACTCGAAGAAAAAAGTGAATATCATCTAACTATCTTGAGAAAGACTGTTAGAGAAATAAACTCTTTCATAGATTGGAAAACTATCCAACTATCCTGAAAAGGACTATTGGGGACGCACTCGAAGAAAAAAGTGAATATCCTCCCACTATCTTGAGAATGACTGTTAGAGAAATAAACACATTGTCAGACTGGAAATCTCGTCAACTATGCTGAAAAGGACTATTGGAGAGGCACCCGAAGAAAAAAGTGAATATCCTCTAAATATCTTGAGAAAGAATGTTAGAGAAATAAACATTTTGCCAGAATGGAAAACTCGCCAACTATCCTGAAAAAGACTATTGGGGAGGCACTCGAAGAAAAAAGTGAATATCCTCTAATTATCTTGAGAAAGACTGTTAGAGAAATAAACACTTTACCAGATTGGAAAACTCGTCAACTAGCCTGAAAAGGACAGTTGGGGACGCAATCGAAGAAAAAAGTGAATATCCTCCCACTATCTTGAGAATGACTGTTAGAGATATAAACACATTGTCAGACTGGAAATCTCGTCAACTATGCTGAAAAGGACTATTGGGGAGGCACCCGAAGAAACAAGTGAACATCCTCTCACTATCTGGAGAAATACTGTTAGAGAAATAAACACTTTACCGTATTGGAAATCTCGCCAAATATCCTGAAAGCGACAATTGGGGAGACACCCGAAGAAAAAAATGAATATTCTCTAAATATCTTGAGAAATACTGTTAGAGAAATAAACGCTTTGCCACAATGGAAAATTCGTCAGCTATCCTGAAAAGGACTATTGGGGGAGGCACTCGAAGAAAAAAGTGAATATCCTCTAACTATCTTGAGAAAGACTGTTAGAGAAATAAACACATTGCCAGAGTGAAAAACTCGCCAACTATCCTGAAAAGTACTATTGGGGAGGCACCCGAAGAAACAAGTGATTATCCTCTCACTATCTGGAGAAATACTGTTAGAGAAATAAACACTTTACCGTATTGGAAATCTCGCCAAATATCCTGAAAGCGACAATTGGGGAGACACCCGAAGAAAAAAATGAATATTCTCTAAATATCTTGAGAAATACTGTTAGAGAAATAAACACTTTGCCAGAATGGAAAATTCGTCAGCTATCCTGAAAAGGACTATTGGGGAGGCACCCGAAGAAAAAATTGAATATCCTCCAAATATCTTGAGAAGGACTTTTAGAGAAATAAACACTTTCCCAGAATGGAAAACTCGCCAACTATCCTGAAAAGGACTGTTGGGAGGCACCTGAAGAAAAAAGTGAATATCCTCCAACTATCTTAAGAATGACTGTTAGAGAAATAAACACTTTGTCAGACTGGGAATCTCGTCAAATATGCTGAAAAGCACTATTGAAGCGGCACCCGAAGAAAAAAGTGAATAATCTCTAACTGTCTTTAGAAAGAATGTAAGAGAACTAAACACTTTGCCAGAATGGAAAACTAGCCAACTATCCTGAAAAGGAGTGTTAAGGACACACCTGAAGAAAAAATTGAATATCCTCTAACTATCTTGAGAAGGACTGTTAGAGAAATAAACACTTTGCTAGAATGGAAAACTCGCCAACTATCCTGAAAAGGACTGTTGGGGAGGCACCCTAAGAAAAAATTGAATATCCTCTAACTATCTTGAGAAGGACTTTTAGAGAAATAAACACTTTCCCAGAATGGAAAACTCGCCAACTATCCTGAAAAGGACTGTTGGGAGGCACCCGAAGAAAAAATTGAATATCCTCTAACTATCTTGAGAAAGACTGTTAGAGAAATAAACACTTTACCGGATTGGAAATCTCGCCAACAATCCTGAAAAAGACTGTTGGGGAGGCACCCTAAGAAAAAATTGAATATCCTCTAACTATCTTGAGAAGGACTTTTAGAGAAATAAACACTTTCCCAGAATGGAAAACTCGCCAACTATCCTGAAAAGGACTGTTGGGAGGCACCCGAAGAAAAAACTGAATATCCTCTAACTATCTTGAGAAAGACTGTTAGAGAAATAAACACATTGCTAGAATGGAACACTCTCCAACTATCCTGAAAAGGACTATTGGGGAGGCACCCAAAGAAAATAGTGAATATCCTCTCACTATTTGGAGAAATACTGTTAGAGAAATAAACACTTTACCGGATTGGAAATCTCGCTAAATATCCTGAGAAGGACAATTGGGGACGCACTCGAAGAAAAAAGTGAATATCCTCCAACTATCTTGAGAAAGACTGTTAGAGAAATAAACACTTTGCCAGAATGGAAAACTCGCCAACTATCCTGAAAAGGACTGTTGGGAGGCACTCGAAGAAAAAATTGAATATCCTCTAGCTATCTTGAGATGGACTGTTAGAGAAATAAACTCTTTACCAGATTGGAAAACTATCCAACTATCCTGAAAAGGACTATTGGGGACGCACTCGAAGAAAAAAGTGAATATCCTCCCACTATCTTGAGAATGACTGTTAGAGAAATAAACACATTGTCAGACTGGAAATCTCGTCAACTATGCTGAAAAGGACTATTGGAGAGGCACCCGAAGAAAAAAGTGAATATCCTCTAAATATCTTGAGAAAGAATGTTAGAGAAATAAACATTTTGCCAGAATGGAAAACTCGCCAACTATCCTGAAAAAGACTATTGGGGAGGCACTCGAAGAAAAAAGTGAATATCCTCTAATTATCTTGAGAAAGACTGTTAGAGAAATAAACACTTTACCAGATTGGAAAACTCGTCAACTAGCCTGAAAAGGACAGTTGGGGACGCACTCGAAGTAAAAAGTGAATATCCTCCCACTATCTTGAGAATGACTGTTAGAGATATAAACACATTGTCAGACTGGAAATCTCGTCAACTATCCTGAAAAGGACTGTTGGGAGGCACCTGAAGAAAAAAGTGAATATCCTCCAACTATCTTAAGAATGACTGTTAGAGAAATAAACACTTTGTCAGACTGGGAATCTCGTCAAATATGCTGAAAAGGACTATTGAAGAGGCACCCGAAGAAAAAAGTGAATAATCTCTAACTATCTTGAGAAGGACTGTTAGAGAAATAAACACTTTGCTAGAATGGAAAACTCGCCAACTATCCTGAAAAGGACTGTTGGGGAGGCATCCTAAGATAAAATTGAATATCCTCTAACTATCTTGAGAAGGACTTTTAGAGAAATAAACACTTTCCCAGAATGGAAAACTCGCCAACTATCCTGAAAAGGACTGTTGGGAGGCACTCGAAGTAAAAAGTGAATATCCTCCCACTATCTTGAGAATGACTGTTAGAGATATAAACACATTGTCAGACTGGAAATCTCGTCAACTATCCTGAAAAGGACTGTTGGGAGGCACCTGAAGAAAAAAGTGAATATCCTCCAACTATCTTAAGAATGACTGTTAGAGAAATAAACACTTTGTCAGACTGGGAATCTCGTCAAATATGCTGAAAAGGACTATTGAAGAGGCACCCGAAGAAAAAAGTGAATAATCTCTAACTATCTTGAGAAGGACTGTTAGAGAAATAAACACTTTGCTAGAATGGAAAACTCGCCAACTATCCTGAAAAGGACTGTTGGGGAGGCACCCTAAGATAAAATTGAATATCCTCTAACTATCTTGAGAAGGACTTTTAGAGAAATAAACACTTTCCCAGAATGGAAAACTCGCCAACTATCCTGAAAAGGACTGTTGGGAGGCACCCGAAGAAAAAATTGAATATCCTCTAACTATCTTGAGAAAGACTGTTAGAGAAATAAACACTTTGCCAGAATGGAAAACTCGCCAACTATCCTGAAAAGGACTGTTGGGAGGCACTCGAAGAAAAAATTGAATATCCTCTAGCTATCTTGAGATGGACTGTTAGAGAAATAAACTCTTTACCAGATTGGAAAACTATCCAACTATCCTGAAAAGGACTATTGGGGACGCACTCGAAGAAAAAAGTGAATATCCTCCCACTATCTTGAGAATGACTGTTAGAGAAATAAACACTTTCCCAGAATGGAAAACTCGCCAACTATCCTGAAAAGGACTGTTGGGAGGCACCTGAAGAAAAAAGTGAATATCCTCCAACTATCTTAAGAATGACTGTTAGAGAAATAAACACTTTGTCAGACTGGGAATCTCGTCAAATATGCTGAAAAGGACTATTGAAGAGGCACCCGAAGAAAAAAGTGAATAATCTCTAACTATCTTGAGAAGGACTGTTAGAGAAATAAACACTTTGCTAGAATGGAAAACTCGCCAACTATCCTGAAAAGGACTGTTGGGGAGGCACCCTTAGATAAAATTGAATATCCTCTAACTATCTTGAGAAGGATTTTTAGAGAAATAAACACTTTCCCAGAATGGAAAACTCGCCAACTATCCTGAAAAGGACTGTTGGGAGGCACCCGAAGAAAAAATTGAATATCCTCTAACTATCTTGAGAAAGACTGTTAGAGAAATAAACACTTTACCGGATTGGAAATCTCGCTAAATATCCTGAGAAGGACAATTGGGGACGCACTCGAAGAAAAAAGTGAATATCCTCCAACTATCTTGAGAAAGACTGTTAGAGAAATAAACACTTTGCCAGAATGGAAAACTCGCCAACTATCCTGAAAAGGACTGTTGGGAGGCACTCGAAGAAAAAATTGAATATGCTCTAGCTATCTTGAGATGGACTGTTAGAGAAATAAACTCTTTACCACATTGGAAAACTATCCAACTATCCTGAAAAGGACTATTGGGGACGCACTCGAAGAAAAAAGTGAATATCCTCCCACTATCTTGAGAATGACTGTCAGAGAAATAAACACATTGTCAGACTGGAAATCTCGTCAACTATGCTGAAAAGGACTATTGGAGAGGCACCCGAAGAAAAAAGTGAATATCCTCTAAATATCTTGAGAAAGAATGTTAGAGAAATAAACATTTTGCCAGAATGGAAA
>OX424575.1:111676706-111824206 GCA_949152435.1 Gastracanthus pulcherrimus | reverse complement strand
AGCATGGCCTGATTTAGGGGAAACATGTGAAATGTAATGATTGCCTAACTCTTTTATTAATGAAATATGCTCTTGAACTGCTACTTTTCTATGATAAGTGTTCGATACTACATCTTTCTCATTCACAAGAGTCTTATCTCTTTTTCCGTCAAAGTAAAGAGCCCAAATACTGCTGTCTTGAAATGATTCATTCTCCATATTATTGCGACTCTTTTTACGCTCTCTGCGAACTTTACTTCTATCAATTACAAGACAATCATCAGGAATATCAATCTCATAGTACTGTTTATAATCGAACAAAATGGCTGATGCAAGTTCTGCAGCTGCTCTGTCAGAAATGTTATGCCTATCGCATACTCTAGCATATGTTGACAGAGGTATTCTGGTTTGTAAATTATAAGGTTTCGATGCAGATATAGGATTATAATTATTTATATGTTCGATATTTTCTTCCATTTCATGTTCAACATTATCATCAACAATCTGGACTTCTTGTCTATTAACAGTTTTTAATACATGATTTTTTGTACGGGGTTTTTTTCTTACAGGCTCCAACGCATGTGAGTTTGCGGGATCATTAATTATTTTATTAATCGTTAGTGGAATAAACTCTTGTCGAGTTAGTCTTTGATCACTCAGAAAGCTGTACATATTTTCAGGAATTACATCTTCCTTCGGGCAAGAGCACAGACTATATGAAGTACATTTGCAGACAGCTAAATCAAGAAGCCTATTAATAGAAATTTTAAAGTCTTCTGTATCCTGTTGTACTTTTTGTGAATGAGGATATTTTAGATTGCGGCTTCTGAGTGCTTTTAACTCATCATATTTTTTCTCGACCATATACCTAGCACGTCTTTTGCTTACTATAGGGATATTAGTTTTTTCCCATAAACAAATCAATTTATTTACAGTTTCATTCAATATATTTGAAATAGGGGGGTGAAAATTAGTTTTTGATTTCTTTTTAATTCGTAGATTTTCGACATGTTGAAGTATTTCTTCGAAAGTTGGTAGCTTATCTTCTGAGAACTCAGTCCCTGTATTTATAATTGAACATTTGAAGTCGTTTGTTTGTGCATCATTGATCATCCTAGAAATAATTTATATTGGATTTCATCTATAATTCATGAACTGAATAGAAAGGTAGTGAGGTTATCATATGCTGGTCTTACGCATTTCTAGATGTTACAGCCACTCGTACTGTGTGCAACATGGTGAGGCAAATGATTTATAAAATGAAAATATGAACATAAACGCCATCATCCTTATAAACAATTGCCTTTCAAAGAATAAAGAACTTGCATAATTGTCGGAGAAACTAAAGCTTTTATTACTACATTCAAAATACTTTTTACACTTTATTAAAAAATGAGTGGCGCAGGGTTTTTATCACTACTTGGATGTCATTGAACCTGAATATCCACTTTTTATATGTGTGCTCCAAAAATTAATTTTCATTTTTTTGAGAGGTCAAAAGTGAAAAGTTCTAGAGATTTCCTCATATACAGTATCCTGAAGAGGGATTTTGATAGCCCGAAATGCGTAAGACACAGAGAAGCGTCTCCTATACGTTAGAAAGAATGAAAAAGACAGTTCAAAGAAACTAGTAAAAGATCATTGAAAATTGTATGTTAAGGTTAAGAAAAAGTTAGAACTCTTTCATTGAGAATAACTAGCCAATATTCATTTGAGTCAATGCAATAATGATAGATTTCTCTATATATGGAAATTTCTCAAAGTAAAGTTATATTTTATTACTTTTGGTTCATCACGCAATATGACTACAAATAATTCAAGAAAAAAAATCCTAAAACATCGGAAAGAATCTATAAAATTGATATAAATAAAATGCTACTTACTAGAGAAAATGTGGTAGCCAGCTTTGATTTTTTTAAATCTTAAATCGAAATGGACATTGCACTGTGTTTAATATGTTTAATGTTTATTGAAAATGAATTAACTACAAATTTTACGAGTACTAGCAAAATCCAGCGCTCAATTTTCTTGAGGTTAGAAGTTCAAAATCGTAACTATATTCAGACCGGATATTTGTTTCTTAACCAATCAAATCGCTTTATTAACGGCTTCACAACATCCGGCCATCTCATTTTTAAGAGAGGAAACTATTTTATACTAGAATACCATTCTCCCGTACTCGAATTTTACCGACGGAGTTATGCGTTATACTACTTGAAATATTTTTCATTGATAAATGATTTTCACTGATAATGAACTCAGATTAAAATAAATGCATATTTTTATTACGTAATTTTACTATTTATCTTAATTACGTTTTTACTTATTTTTGATATAAATTTTTAATCTCATAATTATATTACAGGTTTAAATTTTAGTAAATTTTGATGATTTATAGACTTCCAAATATGCACTGATTAACCCTTTGCGGGGCGGGTGTCACTATAGTGGCACCCTATTTTTGTTCAGTTTTTTCTGTATAACTTAGACAGTTTGAGCTCAATATCGCTCAAATATTTTTCTATATAATCCTAGATACCTAAGGGATAAAATCCTGAGCTTAAATTTATAAATGTTTCTTTATATAATTAGTTATAAACAATTTAAGATGAAAAAACTTCGATTTTTTACATTAAATGTGCCCCTGAAAGGGTTAAATTCTACTTGCTATTAATAGATGTAGCATAAGAATAATAACATTAAAAATATGTTATATTTCTATAATAATGAATGCGTAATTTAGTATTTAAAAGTTTAAATAATTAGACTTTATATAGTATATACGATAGCGATATAACCTATTTTTGATGTTATTACCCGCATAGTACATCTATTAATAATAGTAACTAAAATTAAATTCCTGGCAGAAGTAAAAAAAAATGTTAAAATATGAAAAATAATAAATAATTACAGATATTTATAAATAACAATCGATAAAATCTAATAAAACTTAATAAAAACAAATAATGATAAATAGTAGCAAATAATATTAAATATTTTGAGTAAATATCGGGCAAATTTATTTTTTATAATTGGTCATCATTTATTTTTTTATATTATTCAAAAGTATTAGTTTGTATTTCAATTTATTAAACATGTAATATATAAAGTGTCTTTTCTGTAATACGTAAATGTGTGCTTATTGTAATTTTATCAATATTTTGTATTATATTCATCGTAAAAAACAATAATTTAATTTTCTGACGCTTTTGTAGTTAAAACAATTTCAACGTATTTTGAGAAATAACCATATATTTATACTTATTTTTATTGATTTGAACTGAAATAAGAATAATATCTTTTATAAATATGAATTTTGAGTAATTAAAATTTGACTTTAATGCAACGTAACAAAATATGTATTATAGACAATTACATACCTGACCGTATGTCCTAGTTTATGAAATCTATAATTCAAAGGCGACAGACTTCGCTTAATAGAGTCCTAATATTAATGTTGGTCTTGAAGCAATATTTTATATCGATAATTAAGTACTTGACCGAGTAGGCCGTACTACTCATATTAATCATAGAAGACGGGGAATTTTTTATTACTTAAGATACAATAATAAGTAAATAATATATCATTGATAAGTTATATATTATAAAATATAAACAATAATATTAAATTGTCTTTCCAAAAACACTTTCGATCGAAAATTGTTATACTTTAATCAATTATCTTACCGATTAACTTGGATAAACAATATTGTTTAGATAAAAAATGTTTACCATGGTAACCGATGAATTTAACATTGAGGGCTTCGACATTTTCAATAGATATATAAAGCACAAGAAAGTATAAACATAAACAGTTTTTCTTGTTCTGTTTTTATTTTTAGATACCCTAGTAAAAAATTTTAAATGTAAATAAACGTAAGAAAATGTAATATAATACAACGAAATGTAAGACATAATAAGTTCGCGCCAGAGTCCCGTCACTTTTTACAATAATAACTGTTTTTTACATCTTATTATTTGTTGTTATAATTTGTCTTCTTTTTTATATACATTATCCTTCAAATTTTACTACATCTTATCACTTTTTGATATATTCTATTACTACAATTTATTTAAATAACTAATTTTATACGAAAATATAACAACGTATATCAACGAAAGCAAAGAAACGTAAGAAAATACAAGCAAATATAATAAAATATATTTATAACATTAATGAATGTATATTAAAGTCAAAAAAGCATAACCAAACTAGAAAATGTAGCAAACTATAATAAAATATGGAAAACGTCCGATATAGAACAGTATTCTACATTTTCTTACATTTCACTAGAGTTTCTTATGTTTTTTTTATTTTTATTACCGTACAAGTTACGTTAATTTTTACTAATAAAGACAAATTTCAAGTAATTTTTGGAAGATAAACAAATTCAATAATAAATACTCTTGACCTAAAGGTCTCTTTATACAAAAATATAGGACATACCGATAAATGTCATTCTTTACCACACAAAATCCTCAATCTTAATTAGAACATGCACTGCTGATTTTAACAATACAATAAATTTTCAAATTTTTTATGGAATACATCGGCACATTAGTGGTAGGCAAAAGAGATGGGGATGAAATCCGAAAATTGTCTCCTAAATCCAAGTAACTTAAGTGCGGTGAGCTTTAGTAAGAGAATAAACTATCAGAGAACGCATCTGCACATCAAAATAAAATGAGGGAAGCGGGGATAAGATCCAAACCCGAACCACTACATACAACTACCTCACGTGCCGCGAGTATAAAGAAAAATATTTTACAATTATACGCTATAATATTCAATTAGGGCGAGTAGATAGGAATATTTTTTTTTTTGGAAAATATTTGCTGTCTATGTAAAGCGAAATTTTAGGGTATTAAAGGATAACGCTAAAACCCTTCTACCTTATATGTACCAGAGTACGTTGGATTTTAATGTGAGTGTATTTATTTAGCTTGTTTCCATTTGATTTTACAACTTACTCTTTTATATAAAATATTAACAGTTTTAAGCTTAAGGTTTTACGTAAGTTAATTTAGCAAAAAATGATAAGCCTATAAATTTTCCCTATTCATAATTGTCACTACAATTACATTCATATCAGGCGGGCGAGCGAATCACGGTAAAAAATTTCCGGTAACATTACACTGCTGAGCGTGGGCAACAATCGGGACCTACGCTCAGCGTGGTAAATGTAGCAAATAAATAATATGTTTAGAAATTAAGTTAAGTTTAGTTATTTTTTAAGTTATTTTTAAGTTAAGTTAAGTTATTTTTTAAGTTAAGTTTTTAAGTTAGTTTTTTTAAGTTTATTACATTTATTTAAGGTAAATGTACAGCTTCGAACGGTAATTGACAGTATTGTGGTAAATGTACATGAAAGAATATTGTTCTGTATACATATTACCGAAATAAGGTAAAAGCACCAATACCGGGACAAACCAAAAATCGGGACCTATAGTGGGACACAGACGAAAGATTCATGTTTTCGTAAAAAGTAGAGCCATAAATCGTTACAGGAAGAATTTTTATTTATTGTCTAGGTTATCAATTATTCAAATAAACCTTTTATTGCACCAAATTTAAAGCCGAAATTATATTATGAAGCTTTTTCAAAAATGTGTTTTGAGGATAACGGAAGGCGGTCCCGAATCATGCAGATTTGACTGATTCACGAGGATTGAATTTTGGGTCTAAAAGATATATTTTGCTCTACCAGCTCTAAAGTAATGTTTTTTATTGATAGATAACACACTAATGAATATAATTAGCGTTGTCTTTAGTGAAAATAATAATTATTTTCTTTAAAACTAAGTGTCCAAGTATACCTCCCATATTTTTCGGTGGGGACCAGCACTGGGACACTAAAAAATACACGAATTATAATAATATTTAGCAATTAAACCGACATTAGACATACTAAATAATTTTTTAAATAACAAATAATAATGTCAAATCGAATATATCTTGGAAAAACTCAAATTTACAAGTTCATAAGTTTCTTCATTTGACTTGTAATTCTAACCTCAAAAAGTAAGGTTACGCGTCCGTGTTTATCACTTTTTGAAATTTTTAATTTAACGGTTCAAATTAACTGTAAAAGTATGTAGATCGATTAGTATTGTCAAATAAAGCGAAAAAATAAGCTTCTATGTGATTGTTAATAAAATACTAACGAAAAATAACATTTAATAGTTGTCCTACTATTGGTGCCAAGTGCCTGTCCCAGTACTACGGTCAACTCAAAACATCTGTCCCACTACTGCAGCCGGCACCTCTTTTATTAAAACTATTATTTATTATCATAGGAAAGACTTAAAATACAATCTTTTTTTTCAATCGAGAGGAAATTTCCCGGACTACACGATAGTACTACACTTTTTTTTCAATTTTTCCATCGGATCTCATAATTTGCGTCTGTTCCAAAGGGCTATCCCAAAAGTGTCCCAGTACTGGTGCTTTTACCTTACTGTAATTTTACTTGACACACAATAAAAGTACAGCGATAAAACGGTACAACTGAAGATCAATATTAATGTCAAAGCATTTTATAATATAGGAAATAGTAATAACAAATTATTCTATAAACGTACGTATGTGTTCCTAACAGAACATAACCTATTATCTACATCCCGTTACAAAGTACATACTTTTATTGTAAAGTGAACTATTTTACATTTTTTTCGCTGTCAGAATAGGACTAGGAGCCCTATTCTAAAATCTACTTAGTAACGATATATCTTTACAAATCAATCTGTTTTATGTCTATTTTCTTTTTTTTTTTTTTTTTTATATACGTCTGAACTCTTCTTTTGTTGATGAGTCCGGGCGCATGCCGCGTCCTGTAAGAAATTGGCTTCGGGAAAGTTCCAACTTTCAGGTGTTTTACCGAGGGGTCTAGAGACTGCGCGCAGCATACTCAGATAAATCACGCACGCTGCGCCTGCGCCGCTCACTGCCGCTACGCCTCTTCTTACCGCCGCTGCGGCCTGGTGGCGCTGCTGTTGGTCTGCTGCTGCTGACTTTTCGCCTCTGGCCCGGAGCAATGGCGGGAAGAGTGGGGGGCGCAATAATCGCGCATAAACTGTAGAATAATAGTCGTAAGACTTTAGTTTTTTATAAATAAATAAACAGTAATAAAAAATATGCTCATACGCTACGGAGCGTGTGAGGTGTAACATCGTAATCAGCGACCCCGAAAACCCATATGTAAGTTATTTTAGCCAAAAATGATGAGTCTGTGAATTTTGCGGTGCTCTATTCGCCATATTGAATCCGCCATCTTGAATTTCGGAAACCTGAGGCCAGATTCGTAATCAGCGACCCCGAAAACCCCTACGTAAGTAATTTTAGCCAAAAATGATGAGTCTGTGAATTTTGCGGTGCTCCTATGCGCCATATTGAATCCGCCATATTGAATTTCGGAAACCTGAGGCCAGATTCGTAATCAGCGACCCCGAAAACCCCTACGTAAGTAATTTTAGCCAAAAATGATGAGTCTGTGAATTTTGCGGTGCTCCTATGCGCCATATTGAATCCGCCATATTGAATTTCGGAAACCTGAGGCCAGATTCGTAATCAGCGACCCCGAAAACCCCTAGGTAAGTAATTTTAGCCAAAAATGATGAGTCTGTGAATTTTTCGGTGCTCCTATGCGCCATATTAAATCCGCCATATTGAATTTCGGAAACCTGAGGCCAGATTCGTAATCAGCGACCCCGAAAACCCCTATGTAAGTAATTTTAGCCAAAAATGATGTAGTCAGATTTTGAATTATTTTACAATAACTAATTAACCAATTTGTTTGAAACTGATATTAAAATGTATTTATCGTGTGCAGACACTAACGGAGCTATGTAAAAATAAACTGATTATTAATAAAAAATAAGAAAAATAACAGTCTTTCTATTAAATTAATTTTGAAAATTCGCCCTTCTGTGCTAAGTTAGACGGTCCATCCATCTATTCCGTAGATGAAGATCTAGCTGCCGATGTTGCCGATCAAACATAGAACAAGGTGCTGTCTTCTGGTGGAGAAAAATAAAAAGGCAGTGCTGCTATCTAGTGGATGGGGCAGAAAAATTTTACTAGGCGGCGTTGCCAAATCGACTCAGCGCCGATGAGAGAAATAAGAGGTAGATAGATAGATAGATAGAAACTTTATTTTTGCATGTACAAAAAAGAATATAACAGCAATTTCATACCAATCGTTTAAAATTATCACAATGTTTATCATATGATTTGAATATTACATAAATTCGTTATGATACAAATATCACATAAGTTCGTCATAAATACAAATATCACATAAGTTCGTCATAAATACAAATATCACATAAGTTCTTCATAAATACGAATATCACATAAGTTCGTCATAAATACAAATATCACATAAGTTCGTTAGATACGTATAAATTGCTTTTCAGTCTTAAAAATCTATGATGTCGGAAAATAAAACTGATGTGCAATGCTTATTCTACACTTTCATTCCGCTTCAGTCACTCGCCCATGCATACGTATAAATACATTCATACGTATAAAACATGAAACTTCACTAAAATAAAATAAATTACGGCATCACGAATCAGTCTATGTTTGCGAGATAATCTTTTGCCGCCGCCTTTCATGCTTTTAATGATAATAATTTACGTATATATATAAGAGGGAGTGAATTTCACACATGCGCACCATGCACTTGGAAAGATCATTTTGCAGTTTCAATGCGCATATGTGGTATGGAGAGTTCTTTTACCTCACCCCACACAGGGCACTTTGATTCATTCTTTTTAAAGAGTGTTTTCAAGTACTCTGGCTCTTTTATATTTATTATTTTGTACATTAATGTAGCCATGAATATCATATTCGTTGTATCTATTTTTGTCCACCCAGTTGCTTCCTGTAGAGGGTATTGTGCTCATCTTTCCTAGCACCTAAGACATATCGCACACATGAGTTTTGCAGACTTTGCAGTCAGCTACGTAGTTTAAGTGACGCGTCCTGAAATACTACAGAGCAATAGTCGAGGTACGGAAAAACTAGGCCCATTGCTAAGTGCTTGCGCAGATCCTCGGTGGTAAACTTTCTAAAAAAACCTCAAATAATACTAAAGATTTAGCTAAAGATTTTTTGCGCAGTTCCAGAAACTCTTTATAGAGCTACACCAGTCTTTTGGTACCATCTATAAGTCGCGTCACGTTTCTTGTTTAATTGTTCTGTTTCAGCATCGATCCAGGGTGGACTGCGTTTGCGAGGTTTAACTCGCTTTTGCGGTACTAGGTTGTTGATTGCATCCAACAGGTTGGCGTTAAGGTAGTCCAGCGCTGCGTCAATCATAGCCTAGCAAGAGAGACTGCAGTTCTTGCTGATCGATGCTCTTATAGTCTCTATACAAAAAAGGATCTTCAGATAAAGAAGGGGCATGAACTTTTATAACAACAACAAGGATGTTATGCTTGCTAGGTCACGTTGGCGTAGCGTTGTTGTGTTCTGTTACCTGGTCATTGCTGTCCACCAGTATAGTGTCAATCTATGTGTGCGATGTATCAGTGTGATGAGTGGCTCATCTCATGATAAGCTGATGAGCTGTAAGCTTGCGAACAAACCTCGCGTCCTTACTGTCTGTGAATAAATCCGCATTCAAATCGTCCATAACAGTTTTGTGACTGTATAAGTCACAGTATTCCCTCAACTTGTCGTCAAGGTCCGAATCTTTGAGAAAAACAATGGCAGGGGCTCTATAAACAACCCGCAACAAATACAGGCTCCTGTGTCCCGTTCTGCACCTCGCACATGACGTACTCAGGCTTTTTTGTTTCTGAGGACCATCAGTGCGAGATGCAGCCAGCATTTTGATCCTATACTTGTCACGGACGTAAAGTGCGACCCCCCCCCATCCATGTATATTTCTATCTTGTCGCATAAGTGAGTATCCATCGATGTGAATGAGATCATTGGACTTCTCGCCATCCAGCCACGTTTCAACCACACCGAATAGATGATAGGAATTGTTGTTAAGAAATTCACGGATATGTTCGATGCAATGCCTAATGGAGTTTGCATTGAAGAAACCCGCTCTCATATTTACTCCCTCGTCCGTCTTGTGAGTATTATCTGCATGTAGTCTATTCTTTGGTGCTTGTGATTGATGTGCATTATTATCGCTCTTTGTTATTATCTTATGTTATTACCTGCGTCAGTGTTTGTGTTTGTGTATGCGTCGGCAATTATGCGAAGATCTGCGGCAGCCGTGAAAGCGTGTGCTTGCATACCTTCGTCCAGTCTAGCGAGAAACCTACCCCGTCTGTGCCATACGAATTTAAAACCAAGATTTTTGGTAACGAATTATCAGCTTTTAAATTCAACATAATGATATTTGTTTAAGGTCTCGTTAATACAAATGTTCGTATGACGCAGATTTCTAATAAGCTCCTCACTCAAACGAGACGGATTGATGTCACCGGTATTAAATCCCGTAATTCTTGATTTCGCTTACATTACTTCAGTGAGTTTCGCCGCACTCACAAGACGGGAAATTAAAGATGACAGTCTATCTGCTTCTGCTGTTAAATTATTCTTACGACTCACAGCGCCTGCTCTGATGGGCTTTTCCCTCGCCGTAGGGTGAGCACTTTGCTTTGCATTAATAATATCGTCTTTAATGAGGGATGGCAGAATGGTACTAAGAATTGAATAAGCGACGTCAACGGGATCGATATCAGCTCTAGAGCAGTCAACGATACTCGTGACAATCAACTCACTCCCCTCAGCACCGCTGCTGCCATTCCTCATCGTATGACTGAAATCGCTTCCTTCATGGGCAGGCACTCGGATGGTGTTCGACCCAGAGTTGTCTGTCGACGCGAGGCGAATGGTCGATGTCGACGGCTCTGCGTTCGAAACTCGCTTACAATGTGTTCATTTGCAATCGCACATTTGAGAGGGTTCAATTATTTGGACGACAAGTGGCTAGGTGTAAACGGTTTACTCAGGTCCCTGAGAGAGACAAAAATCTGTGAACCGTTTGCAATATGCTCAATGAGTGAATCGTTATTGCTATTCTGAAGCTTTATGCCATCGACCATGTTTTCAATTTTATTTATCATATTCGTAAGTTCTTCTATTAAATTCTTATTTTCCTGCAACAACAATAAACGATCATTGTGCAGCCCCTCCAGCTTGGATGATTGCTCTTTGATTTTACTTTCAAGTGACAAAATCTGAGCCTTCATCTCCCTTATCGACCCCTCCGTTGCTGGTATGGTAGTGGCAGATGTAGTGTTACTGATGGCTTCAAGTTTTCTCACCACAAGAGATTTAAGCTCGTCTATTGTCGTTGTAATTAAATGAAACTGAATTAAATAGTTCTGGCATGGTTGATGGCATAGTACTGTAGTTCATAGTGCCAGATGTTAATGAAGAAATATCATGAGGTCGCTTCTCTATTGTGCTGGGCTTAGTTAAAGTGATGGTGGGTGTAGACGCGGTGAGTTTCTCCATTTCAACGACATTGTTTAACAAGCCAGAATTACTATTATCACTCTTATGACTCTCTTTGACTGATTTGTCCGCAGTATCTGTTTTGCTTAGCCCAGTGTTATTATTATTGCTATAATTTTTACTTTTACTATTAATTTTGTTCTTTTTGATAATATTATAGTTCTGGCAAATATATTTTTTTTTAATTAACGTAATATAATAATTTAATGTGTAAATAAATTGCGTATATACATGAGTACTTAACAAAGACAAAAATACTTACGAAAAAGTGAATAGTAAGATATATAAATAACTAGATAATACAATAAAATGCAGGATAAAGTAAAAAAAAAATATGACAGTAAAAATCAATTAAGAATAAAAATAAAAATAAAAATAAAAATAAAAATAATAAGAAAATAAAAAAGAAAAAATAATAATAAAAATAAAAATAAAATGAACCTAGAGGTGAAAATAAAACTAAAAATAAAAATAATTTAATAATTTAAAATAAAAATAATTTAATCTAATTAGTCAATCGTAAAAAAAAATTAAAATATATTTAATAATCTTAAAACATAAATTTAAAAAATTCGCGCGTTAAGTTCTTTATATGTTAGTGTTGACATCTTTTGATTAGCGGCATAACTGGATCGAAGTTGTAGTCGATAATCGAGAGGTGATGGTCATGTGCTCCGTTAGCGAGATCGAGAACTATCCATACGTCGTACTGGCTCAGCAAGATTTTCGCACGGTTAAAGAGAGAGAGAGAGAGAGAGAGAGAGAGAGAGAGAGAGAGAGATACTTTTTATTCATCAAGAGACGAAAATCTTACAATTGCATGTACATGTAGTTATAATTAAAATATCAGTCAATTTTATGTATTTGTTATCTTAACGTTCACTTATTGCATTTCTTACTAAATAATATTATTCGCTTTATCAGTTCGTCAGTTTATAAAATTTAAATATAATGAACTAGTCATAGTCAGATATCACAGAAACACGCTTCGTCAAAAAATAATACATAGAATAAAATAAATACAATAGAGATAACATATAAAAATAAAAGAATACATACACATACTTTGCTAAATTTTTACGTATACTATCACGTCAAAATTTAAAACACACTCATTCATGACACTTTAACAGTCACGCTAATAAATACATTCACACCTAACACTAAACATATTTAATAAATAAATAAATTAATAAATAAATAAGTCGAATAAATAAATAAACCAGATAAATAATTAAATTAAATAAATAAAAAAATAAATTTAAATAAATAAATAAATTAAATAAATAAAAAAATAAATTTAAATAAATAAATAAATTAAATAAATAAATAATTCAAATAAATAAATAGCTTAAATAAATATCCGAGTCACCTCTATACATTCTCTTCACCATGTAATTGCTTAAGGTTCCTGCTTAACGCCGTTTTAAATTTACAAAAAGATGGCAGGCACCTCACACTGGTCGGGAGCGAATTCCAGAGGTGCGCACTTTGAACTCTAAATGAGAAAAGGCCCTTATCGGTGCGCGACCCCGGAACCGAGAGCTCTTTCATACCACCCCTACTTGAAGTCCTGGCCTGGTTTTTTTCAAAGAGGGCAGTAAGATATGGTGGCTGTCGCATGACAACCGCTTTGTAAAGCAGCAGCCCCATAAAATAATCCCTCCTCACCTTCAGATCTAACCAGTCCAGTTTTTTCCTGTAGGCGGTGATATGCTCATCTCGTCTAACACCACATATGTATCTCACACATGCATTCTGTAGACGTTGTAGTCGTGTCTGGAGCTCCCCTGACACGTCAAGAAGAACCACTGAGCAATAGTCTAAGTGAGGTAGTACCAGTGCACATGTCAGCTGCTTCCTCAGTATCTGTGTGGTGCTTGAACGGAAAAGTTTTAAGCTATACAGAGCTCTATTTACTTTTCTACTGACCGCATTCAGTTGCGGCTTCCATGTCAACCTTCCGTTCATCACCACGCCGAGGTTGGTGACTGTATCGACAAAGGGAACGTGTACGCCGGTCTGTATCTCAATGCCTTGCAAGTCAAGGTTCTGAACCTGTTTGATATTGTGATCAGATCCAAAAATGATCGCCTTTGTCTTGCCGACATTGAGGCGCAGGCCAGCTGACGTTGCTCAGTTCGACACTGCTCGTGCTACAGCCGACCATCACGAAGACCCTTCAGGGTCCCTTGTATGTAGGTTTGCAGGTCGTCAGCGTAAAGTATGTGTTCAACACCATCTAAGTCTAGTGCGTCGTGTAAGTCGTTTATGTACAGGCTGAAAAACAGGGGTCCCAGGACTGAGCCCTGTGGAACGCCAAGATTGGTGGTTAGCCAACCTGAATCCCCGTTTGTGTTTGTGACGACTTTCTGTCGTCTCCCCATAATATATGACTTAAGCCACAGGAGAACACTCCTGGAGAATCCCATGCGCATCAGCTTACGCAGCAGTTTAGTGTGTGAGATGGTGTCGAATGTTTTGCTAAAATCAAACATTAACAAAATAGTCAATAGTTTTTTGTTGTTGTCAATGCCTGGTTTATGTCTTCCGTCAGTTTTAGTAGTGCTGTCTGTGTACTGTGATTCTGTCGAAAACCAGTCTGCATCGGGTCCAAAGTATTATTTTCTCGTAAAAAGTCAGTTATTTGGTCGTGTACTATTTTTTCAAGGACCTTAGAAAGGAAACTCAGTAGGGCAATTGGTCGGAAATCTGACACCGTAGATGGGACAGGCTTCTTCTTCAAAGGCACCAACTGAGCTCCCTTCCAAGTTCCCGGAAAAATGCCACTGGACATAGAGGAGTTAAAGATCTTAACAATATGATCTCCCACAAACGGAAGAGCCTTAGCCACTATACTTTGGGGAATGCCGTCTTCCCCTCTGGCCTGTGATGAGAAGTGGGCAACAGCCAGGACCACGTCCGAGAAGCTGACCACTCGGAAAACAAAGCCGTCATCACTGGCAGTGGTCAGGACGTTGTCAAGTTCTTCATCACCCTCATTTTGGGAGATCGACACCCCTGCCAAGTGGGCATTGAGCTCTTCCGGTGAGAAACTATGAAGCTCCTCTCTTGTCTTTGGCAGAAGGCCCAGAGCCTTGAGCTCTTTCCAGATATCTTTCTTATTATCAATCGCTTCAGAAATTTTATTTTGTAAAAATCTTTCCCTTGTTTCCTTCGTTCGTAATTCAGCTTCAGCTGCAAGGCCCTGATACTCCCGCCATTGGTCCGCGCATAGCGTCGTCGTACGGAGTCACGTTTTTTGTAAAGATGTATTAGTTCAGCATCAACCCATGGTGGATTTGTTTTCTTTTTCGGCGTGAATTCTTTTAACGGTGCAATTTTATCTATCACAGCCATGAGGTTGACACTGAGGCACTCTAATTGACTGTCAACACCCGCCGCGGGACCATCGATCCGCGACCAATCACAGTCAGCTAGGTGAGACAGGAGGTCGTCTTGCTGGATCGATTTAAAATCCCTGTAGCTGAAAGATTCAACCACAGGGGATGCAGCAGTTTCGACCCCAATCTCAACCTCTATGATGTTGAGAGAGAGAGAGAGAGAGAGAGAGAGAGAGAGAGAGAGAGACTCTAACCTCTAAGAAGTAATTTTTTGGCTGCTTCTCATGTTTCTCTATCTCATCCGATAGAATTGTACTTGCAAGAATAACGAAGCCGCAGTCCCTCAGTTCATGTAGATGCAGGAGAGATGTTGTTGCAGTGCGACGACGTTCACCAACACTGGTTCAAAGATGTTATTGATTTGAGGTTATGTTGGTCACAGTTTAGCGGAATTTTCCTCCATTCTCATAAAAACGCACAAAACATGTGGTTTTTTGGCGTGAGCGTAAGGGCCATTAGGAGGGTACTCTCCGCTGCAAATAATCACTCCTTGAAGTGAAAAACAATCAGCAAAATGTGTAAATATAGCGAGGTGTTTGTGTACCTCGACTTACCGGAAAGAGGGGAGGTAAGCCAGAGATACAGAGAGAGAGCGAGAGAGAGAGAGAGAGAGAGAAAGAGAGATGCAGAGAGATAAATACTCTAACTTCAAAAAATAATTTTACTCAACTCTCCCATTCTTCGCCCGGTGAAATTTTACAGCTTATCTGTGCTGAACGAAGTCCGAGAATCTCCTGTGTTCGCAAGACACCCGTCTTGTGCGATATGCTATGACGGCGCCCTCCACATCCTCACTCGACGTTGGTGTTTTCAGGTTTTGAGGTTATGTTTATTGCAGTTTAGCAGAATTCCCCTCCAGGCTCATAAAAAGCACAAAACTGATGTGGATTTTTGGCGTGAGTGTAAGAGCATTTTGGAGAATCTTTTCTGTTATAAATAAATCACTCCTCAGAGTGAAAAACGATCAGAATTATCTATGTTTACGTGAGAGGCGTCGTTGTTCTCAACTTACGGGAAAGAAGGCGGAGAGTCAGGCTTAGAGAGAGAGAGAGAGAGAGAGAGAGAGAGAGAGAGAGAGAGAGAGAGAGAGAGAGAGAGAGAGGCAGATAGGTGCTAGATCGACGACCGGAGTCCCGAGTTTGCGAGTCGTCTGACCCGCTATTCGACATCTGCGTATTGGTAAAAAGTAAGTGTATCTATTGGCGCGCTAGTACATTGGTATTGGCACTTTGTGTGCGATGAAATATGGCGGCGGTGCTCCTCCGCCTTTCTCGTTCTCTCGCTCGTGTTTCCAAAGGTATTTATTTTATTGATCACAATACACGTGTTTGTTCATTTTACACGCTTGAATTTACTTTGCATGCTGCTTATCCCCGTGATTCCTTCTTCCCTCTTACCCGTAGTCGCGTAGGAACCTGGAAGGCTAAGTATAGCCCGGCACACACACCCAGCGCTGGAGTGTAGCGCTGGCTAAATCAGGTAAGAATGTGCTGTTAACGGATAGTGCGGGCCGTGGCAGTAAGGCCACGGCCAAGTAAACAGTGTAAAAGTGCACTGAACTGGGGGCGAATATTGCTGATTGATATTCGCCCTCGCTTAAATAATTCTCCCGTTATAGGTACTATACCTCAGTTACGAGAAAAATATAAAAGAAATTGGCTTATTTTATCAGAAACAGTTTTACATGTTAAATCCCATAAAAACCTGAATTTGGTAAAATAAGCCAATTTATTTTATTTTTCTCTCGTGTTTGAGTTATAGTACCACTCTAAATCGGGCTAGGGGGTCTACATAGCTTATTCTACGTCGTCCCCACGTGTTGTTAAAAAGATTTTCAATGATAGTTTTAAATGTATATTTTTAGATAAAAGAAAGATTTAGAATGGTACTATAACTCGCTAAGGAAAAAAATGAAAGAAATTGGCTTATTTTATCAAAAACAGATTAGTACTATTCTAAACCTTCTTTTATCTTAAAATATACATCTAAAACTATCATTGAATTTTTTTTTACAAAATTGCTTGTGGCGCTCAGATTAAAATTTCATTGGTGTCTTGGTAGAAATTTGGAATAATCAAAATCATCAAATTTGGCGATGCAAAAAATATTGTCATATTCTGCATTAAATTCTCTTTTCAAAACACCCGGTCTAACGTAATTTATCTTTTACAGTTCTCGAGATAAAAATACATACATTTTGAGAAAATGAAAATATGCAAATAAACATGTTTTTCAGTTTGTCATAGATCCTGAACCAATAGAGGTAGGGCTTTGAAATTTGTTGTGCATATTATGGGTATAAAATACATCATTTTCTTAAAGTTTCACAGTTCTTAAATTTTTCACTTGCTTACTTGACGTGCTATCACGCATATGCATTTGATGCTGTTGACAGATTATTTAAAGATACGAGTAAAAGTTCTGAACTGTTTAGAGGACAAATCATTATAATTTCCGGTGATTTTAGACAAACGTTGCCCATAGTACGCGATGAAAGTTAATCTCAAATTATAGAATCATGTATTAATAAAAGCAAATTATGTACATGACTTTCGATGGAAATATTAGAATTAATAGTTCTGATAAAAATTTAAAAAATTGGCTTTGACGACATTTTATATATATATATATATATATATATATATATATATATATATATATATATATATATATATATATATATATATAATGTCGTCAAAGCCAATTATTTAAATTGTTATCTGAACTATTAATATATATATATATATATATATATATATATATATATATATATATATATATATATATATATATATATATATATATATATATATATATATATATATATATACTTAGCCTTCCAGGTTCCTACGTGACTAGGGGTAAGAGGGAAGAAGGAATCGCGGGGATAATGTACATATATATATATATATATATATATATATATATATATATATATATATATATATATATATATATATATATATATATATATATATATGTACATAATGTCGTTAATGCGTGTGTGTATATATATGCATAATTTTGTCAATTCGTGTGCGTATATATAAATAAATTTGTCAATGCGTGTGTGTATACATATACATAATGTTGTCAATGCGTGTGTATATATATACAAAATTTTTTCAATGCCTGTATATATATATGTGTACAAATTTTTGTGATTGAGTGTGTGAATATATATATATATATATCATTTTGTCAACATGTAACCCAGCATTCCAGTATGTGTTAGATGTTTAAAGAAAGTTCTATAAATATTATTAAATTGATGAAGAAAAAATTTAATGTAAATCCCCCGTAGTGAATTTTTGTGATATCATCCTAATGCATTATTTTGATTATTTTGATTATTTTATCTTTTTGTAAGTAGCTTAACTTTTTATAGTAATTTGAACCACTATTCAAACAGGGATCATTTTATAGATATCGGTTCAAGGAATAATTTGAAACCTAATTTGGCCAATTTTTTTATGATGATACCTCACGTATGTGTTAATGTAGATGTACATTTTCCTAGCTTACCTTAAATAATGTTATTAGGTTTATTCAAAAATAGTATCGTATTCTCCACAAAATCTGCGATAAAAAACTTCTTTACATTTTTTTCTACAAATTGCAATAATTTCAAATGAAAAATACATGAAAGTTAGAAATTACGGAAATAATTAAAAAATTCGATCTTTATTTGTCAACATAACTTTTTACACTCTTAACTTAAAAGTCTAAATCTTTTTTGTATATATATTGGTCTGCTGATTTGACGTGGAATATCCCATATATATATATATATATATATATGGGATATTCCACGTCAAATCAGCAGACCAATATTTTTTAACCTCAAAACGAACGGTAAGATTTTTGCAAATAATCATCAAAATATACAAAATATATATATATATATATATATATATATATTTCACGACATTCTACGTCAAATAAGTCGATTAAACAAATTTTGTAAGTGATCAGACGGTGAAATTATCGTAAATTGTTCAAAATGAACATAGAAAAAAAAATTCTGAAAAGTTATGTGGATACTTAAAAATTGAATTTTGTAGTATTTTTCGTACTTTCACACATTCATTTATTTTTAAATTGAAATTATTGAGGTTTAGAAGACAATTTGTAAGAAAGTTCTTTTTTGCCAATTTGATGAAGATCATGCCTGAATTTTCTAAAAACTTACAATGGCGAATTTTGATTGGTATGAAGAAATAGGACTTATTCATGCAAATCTAATCAAGTAGGACCAGGTTAATTTTTGTTTTTAAGGTGTCGAGGTTTTCAATTTAAAAATAGGTAAAAATTGGAAATTATGAAAAAAATTTGTATGTATCCCCATAACTTTTTACACTTTCAAACATAGAGTCTAAAAATTGTTTTGTATATTTTTTTTAACAATTTGCGACAATTTCAATTTGATCACTGATAACAAATTTTTGATTGGCTGACTTGGTATGGCTGGTCCCATATATATATGTGTGTGTGTGTGAGGCATTCTTTCTCAAGGGAGCTTCTTCTCTGTCCAAAGTTTGTTTAATTTTTAAGCCTCTGCCGCAGTATCCCGAGATATCTCGTTCTGACATTTTTGGCCATAACTTTTGACTGGTACACTTATAGAGTACCTGCGATCACGCAAATAAATGCTGACAACTTGCTCTTTATGATAAGCTTATTTCGATTGCGTAGTTCGTTACACGACCCCGAAAACATAAAGAGAGATATTATCCAATTTCCGAACATGTAAAAGAAAAAATATGCTTTCGGGAACGGAAAAGTTGGGTGACACGCTTACGCAGGGGGGTTTCTGTAGTTTTCAATCCGCAAGAATCAGCAGATAATTTGATGATATCGTTTAGTAAGACACAAAAAATTTTTTTTGCCGCTCAGACTAGACGTCTCAGGGGTTTTCAACATTCCTTCTTTCGAATCCGATGTAAAAATTTCAATATCAAAGATAACGGATGCAATATAGCGACCACATGCTTAAGCATTCTGCTCTAAGCGCATCATATCTATATCTCGAATTGGCTCTAGAATAATTATTTGTGAGTTTCCGATGACGCTGAATCCAAATTTGACATGAAGCACTTGGAACTAAAAAGGACGGATCCAACATTGCCGCTAGATGCATAAGTAATCTACTGCAAAATCCTGAAAAACGCTCGAAACGAGCTAAAGTTACCATTTAGGGGTTTTCGGTGTCACTGATCATGAATTTGACGACGAAAATTCCAACTTACAAATGGCGGATCAAATATATGCTTTGTACGTCCGCTACCCCCGTGGCAGGGCTTGGAAGAAGCTGGAAACGGAAAGAGTATTCTAACTCGCTAGGATTTCAATCTCCCTGCAAAATTTTTTATGAAATTCGTTCCCTGACCTCAAACATACCTACAAAAAAAAATGACAGCCAAATTGTATGTCTGCTACAACCATGGTTGAGGTTCGAAGGAGGTTGGAAACAGATAAAAAAATCTAACTCGTGAGGATTTAATTTTCCGAGTGAAATTTTTTATGGAATATGTTCCTTGTCAAAATATACCCACAAAAAAATTATAGCGAAAAGGTATGTTCGCTACCCTCGGGGTACAGGTTTGAAAGCAGTTGGAAGCAGATAAAAAATGTTACTCGCCAGAATTTTACTTTCCCCAAATATGTTACTTACCCCAAACCATGCCTACAAAAACAATTACAGCCAAATCGTATGTCCGCCACTCCCGTGGCAGGGGTTGGACGGGCGTTAGAAACAGAAAGAAAATTCCATCTTGTGAGGATTTAATTTTCCCTGCCAAATTTTTTATGGGATATGTTCCTTGACCAAATATACCTTCCAAGAAATTTACAGCTTATACGTATGTTTATTCTGTGAATCTTTTTTCTGTTCTAACCGCTCACGGTGAGCTGGAAATGACTTTTACTTGAAAGTTTTTGCACCTCCAAGATTCTTTTAGACTCTGATTCCTAGTTGCTCTACGAGTTTTTTAAGCATAGAATCGAAATATTTTGTAGAACTCCTGCCGATTAAAGTTAATTTTTGTATTTTTCAATAGAATAAGAAATACAGCAGTATACACAGTATATCCCTTATGTGCTGCAGTGTTTTTATTTGTCTTATTTTTCTCACCTTACTTGCAGTACTGTAAAATAAAAACTATCAAAATATAATATAAACATAGTAGTTGACTAAAATAAAATGAAAAGACTTTCTATAAACTCAGAATAAAGGTTTTATTAATTCAACAAACTGAATAAAATACGTTATTAGTCATTTATCGTAATGAATACATATTTCCCTTTTAATAAAAACATTCAAAAAATAAAATTTAATTTACATATAAGCATTATTTTTAAAAACAGCTCTTAATAGTTTGTTCTCATATTCGGGATTATTTCTCAAGTACTTTAAGCCCAGACTCGAAATATTTTGTAGAGCTCTTGCCGATTAAAGTTAATTTTTGTATTTTTCAATAGATAGAAACGCAGCATAAACTTTTATTTTGAGTTTGTAGACAGTTTCATTCAATTTATTTTAGTCAATTTTTATGTTTATATTATATTTTGAAAGTTTTTATTTTACAGTACTGTAAATAAAGTGAGAAAAGTAAGATAAATAAGAGCGCTGCAATATATAAAGGGTTTTGCTATTTTTGTTATTCTATTCAAAAATAGAAAAATTAACTTTAATTGGCAGGAACCATACAAAATATTACGATTCTAAGCTCAAAATACTTGGGAAATAATACCGAATATGAGAAGAAATTATTAAGAGCTGTTTGTGAATTTAGAATATAATGCTTATCACATTATAACGAACACGCCACAGGGAGTGCTCGTAATTCCAAATACGCGAGAAAACCCACGCGCGTCACAGCGTCGTAGTTCGCCACGCTGGCCAACACCGAGCTAAGCATAGAAGAACGAGGTGGGGGGAGCTCGTTCGAGACGGAAGAGCAAGCGCATGGAGCTGGACGGGAACCAGCAGATTATTCGAGGCTCCCGAGCGACGCACCTCGTGTCGACCACGAGACCTGCGGCATAGGTGGCCGTGCTAGCGACCGGCTCACGTTTGTAGTATGTAATGTGCTAGAGAGCAAGAAAGAAAACAGAGAAAGAGAGAGAGAGAGAGAGAGAGAGAGAGAGCGCACAGTGCAGCGTGTCTGTGTGCAGGAAGAGAGAAGGAAGACAAGCAGCAGCAGAATGTTAGAAACCACTGGCATGCACCAACTCCGCAGCCACCGCCTGCTACCGTACACATAGCTCGCTTAGCAACGACAATCGTGTGTGTGTGTGTGTGTGTGTGTGTGTGTGTATGTGTATGTGTATGTGTGTGTGTGTGTGTGTGTGAGAGAAAGAGAGAGAGAGAGACAGACAAAGAGAGAGATAGAGAGAGAGAGAGAGAGAGAGAGAGACAGATAGAGAGAGAGAGAGAATAGACGCGCTACCGAATTCCGCAGCAGCACAGTAAGTACAGCGGCAAGAGGATACAACATTGCAAGCTGAGCCAGCGTTCTCTCTCGCGCGCGCATAAGATCTCACGCATATACAGCACGCGCGCGGACCAGGGGCATCGCGCCCCTGTCTTCATGTGCACTTCTGATTGTTACAATATACGCTTCTTAACATAACTCTCCGCGTATTTATTTGGAATATCGCATTCCCATTCCTTCGTGTTTACCCCCGCTCACGCGGTTTTACAGGTGACTGAGCAGTTGGACACATAGTAGATGTGAGGCATCTACTACAAGCAGATCATATATCTACATATTAACAGTTGAGCCGGGAAAATGATCAGCGGCTCGGGGCTTAGTTTATTGTAACCATATATATTAAAGGAGTAATTAATATATACCCCCGCCCCCACACAACATTCCTGTTATAATATATAAATTAAACTTTATTTTTTGAATAATTTTATATATTGTATATGAAATATATATTCGTTAGGTTAAATGACTAATAATGTATTTTATTCAGTTAATTAAATTAATAGAACTTTTATTTTGAGTATACAGAATTTTTTTTTCTTTCATCTTATGGATTCAACTTAGTAAGGTGAGAAACATAAAATAAATAAGAGCAGTGCAGTATGTGAGAGATTTTGCTGTTTTTTATTCTTATTCTATTGAAAAATACAAAAATTAACTTTAATCGGCATGAGCTCTACAAAATGTTTCGATTCTGGACTTAAAATAGTCGGGAAACAACTAGGAATCAGATTCTAAAAGAAAATTCACTCATGGCGGTAACGGACGAACGTAAAAAATTCTAAGTGGTGAGGATTTAACTTTCCCTTCGAAATTATTATGGAATAATATGTTCCTTGCCTCCAAACATACTTAAAAAAAATGATAGCCAAATTATATACCTGCTTCCCCGTATTTGGGGTTGGAAGGGGGTTTGAAACCGAAAGAAATTTCTAATTTCCCAGGATTTCATTTTCCCTGCAAAATTTTTTATGGAATGTGTTACTTACCCCCAAGCATACCTGCAAAAACAATTACAGTTATATCGTATTTCCGCTACCTCCGTAGCAGGGGTTGGAACTGGGTTGGAAACAAAAACAAAATTCTAACTCGCCAGGATTTCATTTCCCCTGCGAAATTCGTTATGGAATATGTTCCATACCCTCAAACATGCCTACAAAAAAATGATAGCCAAATTGTATGGCCACTTCCCCATGGCAGTGGTTGGAAACGAGTTTGAAACAGATAAAAAATGTAACTCGCCAGGATTTTATTTTCCCTGTAAAATGTTGTATGGAATATCTTCTTTATCCTCAAACATTCGTACAAAAACAATTACAGCCAATTGTATGTCCGCTATCCCCGTGGCAGGGGTTGGAAGGGGGTTTGAAACTGAAAGAAAATTCTAACTCGCCAGGATATCATTTTCCCGGCGAAATTCTTTATGGAATATCTTCCGTACCCCCAAACATACGTACAAAAACAATTACAGCCAAATCGTACGTCCGCTACCCCCGTAGTCGAGGTTGTATCGCGCTGTACATTTTTAAACATTAGATCGCACTCGCTATTGCTAATGCAAAATTTAAAAAACAGATTCTTTACAAGATTTTAGCAAAATGACATTTACGTGCAAAACGTCATTTTTACTACCTTAAACAATGTACGTATTTAAGATACATTGAGCATTCGTTTACAATATTGCAAGCTGATATTTAACTTCAGTATATCCGAATTTTGAGCATAATTGAATTGAGCGAAAGCGACAAGCGTGGAAAGAAAAATGGTAGTAAAACAACACACGCGCACGCAGGACGTGAAATAGCGCAGGAGTACCAGCATAGATCTCGCGCGCTTCTACTAAATTAAAGGTCGTGGAATACGAATACGTAGGTGGCTACAAAAACAATCTAATTCAAATTAAGGTGGTCCTGTAGTAAAGTTTTACAAAAAGCTCGATTTTTTTTATTTCATTTTGATACTTTGTATATTTTTAGAACAGAAAATGATTTTGTATTGGCAATATTGGCCATAGAAATCATTTTAATGAACTTAATAGTTATTTATACATATTTTTCCTCCGATGTTTAATGCACACAATCCAGCGTGTTCCTACATTAAGCGAGTCTTAACCCGTGCCGAAATCTACTCTTAACTATGCAGACAAACTTCAGAAAACAGAAATTATTAAAAAATATGTTAATCGATATTCTGCAATAGAAAAATTATTTTAAATTCATCAAAAAATTATTTCTTTTTTTTACTTGTTATGTGTATACATTTTAAGAACATAATGAGGAGTCCGCGAAATCGAAGTCAACGAATATGAAGTAGTTATTAAGCAAGCCGAGTAGCGCGGTACGATAGCTCATATGGCAGTGTTCGCATCTGGACGGAAAGATCCGCGATTTGATTCCCGACGAAGTCATTCTTCATCCGCCTTTTTGATATAAAATAAAAACGTTATGGACACGCTTTTTTTCTCGCAGTTAGATTCGATCCCGTGACTTCATGAACCGAAAGCAGACGTTTATCCACTACGCCGAGTCCGCACTGGCTATTTCCTAGCGCTTTAGTCTTCATATTGCCTCGAGTTGCATTTTGAAGAGTGCGGTTTTTTCCATTTATGATTTTTCAATGTTCAGCAAGTCGTTTGCGTATAGGATTACAGTAAATTAATCTGAAACTTTAAGGATATCTTATTCGCATTACAACCATGAACTCCGATGTTTCAAAAAAATTTATTAAGAAAGAGTTGCCCATTAATAGCGTTAAAACTGTTTTTTTAGGTTATTTTTACAATGTAAATTCAATATAATTTTTATTCTTTATAATTGCGTTTTTAAAAATTTGGAGGTCATGGTTCTGTGTGGTACAGGTGTTAGATATTGCATAATTTTTTCAAATGCTATACTTGCATTCCCATGCGCAAGGACAGTTTTGAAAATATTTCAATTTTCACTGAAAATGACTAGTTTTCTCTACATAACTATGAGTATACAGTCTAAAAATTTATAAAAATTTACAGAAAAGTTTCTTTTTAGATAACAAATATAACCATCAATTTACATAAATGTTATAAGATATGTTTTAAGTTGTTATTCCAACTAACGCCTCATATATATATATATATATATATATATATATATATATATCTTAGTTATGGATCAAGATTTAAATTTTGAAGACATTAATACTAGTGAATGTGAAGTGGAGGATATGGAAATGCTCAATAAAAGTCTTAAAAATAAATTGAATTTGATTTTATGTGTAAATATAAGAAGTCTTAATGCCATCTTCGAAAAATTTGAAACTTTAATTCAGTGTTTATTTAAGAAAGTCGTGTGTCATAATATGTACAGAAACTTGGAACTTACAATATCCATAATACTATCGTTTAAGGGATACAAAAGTTAATACAATGACAGAAAAGTAAATAAAGCAGATGGAGTAATAATGTACATTAAAGAAAACATATTTGAAACTACTAAACTTGAAGTTTATGATAGGTTGAGTATTGTAAGTACTAATGTTAAATTGATGGGCGGAGAGTCATAAAAAATTCGGCAATTTATAGATGCCATGATGTGCCAAAAACAGAATTCATGCTTAGTATGAAAACATTTTTGAAAGATCAGGCACATACGAAAAACCATTGTATAGTAGATTACTTTAACATTGATACATTAGAAAAAAATTTCAGTAGAAAAGAATTAAGTGATAATATTATTAGTCAAGAATTTAAAAATAACTTTTTGGAGTATAAATATACTCTGTTTTATAGGCATAACAAGGCCCTCATTGGACAACGCAGGGAGCATCTGCATCGATAACTTTTTTGTTAAAAATAATAATATAAAAGTTGATTCTTTTAAGTTAAATAATCCTTTTAACGACCAGTATCCTTTGATTTTAAACGTGGATCACGTCGAATTAAAACAAATAAATAACAATATAACTAAATATATAAATTATACTAAACTAAAGAATATTGCCAGAAACGCAAACTGGAATTTGATGTTGTCTATGCAGGACCCAAATCGTTCAGTAGACACATCAATACAGATGATAAATGAATTTGTTGAAAAAGCCACTACATATAGACAACAGGAAAGAATAAAGAATTAATACCGAGAAAAAATTGGATTACGAGCTCGATAATAGTATACTGTAAAACAAAAGAGAATTTATATAGATCATGGACAAACAACCAACTTGCCAACTACTAAAAAATTAATATAATAATTATGATAAATATTGAGTAGTTATAAAATATGCAAAATACAAATATGGAACTGAAGAAGTAATATTGAATAGTGAAAATCCAAGGCAGTTATGAAATATAATTAACACTAAATTGGGAAAAATTGATAATCAGGGCAAGTCAATTGATCACACATATATGAATATAATAAAAAAACTGAAAATAAAACTAATATTGCTAATGCTATGAATAACTACTTTTGTGAAGTGGACTCTAAATTAAGTGAGCAAATTGCACAATTAGACACCGATAAATTGAAACTTCCTACAAGGAACTACAATTACATTTTTCTTAGCCCTACAGATTCCAATGAGGTACATACAATTATTTTTTCACTGAAAAAAAAATCCGGAGGGGTAGATAATATACATGTTAATACAATACAAACAGTATGTGAATATATACTATTACCACTAGAACATATTTTTAATTTGTTTATTGAAAAATTCATATGGTCTCATGCTCTTAAAAAAGCTGAGGTAATCCCCATATACATACAAATTTTCAGAATGATTGCTTTTAAACATAAAAAGTTTTCTGAACTCATAAGAAAATCATTTTTTGGGTTTAACCCAGGCCTACCCCCTTAACTAGACTGCCCCGTTAGGGTGGTCTAAAATTTTCTAAAATTTTAAAAAAGATAACTACCTCGATTTCAAAGTTATTTACGTACATTATGCACTTTTTAAAATAAATTTGGTAAATAATGATTAAAACTTTATAAAAGGAGGAAAAAAAATGTTAGTAACTTATCATATCGCTAAAATGGAAAGTCAACCACATCCGCTTCATCAAAAAAATGTTCTTTTTATAACTGAAGAGCCATATGCGTCAATTTTTAACGAAGCAAGCTATCTTTGAACATTTTTCAAGACTCTAATATTCGATGATTTTTCAAAACCCAACATTTTTTTGAATCATTGATCCGAATAACATCTACATAAAAATTGGCAAACATAAATATATCTAAATATAAAAATTTTTCCAGTCTCAATATTGTGCAATTATTCCAGCATCTGCACAGCCGACATTTTGTAAAAAAAATATCAATAAAATTTTTTTTTCTCTTCTTCAATAGTTGCTTAATACAATGTTATATTATTTGTATACCTTTAATCTCAGATGTCCTTTAAAAAAAATAATTAACATAGCCTTGTTTTTTAGAGCATAAGGGGGATATAACCCCTTAATTCCTACTATCTTTATTGTAGGGTTGTCAATTTGTTCTTTATTCATCTCACAAACAATTGAAGGCATCGATTCTAAAACGTCCTTAGCGCTCGGCTCGGGTTGCCGCTATATACAAATTGACGTCATGGTGACCAATTTCAAACGGCAATTTTTAAATTTGCGGAAATGAATTTTTAAAAATAGCATCGAATAGAGGATCAAAAATGGAAACTTTATATATATATATATACTTTGTTTGTACAATGTTTAGTATTTGAAAAAAAAAAAAACGGCAAAATTTTAAATCTTATTTGCACCACGTTTTTTAAACTTAACTCGCTGCAGCTCCGACAAATATGAACGGATCTTGCTCATTTTTTGAATAATCTCGTAAAATAGTCTAGCGCTGCTGATAAACTCATAGATAGTTAAATATTAAATATTTTTCTTTCAACAATTTAATTGCAAACCAGTGAGTTACCTTTTATATGGTTAAGTATATTCAACGAAAAAAAGTATCGAGGGAAGTTTAAGACTCAGTGAACTTTCAACGAGACATTTGTTTGTTAACATTTGAAGAAGTTTCTCAGAAAATTACAGATCAATTGGATGAAAAGTGGCAAAGATAGAGCGATTTTGCCAAACTTGCACGCTCCGCGCGAACATTAGCGGGTCTGCGCGATACATGACGCTCGCAGCGTATGTCAGTCATATAATGCCGTTTACTTGAAGATTTGCTGTCCTTTTTTTTTTTAAATACATACTTAATCAAATCATACTATTTAATACTGTCGATTTATAGTGTAGAAGTTAAGAAAAATAAGTATCTGATGAAACAATAAGAAATTAAATAAACAAAGCAAAGGCAAAATCAAACGGCAGTTATTCATAAAGTTGTTGAATTTTTAAATCTTTGTACGAAAGTTTTAGAAATTATTGTTAATTCTAAATGTTATATACACTAGATAATAAATGGTTATAATAAAGCGTTCAAATGAAATTCACACACATTAAAAAGAATATTGCAGCGTAAATGAATTGAATAGTAAATTACAATCTTTAAAAATATAAATTTCTGGGAAACATATAAATTTCACAGATTTTTGACATTGTTCAGTAAATTAGAAACTTCAAATAACTAATACTTATATTTATTTATATTTCTACATTAAGATTTATTTACAATTTAGTCGCAATACATACAACGCGTTTCAAAAACATATTACTTTTTTTTCCTTTTATTGTTTTTGTTTTCTTTTCTTTTTTATTAATTTTTAATTCTAATTTTTGCTTTTGTTCGTCGCTTAATTTTCTTCTTTTTGTTGAGACAACTTCCGTTTTTCGAACTTTTTTGTTACCATGTTCTTCTTTCACATTCTTTGTTATACTGACAACAGTTTTAATAGAAGTTATTGTTAAAAATTTTTCACCAAAATGTTGCCCATTAGTAGTACAAAATTGCAATAAATGTTTAAAATACTTCTCTTTTTCTTTCGTTATTCCTACCTTTTTAGCTAATGATACTTTCGACAAATCTACTTCACTGCTGTTTCTTAGTTTAATTGTAATTGGATTGCCATCATAATCGTAATACAAATCAATTTGTCCGTTAGGAAAATATACAATTCTAACAACTTTGCTTATTTTAATTACATTTTTCTGCAAGTCTTCGTCTTTCGCAAACAGTTTTTCATAATCTTTTACTTCGAACTGTGAAATAGCAACCATTTCGAATGGAGGATTTCTAATTCTTTTACGTCCTATATTGATCGACATTATGCTTATAATTTATTTAGCAAGTAAAACGTTTTTTAAAAAGATTAAAGAAATTAACAAATTTGTGAATAAATGCAGCTTGTAAACGAACAAGAAAATCAGTGTGATTTCAATGCGAAACGAGTTCGATTTTGTTTTGTTTATTTCAGGATAACTTTTATCATGTTTCTTAAATTATTTCTTATTCTATGACTGACATACACTGAGCGTCATGTATCGCGCAGACCCGCTAATGTTCGCGCGCATCGTGCAAGTTTGGCAAAATCGCTCTATCTTTGCCACTTTTCATCCAATTCATCTGAAATTTTCTGAGAAACTTCTTTAAATGTTAACAAACAAATGTCTCGTTGAAAGTTAGTTGAGTCTTAAACTTCCCTCGATACTTTTTTTCGTTGAACATACTTAACCATATAAAAGGTAGCTCACTGGTTTGCAATTAAATTGTTGAATGAAAAATATTTAATATTTAATTATCTATGAGTTTATTAGCAGCGCTAGACTATTTTACGAGTCTATGCAAAAAATAAGCAAGATCCGTTCATATTTGTCGGAGCTGCAGCGAGCTAAGTTTAAAAAACGTGGTGCTAATAAGATTTAAAATTTTGCCCTTTTTATTTTTTTTTTCAAATACTAAACATTGTACAAACAAAGTATATATATAAAAAGTTTCCATTTTTGATTCTCTGCACGATACTATTTTTTAAAATTCATTTCCGTAAAATTGCAAATTTTGGTCACCATGACGTCAATTTTGATATAACGGCAGCCGGGCCGAGCGCTAAGGACGTTTTAGAATCGATGCCTTCAATTGATAGTTTTGAATTTAATGTATCGTATGCCTTGTTAACACTTTCTTCATTTAAACAATTTATAATTAATTCATTATCATTCTTCTTAATTATTTTTTTGTTTGAATTGATTTGTTCTTGATTAAATAATGTGACACTTTTTCATTAATCTTGTCAATATTTTCTGTGTTTTTCATTATAATTTTACTTATAATACTCGCGTAAGTACTCATTTAGGCTTGATTTTGTGATTAACAGTTACTCCTGCAAAAGTATACTTTTTTGTAATTGTAATTGCATTTTGCTCCTCATCCTTTAGATTTCTTAACAATTGATTTATTTCTTTATATTCCTTGTTCAGTTCCTTTAATAGTGTGTTTTAATCTTTAATGTTTCATTTTCTTAGCAGTCTTCACATTTATTATCATTATTATCATCATTATTCTCTTCCTTTACTATGTCATTTAATTCTCTTATTAATTGCTTCTTAAATTTCACTGTTTGCATTGATTTTATCTGAGCAATGATAACTCTAACCTCATTACTCAGGTCATTTTCATCCGCGTTTGAAGTTAGTTTTAGCTGCTCATGTTCCGGACAAATAATAAAAATTTCACTTAGTCTTTTCATATTATTCACGTATTATGCACACTACCGACCTAAGCTTTTGTTTTGAATGGCACTTATATGTTATTTATTCTGTATAACTCTGAGGACCTGCGCTCTTCTCCGCCATCTTGATAAAAAAGATATTATATATTATATATATATATATATATATATATATATATATATATATATATATATATATATATATATATATATATTACTATATTACATGACTAAACTATATATACATACGGCCCCAAGGGCAAAACTGCTACTATCATATTGTACTGTAAAGGGTTTGCTAAAATCCGGCCTTTTAGCTTTCTTTAAAGCTTCGAACGCCTCTTGTTGTTATTCGCCCCACTCCCATTTTTTACTCTTTCTCAACAACTTAACTAACGGTATCTTCTACTCAGAATCTTTATCTATAAACTTAGAATACCACCCTACCATGCCTAAAAATCTACGCAATTGTTTCACTGTAGTGGAAGCTGGATAATTTACTGCAGGCGCAATCTTCTCCGGGTCTGGCCTGAGTCCATCTTTATCCAACAAAAATCAAACGTACTGCACTTTTGAACAACAAAATTCACATTTCTTCTGATTCACCACCAGTCCTGCCTCCACTAACTTTGTAAGTACTAATGTTCAGCTTTGTAACTTCAAATGTTCTGCTTTGTAACTTCAAATGTTCAGCTTTGTAACTTCAACTGTTCAGCTTTGTAATTTCAAATGTTCAGCTTTGTAACTTCAAATGTTCAGCTTTGTAACTTCCAATGTTCAGCTTTGAATTTCAAATGTTCAGCTTTGTAACTTCAAATGTTCAGCTTCGTAACTTCAAATGTTCAGCTTTGTAACTTCAAATGTTCAGCAAAAGTGTTTGTAGCGATAATGATATCATCCAGATATTCGAACGTATATGGTTCGAATACAGGTCCGAATAAAATATCGATTAAGCGCTGAAAGGTCATGAGAGCATTACTTACACCAAAGAGCATTCACCGGAATTGCCTCAGCCCTGATCCCGGTACTGAGAAAGCTGTATACTTTTTACTTGACCTTTCCATTGGTATCTGGAAATATGCCTGTCTTAGATCGATCTTCGTTAAGTATTTAGCATTTCTTAATTTGTCCAAGATAGAATCCATGTTCTTCATTGGATATGCATCCTTCCTCGTCACCTTATTAAGATCACGGAAATCGATACAAAATCGATAGGTACCGTCAGACGTCTGGGTCATAACTGGTGCACTGCTATAATCACTCGCTGATCTCTCTATAATTCCTTCATTAAATAATCTTTCTACTTCTTCAGTGGCAATTTCCATCATCTTTGGAGATATCCTACGTGATTTATGTCTGATCGGCGTATAATCATATACATCTATATGACGTTCTCTTGAACCCTGACTCTGTGTTTGAGACGCTAAAATTTCATTCACTAACTCATCCACTTCTTTATGTTCATTATCGCTAAGCTCTGAAATGCCTGCACATTCTGCAAATACAGTAGCGTTTTGTTCCCCTTCATTCTTAATAAATGGATGCTATTCCCCCTCAAGTACTCTCCATAATTCCCGTCCATACCTAGTATCTACATCAAAGTCTCTACAGAAATCCATCCTCAAGATAATATCATGGTCAAGATCTGGTACTACTTTGAATTCGACTGGTTTGACATGTTCGTCTACTTGTAGCGTCGTTTCCATAACCCCAAAAACTTTGCTAATTTTCCCCGTAGCTGTTCTTACTCGTATGTTTATAGGTTTTAACCTATCTTCAAACCTTTTAGCTACCTGGGGTCCAACCATTGAAAGGGTTGCTCCAGGATCCAACAAGGTTTCATAAGGTTTCCTCCCTAAATTAACAATAATAAAATTTCTATTTTCTGTGCTAACCCCCGCAATAACTACTTCGTCTTTATCCTCAACTTCGACTTCAACTTCAAGTTCTCTACTACAATTTCTCCTCCCCTCGTTTCTAATACTTTCCTCCCTTTTGCAAGGCTAAGACTCATGTTGGCAATCACAATTTACTTCACTAGCCAACATCTCCACAGCTTTTCTAATTTCTTCTAACCTGGAAAACCCATTCTTTTCTTCTAAAATGTCCTGATTTACTCGTTCTCGTGTCTCTTTTATTATTTCTATATTTCTTTTTGAAAACGCATCCTCTGCCCACGCAGGAACTCCGTTGACTATTGGCACTAAACCATTGAAACCCCCTTCAAGGTTAGGTTGCCATAATCCACATTTCTTGAGTCTTTGCATAAGTATTAAAGGATCTTCTTCTTCACGCATATCTACTGTTTTATCGCTAAGGTTTATTTCTGGTAACGTCCAATCATCCTTCATCTCTTTCTTCTTGTTCTCTTGTTAACGAGTCTCGGGGAACTAGAATTACTTCTATCCCCCCGTCTGTCCGTTTCCCAAACTCGATCGGTATGAAGTACATTTTGGACATGTCTTAAATGTGGCATTAGGCGTGTCACAAACTTGGCAAGCCTCTCGTGGCTTCTGCGATCGATCAGGACCCTCCCGGGCAGTATGGCCCTTCCTTTTACACCAAAAACATTGAATCTCTGGGCATTCTGATGCTCTATGACCCACAGTTTGACAGGTGTAACAAGCTCCTAAGAATTCACCTCCTTTGACCCCCATTGTTGCACTTGGACGTTTATCCTGTTTGCCAAAATCCTTGTTCCCGTTTGCTTGATTTCCCCATTGCCCGTTCCTCGGACCCCAATTGTGAACCTGTTGGCCCGTCCACCTGTTTTGGAAATTCTTATTCTGCCACTCTCCACTACTCCGCTGATTCTTATTCTGATAATTTACATTATAACCCTGATTAACCTTGTTTTGAGACACCGTGTTATACCCCTAACTATTTCTATTCTGAAATCCGCTAAGTCCCTGACTTCTATAATCCCCACTATATCCCTGACTATTCCCATTCTGGAAGTTTCCTCTGTTATACTCTTAATTATTCCTATTCTGAATATCTCCACTGGTCCTGGCTGAGCAGTCCCTGGTTGATTAATCCTTGCGCGGCTACAGCATAAGATATCGGTTGCTTAACTTCCGCTGTACCATCCTTCGGAGTTTCCACCGTTTTATTCTGATTTTGTTTTTGGTTATTATTATTAACCCCTTTAAATAGATTTTGCTTCTTCTGGTGTCCGCTAGCTGTTGATACTGCCGCTACTTCTTCATCATCTAAGGCTGCTGCCTTAGCTGTCCACTTGCGAGGTCCAGTGTATCCAGCCCCATGAACTCTTATTTTCTCTGGTGCTGGAGGAGGAATCCAACGTTCATCTAAATCCTTTTCACGCTCATACATCCTCCCATAATATTCAATATTTTCCAAAGTTTGGATGAGTTTTCCCCTCATCGCTGCTCGATAATTAGGATGGACCTTACGATACGCCAACCTCACTAACTTTCTCTCTCTGTCAGCGGATCCTTAAATCTTGATACAATGTATCTAAAAGTCACTAGGTAATTGGATATTTTCACATTCTCAGCCTGCGTTCTCATACCCACCTCTCTCTCATTTTCTCTTACCTTTCTATTTTAGCTTAGATTTTTCTCTCCTCTAAGCTGTTCTACTCCATTTACTATTATCTCGTTGTCCTCTATACTGGAATGGCGTATACTCAGTTGAATTCGAGCGCCGGGCCTCCTTATCCGTTTGGCCAGTTGATTGACAGCTTAACTCTTGCTCTAACTCCTGCTGTGAATTTACCCCTTTCTCACTGGCACCTACGCGTTCATTACTTTGATTTTCCCCATATCGTGATTCTAGATCCGAAGTCATCCTATCATAAGCTTCTCTTTCTCTATCGGATAACACATCTTCATGTTCTGCACTACTGGAACTTGGTGACAATCTCCAAATCGCATCAAAATTTTGGGCTGGAGAGTACCACTGTTGTTCGATGGATGACCGTCTGGTTCTCGGAGCAGGTGTGGGAATTTTGTCCGTATTCGCAGCCGTAATCCTTGCCAATGGGGCTACTCTTCCCCTAACTAGGTGGGCTGAGTAATATTCCCATTGGGCTGATGGCGGTAAAATATAACCTCCCACCTCTTCTCTAACTGTCATCCTCGGCGCTCCTGGGCCTGCCGGGGTCATGTGTCCGCCTGCGCTCACAAACGGTCTACCACGTAACGCACTGACTACCACCGGAGCCGCATATCCCGATTGCGTCGTTACTACCGTGGTAGTCGTGGGAATGGGTGTACAAGTGGTTGTACTTGGCGGTGGCCCATGTACCTCGATCTGCGTAGTCCTCTCCCGACCTTGTACAGTTGTGTCCTCACTCGAACTTGACCCAAACTGTACTCGCCTAGCAGCTGTCCTCAGGCTAGGTTTCCTTCCTCTCTTCTTTTTACTACTATCTGTACCTGTTCTCCTCTATTCTCATTTTCTGCCCGAATTATTTTATCTACCGATAACTCCCCAGCTCTATCCCAGTCATACCATGGTACCTCTTGATTTTCGGGTTCAATTTCCCTAATTAATGCTCTGAGTAGCCTATCCTTTAATAAATCCTAGTTTCTACTTGTACTACATCTACGCTCTTGTAGCTCTGCTACAATAAATATTTATTAATAACGCAATAGACGTTTCTGAGACGGAGGGTAAGCTCAGTAATATCTGGTTATGATATCTCCTCGTGTCAATTATAATACACCATACAATTTTTAAATTTAATTGTTAATTAGATTCACCAACATAAATAATCATAACTCGACTCCGAACTAGTTTATTAATTCCATAAAACCAACCCTATTGACTCTACTACCATTCCCCAATAACTCAAGTTTTAACAAAAGAAAATTAAATAATTAAATAACTAATTAAATTTTTATTGTTTAAATAAAATTTTAAATGCAATAGTAAAGCTTTACGTTGACACGAGGCTAAATCTTAAGGAGTTTACATATATGAATAACCTAAATATGTGTAATAAATAATATTATTAATATTATAATAAGAATAACACTACTCACCGCGCTACACTCACACTTCATACAACACTCTTCCCTATCTAATCCCTGCTTTCTTATAACCTCAAAATTCACATTCCAGTTAAATTTTTGTTCAGCAGAGAAGCCCCGCGTTGGGCGCCATTTTGCGAGAATGTATTTTGTAGGATGAATAAATAATATTATCTCCCACTTCCCGAACCTCTACACAAACCAATTTATTAAGATTTGTTAAAATCTCGGAGAGGATTCCACCAAACACTTCAATCGAGAAAATAAATGTATTTATTTAACTGAAACTGCCACCTGATACTCTATTATTTATATCAAATTCTAATTAAATCTCTTCTATATAAAATGCTGAATACATAAATATTATTTCAATTATCTTATAAGGAGACAATAATTAAATGCCAATCTTAAGTTCAACTTGCTCACTCGAGCTTATATTATAACAAATTTTCTTATACAGTGAGTCTAATTATACTGAACAACGTGATTAATATCTCGATCAACAAATTTACTTTACCTCTCACTACATTACTCTAACTGCGCTACTTTATCTATACATTCTTACATTCATCTACAACTATAGCTACATACTCAATCTATATCATAGAGCCCATCATCTCACTCATATCCACTACCTCCCCTTCTCTATCTATCCTACTCACACACTCTACTATCTCAACGCACTCGGCAATGTCGACAAGCTTTGCCCCGACCTCATATACGGCTCGCTTACAGGGCGGCGCACGCAGAGTCTATAGACGTGCCGTTCTATACTCCTATTCACTCGTTCGAAGCGCGGCGTATGTATAGTCCATAGACGAACGGGGTAACACCACTCTAGCTGCCCGAAAAAATGCCTAATTTGTACGATTTTTTACAAGAGTAGGAAAGAAGGGATAAAATTTCTTTTTTGAGGGTTTATTATACATATATTGAGGTACAAAAATATATTTTTTTTTTACATTTAAATACAAAATGGCGGCTATACACCGAATCTCGTGAGAAGCCTTTTTCTCAAACCTCCAAACAGGAGAACACTTTTCTCGGAAAGTATGAGACCTGAAACAAAAAACCAAAGAAATTCTTAATCTATATAACGTTAACTTTGGAATTACGTAGGGTTTTTTTTATTACAATTTTTGTAGAAATGACGCACTTCTGAAATAAAGTCGATTTTCTCGAAAAAAAACGATGTAAATTATTTATAAAAAAAATTTACATTCAATCGAAAAACGGCTTCTTTAGAGAATCTATTTGTGAAGCTACAGTAAAAATTTCAATCCAATCCATGCAATAGTTTACGAGTAATCTGTTCTCCCAGTTTGAGAAAGACTTCTCACGAGATTCGCTGTATAGCCGCCATTTTATATTTTAATGTAAAAAAAAATATATTTTTGTACCTCAATATATGTATAGTAAACCCTCAAAAAAGAAATTTGATCCCTTCTTTCCTACTCTTGTAAAAAATAGTACAAATTAGGCATTCTTTCGGGCCGCTAGAGTGGTGTTAGCACTTAAACCCGTTAACGTATACAATGAACGTCAAAGAACACATTTTTGAAGAAAATAAAAAGTTTATTTTTCGACCACTTCAACTGTACTCAACCCTTAACATGTTACAAAGAAATGTAATAGAACATGCATAAGTACTCGAGTTAGCGAAAATAATTGTTAATTTTCATTTCATTAAATTGTTAAATGCATATATTGATCCGAGCCACGTTAGGAGCGTGGATGATTTCGTTAGTAAAGTTACTAAGCAAAAATACTTGACCATTCAAAATCGAATTTGGCACACTAACTTATATTACTATAAAGTAATTGAGTCCAGATTCCGAGAAAGATAAATCTATTGTTAATAAAAATAACAGGTACTTGAAAATTACCCTATTTTTAAACAGTTCTTTTTTATAGTTTATCCCTTCTTTGAAATGTTAGTATGGTGTTCGAGAATTTCGGTCCTGCTCTACATTGTAGAGAATTTCATCACAAATAAATTCGTTCGGATTTACTTTTTTCTAGGAGCGATATAAATTGAGATATTTTAAGAAATGTGCGGAAAAAACATAATTTTTGCCTATTATAGTGCATCAAACAAGCTTTTTCACTTTTTGATTTCTTTAGGCATGTAGCAGGTTATCTAACTAGGGCACCACGATATAATATGATAAAATAATATTTAGAAGCGATTTCAACCAAAATATAAGGTCCTTCAAGCAACATCCAAATGTAGATACTTTTGAAGCGTAATCGACGACTCCAAAACCCTTATAGGCATTTTGTATTCTATTTTATCTATAGTATGTTTACCGATGGCGTAAAGGGGTTTACCATTATAGTATCTGAATACATTTTTGGTTTAACATCATTCCTACCATCAAGTTTTTTCTTAAATATAAACTTTTTTTCATCGATTTTCTTATTTCTCTCTCAAAGGCAAAATTGAAACAGTTAAATATTTTTTGACAATCACATACTATCAGATTTTGTTGCCTTAAATAAGTTTTCAAATTTTAATAACGTATTTCTTTCACAGAAATATTAAAGCTAATTTTAGCTGGTCGTATGGGAGAAGCAATCAATATAACGACAAAGTTATATCCCGGTCTACTTGACAAAGATACAAACTTATTGTTTGCATTGAAATGTAGACAATTTGTAGAAATGGTTAATGGAACTGATTCAGAAATCAATCACGGTATCTTAGAAAATCAAACAAGTGTTATTCAGTCGACTAAATTAGTAACGAAATCTTTAGCTGCTAGCAACCATGGAGAGTTAAATCATAATTATAGTATAAATAGATCTAATGATCAGTATTTTCTTAATGGACAAATAGAAGATGATATAGAAATGGAAGATAATACAAGTGGAATAAGTAACACAAAACTTATAATATGTCCACAAAAAAACTCTTCAAATTCTAATGGATTTAAGCGCCCGAATGGAGACGACATAGAAATGGGTATGATGAATAAATTAATATTTATACTATGATTTACTATGGATATCTATAAAATAGTCACCAATAGACAGTGATGGGTACGTATATTTCGCTATGTCAATGCATTAATGGCGCGTTATTAATGTGCGTGTAATATACCGTTTTTTATTCCATTTAATACATATTTGATGACGTGTCGTTTATGACGTAATTCGTAAATGGCGCGACAAATGGTAACTTAAATAACCTCAGCAAGACAACTTTATACAAACGCGTGGTAACAACTTGACTTTTGCGCCATTTATTGTTATCAATATTACATATCAATACAGTAAATAATTTATTAATTAATGGAAAATAATAGGAGGAAAAAAGGCACACGAATTTTATGAACACTTAAGTTTTACCAGAAAACTAAACGATAAGGGTGTTTTTTAAACCTTTTGTATAGTGTGCGTAAAAACTGCTTAATTGCCGTAAAAAAGCGATTGAAATTTCATCGGTATGGGTAGTAAAAGCGCTGCTATCTACTTTAGTAGAATGCTTTCTCAAAGAGTGGACGTCAATGGTCAAGTCTGAGAAACTCTTATTTGAAATTAATTTTGAATGAAGGTTCAGGCTAATAATAAATCGTAATACGAGCATCTAAGTACTATCTGAATGACTAAATCTTAAACTAATTATATAATCAAAGTAAGCATTTAATATTATCGAATAAGCTTTCACTAAAAAAAGCTTCAGAATAAATTTAAATTAACGTATAAAAAGGGTAGTTTTGCCGGTTGATAATAAATAAAATAAAATAAAATATTGATGCTAACAAAATGTACTTATGAGTTATCAACGATCGAAGGAACTTTAGATAATGTAAAAACATAATTTTACTATTGTATATAGAGAAAGAGAGTATTCTTTTGTATCTTTGCCAAAATCTAAAAAATTTGGTATACTTTACCAATTGCATCCCAATTTTATCTGATTTATACACTATAGTCTACAGCTCGTAGTATGTTTTATTGTACAACAATATCATTTTTCTAACACAATTAACTTTGCGTGTGTTAGAAAAATGTATTACGTTGTATAGCTATATATGTCATGCATACTCTGTCATATACTACACCATACATTTTTCTAAGTATAACCCTCTTTGTATAACTGCTTAATCTGTATAACTTTTAAATAAGCACTTGTTCCAACAAAGAATTACCTTTTCAAAACATACTTCGGGAGGAAATGGCTCGTTTAGTGAGAGTCCTCATAAGCGCAATCCCGTGCTGCGTTGTGATGTGCTGTGCTCTGTTGTGCGGTTCGATTTTAAAACAAGTCTATCTACGTCTGTATATACGGTCTGTAAATTATTATTTCAAAAGTATTATTTAGATTCTTTAATAAACCCAAGATCAGTTTATTAAATAAGGTAATGAAAAAGTTTGTGTTTATGATAGTATTATGTAGAATAATGCGTATAATTGTTGTTGAATCTTTATATGTTTTGTTCTCGTATGTACATATATATGTATACATGAGAAAGATCTATATACTATGTATAAAGTGATAAAAGTGTATTGCAAGAATTAATTTTGTTTAAATATTATTTTATTAGAAATTTGAATTAATAAACCTATAATTATTTAATTACAAAATGAAATATTATCACTTTATCAGTTTTTAACCACTTTATTCATATCATCAATTCAAATTTTTTCATTACCTTACTTGTTAACGTTTCTGTTATAATATTTTATTAAAATTTTTAATTTATTATAGAATTTAAATAATACTTTTAAAATGTTAATTCAAAAACGATTAATGTTTATTTTACAGGTTTTAAGGTGAAAATTTTTTAATACTGTGATTATTAATTATTATTATTATAAACTGATTTACTATCAGCGCATGTCGAACAAGTGTTCAAAATTACTGAGTATTTTTGTTATTCTAACCTCTAAAAATACTGAAGCATAATTTTTAAAGTGAGCTTTTGGGATTATATTGTTCGTTACTTGTACATAATTTTATAAAATGAATCAATTTATAACAAGTTAACAGTGTCTCTTAATCTTAAATAAATACTAATTTCTACGTATTAATTATATTTATAGAGCTTCTGATGAGGGGTTCCGAGGATTTTTAAAAATAATTTATTATAAAATATAATTACAAAAGTATGATGATGAAAAGTCTAACATGTCATTTGATTATTAAAATAAATAATTTGTATATTATAATAAATTTTTTTGCTAAAACAAACAATAAATCCAACGCGCTGTTTTAGTACCTCTACGGTGGTGTGGAAAACTGTGAGAATAATTTGTATCCTGTATTGCGCGGCATGGATGCGTTGCAGGTTCGGTGAATGAGACGCATAGTCTCCCTCACGAGGGCCTCCGCTCCGTCCCTGTCTTCGGCGGCGTTCGTCGCTGGTAAATTTCCCTGTCCTTCGAGCAGTACCTCGACTAGTTTTTCCGTGTTTAGCCTGGCCAGATACCATCGGGGTGGCGTTGTCGCGACTCTTTGCGATTGGAATTTATTGCACAGCTGAAACGTGATGTATTGGTGATCGCTTCCGTTGTAATCCTCCATTACCCTCCAATCCGACGCTCTACGTGCTAGATTTTCGGATGCGAAAAAAACGTCCGGAATCGTCCCAATATGCCCTACCCTTCTGAATGTCGACGTTTTCCCAACGTTGAGAACTATCAGGCCGAGTCTAGATACCATCTCCATGATGGACTTTCCTCTGCTGTCCGGCACTGGCATGCCCCACTCCAATGCTCGCGCATTGATGTAGCCAGCGACTACGATCTCGCCTTCCAGCTCGTCCAGACTGCGCCCGAATTGCTCAATATGGACGTTCGGGGTAAAGTAGCAGCTCACGTAAGTTACGTCTCTGCTTCTCATTCACACAAAGCCGCTTCCGGCCCCGTGTTGATCGACTCTGATGGTTCGTTAGTCCACGTAGATTGCTGCTGTGCCAAGTGTGTCTTTATACCACGTAGGTACGTTTCAGTCACAGTACTGCTCGCTGATTAGCAGCACATCAGCCTTCGTGTATGGAGGTTCGCTTGAAGGACCGTCATACGGTCCATCATTAACGCATGGCTTTGGTCTGCCTAAGCGTTTCGCGAAACGTTCTAACTGCCCTGAGCCCGGCGTGTGGCCCAGCTGTGCTTGGTCTACTTTCAGGTCAGTGCACAAGACGCACTTCGCCTCGGTAGCCTTGCAGGCTGCTCCTTTGTGACCTTCCACGTCACATTTGTAGCAGGCCTTGCTACTGTCTGTGCCACGACACATTTGTAGCAGGCCTTGCTACTGTCTGTGCCACGACAATCGCGCGCTTGATATCCGTAACCCCGACATCTGAAGCACCGCTGGAGCCGCTGCCATCTTCCCAGTCGACAGTTCATATAGCCGACTTTCAGGCGATTCTTCTGAAGGAGGAACTCTGCCTTTTCCTGTTCCATCTCTACGATGGCCAGTCGCTACTTTCTACTGTTGGGCTTGGTCAGCGAAACGCTAATATCACCCGTTGAGACTCCTGCTTGGTCAAAGACCCTCCTGATCGCCGTCTCCACTTCTTCTTTGGTGGTAAGGTTGTTCAGATCTCTGACTTCGACTTTTTGTGCTACACTCTACCAGGACGTCGCCCGCCCTGGTTTAGCTGATACACTTAATATCAGTCGTTGGACACTATACTGTGACCTTTTCGCGGACATTTGAGAGAACGTCCGCGTAGGTGACTCCATCCCTCGGTCGGATAAGGACAGCCTTGGGTCGCTTCCTAGGCGTTCTCCTTTACCTCTTCTTCTGACATGCACTAATACTAGATGAGTTTATAATAATCAAGATAATAATAATAAATAATCACGATATTTAAAAATTTTCATCTCACAGCTGTAAAATAAACAATAATAGTTTTTACTTACAACAAAGTGTAGAGGCCCTTAAAGCGCATTTATAGTAAGGCGCAGAGTAGACTCTCGACGATATATATATAATTTTACATAAATAGCAGATAACACAACAAGAGTATTAGACCGACCTAGACACAACCTTGTTGCTTCGGTGCTGTGCTGTGTTGTGCTGTGCCGTCCAATTTTAGAACGGAGAAGTCTATCTACAGCTATATCTATGGTCATTCAATTAATATTTCATAACTATCATTTAGATTATTTAATAAACGAAAAATTTTTATACAAGAAGAAGACAAAAAATATCTATGGCCTTTGAATTAATATTATAAAAGTATTATTTAGACTCTCTAATAAATGAAGGATTTTAAGTAATATTAAAACAAAAACGTTATCAAGTAAGGTAATAAAAAATTTTGAATGTATGATATTATTATATGAATAATGTGGTTAAAAACTTATAAAGTAATAATAATTCTTTTTGTAATTAACCCATTAAAAACCAGGCGAAACCTGGCAGAGATATCGAGAAACGAACTGTGCCATCCTTTGCATAACCAAAAAAAAAAATACCCGTGTTTTTTCTTTTGTCGATTACAATTGTTTATAACCAATTATTTAAAGAAATAATCCAAAATGTTGTAATTTTGCAAAACTGAATGCGGATATCGATTCTACGGGCAAAAACACGACAAAAACCTATGTAACGTTTTTTTGTCAGAGTTCAATTTGTTAGTGTAAAATACCTATAAACAATCGTACTCTGGGAAGGGGGCATTGACCATGCCAAATACCATGCAAAATATGGCAGAGATATCAAGAAACAAACTGTGCCATCCTTTGCATAACCAAAAAAAAATACCCGTGTTTTTTCTTTTGTCGATTACAATTGTTTATAACAAATTATTTAAACAAATAACCCAAAATGTCGTAATTTTGCAAAACTGAATGCGGATATCGATTCTACGGGCAAAAACACGACAAAAACCTATGTAACGTTTTTTTGTCAGAGTTCAATTTGTTAGTATAAAACAGGAACGAACTTTTCACATGTAAATAATCCTTCTCATCCGTCTTAGATGTTGACCTGCGGAATACCGTAGTGTTGCATGCTACAATTGGATGAGCTTATTTTTTTTCAAAACCTTCCGTGTTAGAGATCACGTTTGAGTGGCAGGCTAACGGTGGTACATCAATTGAAAAAAAAATTATCTTTCGAAACTAGACTTTAGGAATAGAACTTTTCATAAAAATAGATCACATTATTCTGTATCGATAACGCAATTGATAATGTCGAGACGGAGAGTTAGGGATCTACCTGATTTAGTTGAGGATTCTGACATTGACGAAGATCAATATGTCGATATAGCATTTGTTCCTGCTGATCATGAAAGTTTAGATAGAGATTCGGATGTTGATCTAGAAGAAGATATAACATCGCATGATCTTCCTACAGGTTCTTACGAACATGTGAAAAGTACTTACACAAGTACTCAAAAATTGTTGGAGCCGAATCATATTTACGATTGGGAAGATGATACTCTGGATAATATATCTCCTGATATCGAGGACAACTCCAATCTGTCAGCTATTTCTCCATTGTTTTTTAAAAATTCCTTGGAATTATTCAAGTTATTCTTCTCGGAATCGATGAAGAATCATGTTGTGGAAGCTACTGCTGAGAATCATTTCGATTTGCCTAAAAATGATCTAGAAAGATTTATTGTAATCATAATGATTACTATTTACAATTCTAGAAAACGTCTTTATGATTATTGGTCAACAAAATGAATCCTAGAGTGTCCAATCATTACCGAACTTTTGACGAGAACTGAATTTGTTACCATCAAGAAGAATATTCGATTTTACAAACATCAAGATGAAAATCCAACTGACAAAGTTTGGAAAGTAAGAACGATGTATGACTTGTTCCGTGAGAATTGCATGCAATTCGGTTTCTTCGACTACAACCTATCGATAGATGAAGTAATAGTGAAATATTTCGGTAGATTTGGTATCAAGCAGTGTATCAGGAATAAGCCTATCAGGTTTGGAATAAAGATGTGGGCACTTTGTTCTTCTGATGGATACATCTATGACCTCGATATTTACACAGGTAAATCAGGGAATATCACACACAAAGTTTTAGCTTCTGTTGGATTGGGTTCAAGAGTAGTAATACAATTACTTTCTACTTTGTTAGAAGGAACCGAAAAAGAAGATTTGAGTAAGTATCACGTGTACTTTGACAACTTTTTCTCTAATCCAGACCTAATGATACATTTGAAGAAGAATGGTTTATCATCAACAGTCACTGCCCGGCAGAATCGCGTGAAAGAGAAGGTCGAAATGCCAAAAAAAGCTGAAAGAGGAACCACTATTTCTAAGCATGAAGCAAATTCAGGGTTGAATTTCATTACGGTAATGGATTCCAAACCCGTATCGATTCTCTCAACTAAATATGGGGATGAACCGAAAGTGGCAATGCAAAGATGGCAGGAATCGTCGAAAAATTCCATTCTTTTCCCTCATTCTTTTTTCATGTACAATCAACACATGGGTGGTGTCGATCTCCACGATCAACACTGTAATGCTCTGATGCCTTCGATAAGAGGTAAAAAATGGACATGGTGTCTTTTTATGCGACTTATTCAAGCATCTTTAGCGAACGCTACGATGATTTACAATAAACTCCATCCGGATGAAAAGAAAGGTTCCAAAGATATTGTTCAAGAAGTTTGTGAATATTACATTCAGAAGCTATCATCAGTACGTATTCCCAGGGAAAAGAGGAAGCCTGAAAATTCTTCAGAACACATCATGAAAAAAGGAAGTATGAAAAAATGCGGGATAGGTACGTGTTCGACGAGAACAGAATGGTTCTGTACGAAATGTTGCAAACCTATTTGCAGAAAACACAAAGAAGATCACGGCAATGAGCCATAATTGGGTTCATAACTCGGAAACTTATTGAAACTTTTACTACTTTGCGCACGATTGTTTATCCTTATTTTACACTAACAAATTGAACTCTGACAAAAAAACGTTACATAGGTTTTTATCGTGTTTTTGCCCGTAGAATCGATATCCGCATTCAGTTTTGCAAAATTACGAAATTTTGGGTTATTTTTTTAAATAATTTGTTATAAACAATTGTAATCGACAAAAGAAAAAACACGGGTATTGTTTTTTTGGTTATGCAAAGGATGGCAGAGTTTGTTTCTCGATATCTCTACCATATTTTGCATGGTATTTGGCATGGTCAATGCCCCCTTCCCAGAGTACGATTGTTTATAGGTATTTTACACTAACAAATTGAACTCTGACAAAAAAACGTTACATAAGTTTTTGTCGTGTTTTTGCCCGTAGAATCTATATCCGCATTCAGTTTTGCAAAATTACAACATTTTGGATTATTTGTTTAAATAATTTGTTATAAACAATTGTAATCGACAAAAGAAAAAACACGGGTATTTTTTTTTTGGTTATGCAAAGGATGGCACAGTTCATTTCTCGATATCTCTGCCAGGTTTTGCCTGTTTTTTAATGGGTTAAATAATTATAGGTTTATTAATTGAGATTTCTAATAAAATAATAATAATATTTAAATAAAATTAATTCTTGCAATATACAGCTTATATCACTTTATATATAGTATATCGATCTTTCTCATGTATACATATATACGTACATACAAAAGTAAAAGGAACAAAACGTATAAACATTCTATAAAAATTATACACCTTATTCTACATAATAGTATCATAAACTCAAATTATTTCATTTTAAATAAGCTATTTTCTTTTTACTGGTATACACGAAAACGTCGTATTTTGTTTGAACGGTGATATCTGAGAAATATAACTTGGAAGATTATTTTAAATATAATTGAAGTGTTTAGGAATATGGATAAGAATATTTTGTAAAACTTTCAAGTATTTATCCGTTTCCTTTTTCGAGAAAAAAATAATTTTGTAAAGAAAATAATTTTCTTTTGCGCTGGATAGCTTGAATAAAACGTCATTATTCCTTCTGAAAATTTTCAGAAAGGTAGCGTTTTACTATCTCTTAAAAGCGATAGAAACCTAGATTATAACGACCTTTACATTCAGAGTTATTTGAGATTATGTTTTTTTTATCGTTTATATCTCAAGAACGGAGCGGTATTCTTTTTCCAAACCCGGGGCCCATTTCTTTCGCTTTTTAATAAAGATTCTGAATTGAAAAGAAATTTTGAGATGCATCGATCCGTTTTTGATTTACAATGATTTCTTTATTTTACGATATTCTGAAATCGATAAGATAAATTATTTTTATATTTTAGAAATAATATGATTGATTCTTCCTTTTTTTCTTTGTATTTAATGGTCGTCTGTTCCCTCTTTTTTGGGGTTCAGATATGTCACAATGCATATGTGATTATGTATTTTACATTTGCATTTTATATACTTGTTTGTTGTGTTGTGCGATGTCGGTCGAGAGAAATCTATCACCTGATTACTAGCATTTCAGACACTTTTGAGAATGCTATATGGGCGCAGCAAAGCACAATGCGTAGTCCTGCATCAAAGCAGACTGCGTAGTCGGAGATCTTTTCCAGACGAAAATCTCGAAGAAAAAAATCTGGAGAATTTTCGCCGGGAATCGAACCTCGACTTCTTGAGCGTCTTGTATCGGTAGGCAAGCTTCTTACCTACTGAGCCAAGGGGGGCTCTATGATCACTTCATTTTGCATTTTAAAGAGTATAAAATTACTTATAAACGATGATATTTTTTTTTGTTTATATAATTTTTCTATTGATATTGAAATATTTATTAAAAAGGTATTTAAAGATTAATAAAATAATGTATATTAGTATTTTTATGTTTTATTTCTTATAAATCTGGGTAAAAATGAATCGTATGCACGATTTAATTACACGCTAAACCCGTTGGAGTGAAATTTCGAAATGAAATGCCACTCGAAGAATAAGTGAAATAAATCACTCTCATTATAGTGGATTTTTAACTCTAAAAGTAGAGTGGAAATCTTTCACTTTTAAGTAGAGTGAAATCTCACTCTACTTTAGCGTACATACTTTCCTCCTGGACATCGATGAAAAACTAACCTATTTATTTATTTTTAAGTCTATAATATCTTGAGCGTGATCAGATAGACATTTTTCAGAAATAATAGGGTTATCAAAATACGCAAAATAAAGTCACAGTATTATGACTTTTACGACAGTTAGTAAACTGAATGAAATTGGCTTTTTTTAATATACAGTAATGACATTCATAGAATATTTTGTTAGTATATGCAGTTATAAATAACAATAATCACGTTTATTTAATTGTATTATTATGTATTAAAAATAATATCATAAATTTTAACAACTTCTTAGAATACCTTTTTATATAAATAATTTTTATTACCAAAATTTTTTTATAAATATTATTTTATTTCGTTATTGTTAATAACAACATGGAAATAGGTTGGATATTCTTACATAATCTAAATTTCTAAACAATTATAGAATATTTTGGAAATATTTTAGTACTCTATTAATAATAAAAATCTATCAATTCCAATAGCAATTCGATCTTGAAACTGCAAATAATTATATCATTATAATAAAATAGAATTGTTTAATAAATTTATAATTCATAAAATATAAATCTGGCGAACCGGAAAATCGACTTAATTTCACTTTTTTATTAGTAATCCCCTTTTACGTGAAAGTGGTAAAGATTGCCGTAGCATACTAATAATTCAGTTGATTCCTGAAAAAGTCTTCTTTTTTCTTACTTTTCCATTAATTTACGTTATTTGATTTCACTAATATAAATACTCTTTTTTCTAGTAAAAATAATGAAAATTGCCAAAGTATAGCAATATATTGTAATTCAAAACTGCACAATGCATAATGATTTAAGTCAATTTAATACAATTTTTGTTTAAAATACGTCTTAAATTCATCTTTATAAGGATAAGAGCGCTCTTAGTCGATTTTATTTTATTTATATTAATTCATTTTATTATTCTGTACATACTTACATAGCATATATGCTTTTTACAATGTTTAAACTGTTCGTATTAGTTAGCTACTTTTATTTTACATAAGTTTTTAATGTTTTTTTTAATACAAAAATAGTATAATAAAATAAACTAATGAAAGATATCTAATAACCTAATGCCATTTATATGCTAGCCAACACAAAGTATTCAAATTATGCTTATTCTAACTTGCCACGACCACATCTGTTAATGAATGTTTTGTATACATTCATTGACAGATATGGTGCTGCAGTATATTTTTAAACGTGTATTAACAATAAAATTTAAGAAAATCCCATACCGACTTAAGTCCACATTTCCTGGAAAAACAACTTAACTCAACTCTTTTGTAAAGTTATTCGAAAAATAAAAAGTATTTCTTATGTATAATTACTATGATTAGCAACTATTTGACTCTTTATTTAACAAACATAATGTGGCTGCATATCTCTTATGTTTCCATCTGGCATATCAGTACAAACATTAAAACAATAATATTTCGAAAACGCGAAAAATGGACTTAAGTCGTTTTTCCAGTTCTTCACAGAAATATACATACAGATACTTCGTAGCAATAATTATTTGCGGCTTCAAATATACATCTATGACATACAGGGCACTTTTTGAGATTTTATTAAAAAAAAAGGTATAGCAATTTAAAATTAATTTATTAGAATAAAGAAATTTATATCAGAACAATTAATTTAGTTTGAGGAAGCTAAGTGTCAATGAATTGGCAGCGGTTTTTATTTAATATTATTTATTATCAATCGCCAAAACTACCTTTTTTATATGTTAGAAATATGTTAAAAACATTAAAGTTTATACAAAAATTTCGCTTTACAGTTAAATGTTCTAAATTTGTTTTCTATTCATCTTATTCGAAGTAAAAAAAAGGATTGGCGAGCGGCGCGAGCAGAGGAGGGCTAATATATATACGTATATATATAATATATATATATATATATATATATATATATATATATATATATATATATATATATATATATATTTGTAATAAATCACTCTAAACCGTAGTCAGCCTTGACGACACGAGGATAAAAAGGAACAAAATGAAACACAAAAACCAATAAAAGATTATGACATTTTTTGTAAATATATATACGGCTGACTACGGTTCAGAGTGATTTATTCCAACATATAATTCACTGTCGGTTGAATTGTCAGGGAATAGGCTAGCGCTTGGTCTTTTAAAGGGACAAAATGTTTCTCTCAATTCTAAATTGTTTCACATGGAGCGGGATTTCTCGCTCTTACGGAATAATCTTACTGACATTAAGGCAAGCGTAGTGAACCACCAGAATAACAATAACAATAATAATAAAGTGTGTTGTAAATGTAAATGTAACTGTGATGTATCTGACGATGTCGGGTATAATAGCGTGATAGATAGTTAGGCCTACAAAGGTAGCCTCGAATAATAAAAGCACGAACCCAGATAGGACTGAATTATTAATGTATGAGGCTGATAATTTCCAGGTAGCTACCTCGCAGGCGACAAGGAGGAGACGAACCTGTACCGGCTGTCCCAGGAGAGATACTGATGTTCCTCCTTCGTTGAGTGTGGATACGGGCAAGGAGAGCAGGGACATTATTGTTACAAATATTTATGAAGATAGTGAAAACAAGCATGCTGATGTAGCTTATGCTCTCCTTGCAACGGTCCTACCCTCCTTATCGAGGGACAGTATTATTAATACTCGACTGCTTCGGCCAGGCAGACAGAACCCTTTCTTGTCGACTGCCGGAATTTTTATGCGCAGACGATCACCATTGTTAGCTCGCGTCTCGAATGGTAACTTAGTAACACAAATCATGCGGGCAAAAAGAGCTGCCAAATTTACGGGTATTCGCACGTCGGACCTACGAACCTCGTCACTTGACCAGGAAACGGTGGACAATCTGATATCAGATAAGATTTTAATTAACAAACATCTGCCCATAGATCTTTACCATAAATACTTTGAACTTAAAAAAATGCCAGTACGATGGGCTTTAGATACGTATTTAGATAGCACAGAGGTGACCATTTTCTGGTAAAGTGGCGTGATGGGTGGTCTACCCATGCTGTTTCCTCCGTTGAGGACTTGCGTGAAATCTACGTTAAAATCGACAACTGTGCTTCCGCCGTGGAAATCGACGAAGCGTTTCGTGTTGATAACACCTTAAATGGGACCCAATGTGTTCAATCTGATGATAGTAAAGCGTGACTAGCCGTGCCTGGTCCACGAGAGGTGAACAGCGGGAGATTGAGTGGGAGTTTAAAGGGAGATTTTAGGGTAGGATTTTTGAGTGCGACTTCCTTAAATAATCATCTAGAGATGTTTGGCCAACATCTCATGGCTAGTCTCAACTATCACCTTTTTGGCGTGGCTGAGACGCGCTTTGGTACAACGTGCGCAAACAATGATGTTCAGATCACCGGGTATTCCGTCATAAGGCAAGATAGAAATGAATTCGGCGGTGGGGTGACTCTGTATGTGCACAACTCGTTCAAAGCAACTACTCTATGTACCTCGAAGACAGGGCAGAACGAGGGCAAGTCCCTCGTACCTGAATATTTAATGTGCAGTGTGCAGCAGGGATCGTCACCTCCCATTTTTGTGTTAATCATCTACCGCCCTCCTGACATCTCGTTTACGGGCAGGTCCAACTTAGTTGATGACCTATTCATTCACTCGGCTACCTTTGAGCACAAGGTTGTTATGGGCGACTTTTATGCCAACTTTATGACGAATGCGGGAGATGCTGCATTCCTTAGACTACTGACGTGTGATCAGAATATTAAATTAGTGGACCATGACCCGACTAAGCACGTTAAATCATCTCACACGTGAATTGATGCAATTTTTGTAAACGATGATGATGTTGTTCGGAGCGCGGGCAACTTTGCGCCTAATTTTCGCAACAGCCACAACATCATATGCGTTGTTCTTGACCTTAATTTTCAGGTATATCGCAATTTTAAAGCCATAAGTCAGTCGGACTTAATCACACACTTGACATCGTGTGATTGATCTGACATTGATCTCTGCCTCCAGACCAGCGTGGATGTAGGGGTGGAGTGCCTTACCACTAACCTTGTCAGTACCATTTACTACCTGGCACCGCTAAAACGGCAGATACGTAAGGCCGAGACGCTGGGTCGTCGTATGCAGCGATCCCATGACCCTGAAGTTCGGCGGGAGTATCTTAATTTGGTCACTCTTATCGAAATACTCTTATAGAGATAAAAAATTCTTCGTGACGCTTACCTCCAGAATCGTATATTCGAGGCCCTTAAGGGGTAGAATACCTAAAGCAGTTTTTTGAAGATTTCCATCTGTAAAAATCATAGGAAAATAATTAGAATATAAGTACGAGTAGATCCTTAATGTTGAATACATTTCTTACAAAAATCATCCTTGATGTGAGCCTTTCACTCCTTACAGGGGAGTTATGAATCACTGAACGTTTTTTGCTTGCACGTAACCTACAAACTCAAGCGATGCATGGATTTTGGACCTGAAAGCAAAAATAATTATCATTATTATTAAAATTGTTATTGTTTCACACTTAGACTACTCACATGACAAAGAATTCTTAGAGGTTTCTAAATAGTTTCAGTCCAAAATATCATTCAAAAGGAACATTTTAAGACCTGAATCATCAAAATTCATGTACCGGTTCAGTATCCAGGTTACAAATTACATTTAAAGTTACACTTCACTAATGTTACAATTTCTTTAAACATTATACCTCAGTCCACATTATAACATTCTGATCCACTTCAGCAGCTGTTCCCAAATATAAAACATGATTTCATCATCTCAATCATATTGTACATGCCAATTGTAACCTGAAAGAAATTAATGTTACTTCAGTATCAAATAGAAAAATCATATGCTTAGAAGTAAAAGTAGTTTGCATACCAGTAATAGTTTTGAATATCTTTCTAGATGTCATCCCTTTCACTCAAACTTATTTTTTCATCGTGAGTAGCTGACTGAGATCTTTTTTTTTTCCGTGGTACGGTATGCTGATTTACTGAAAAAAAATATCACAAAGTAATACATCTTGTATTATATTAAAGTGAATCCACTTTTGGTTCTCCGGTGCTCCCGTTTTTATAAATTCATATTTTTTTTTAATAAGAATGACTTTTTTTAAGAGTTACTTTTTTAAGTTAGACCACTGGTGGACGGACACTGTTGAAGATGACTTTTCGAAGACCTGGGGGTCACTCTGACACCCGGACATTGTCTACAGGGAATTTTTTTGTTGTAAATCTGCTATTTACTTTGTGCTCTTCCTCGTAGATGATATCGTGTCGACCTGGAGGACACCCTGACACCTGGAGATCGTCTACAGGATAATTTCGGTGTTTCGACGACCTGGGGGTCATCTGGACATCTGGACATCGTCTACAGGCAATTTTTTCTTTTTGTAAATCTGCTATTCACTTGGTGCTCATCCTTGTAGATGATGACTCGTCGATCTGGGGGTCACCCTGACACCTGCCCATCGTCTACAGGGAATTTCTTTATTTTATAAATCTGCTATTTACGTGGTGCACTTCCTCGTAGATGATGTCTCGTCGATCTGGGGGTCACCCTGACACCTGCCCATCGTCTACAGGAAATTTCTTTATTTTATAAATCTGCTATTTACTTGGTGCACTTCCTCGTAGATGATGTCTCGTCGACCTGGTGGTCACCCTGACACCTTGACATTGACATAATTTTAACTTCTTTTAATTTTCTACCGTCCTTTGCTGAAATTTGCCGCTATTCCTGTCCAAGCAACACATAGAAATTTAGATGGTCTATTAAAACATTGAGTAAATAACTTTTTCCACTTCCCCCTGGACCATCGATGAAAATACTTTTTTTTCTTTCTTATTTAAACATTCTAAAATATTGTCGTAAATGTTTTTTTTTATCTTTTAATGAATTGACTAATTTGCAATTCATCAAATGCATTATTTTTTTCATAGAATTTCGCCACAACATCATATTTGTTTATATGTGTTGTTATACCTGGTAAATTTTTAATCATTTAAAGAATATCCACCAATACTTTTTTCAAATTTTGGGTGATAAAAAAATGTTTGTATTTTTCATACAAATTTCTTGCGTTAATAATTCACAAAGCGCAGTACGAAACTGTACTTATGTCGCTTCTTCTGAACATCTATCCCATTCTTCATATTCATCTACTACCTGTTTAGCGACAGCAGCTTCATAGAAGGAAGGATATACAATACCATTGACAGTACGCAATTTTTTAAATGAAGTTGTTCCTTTAACATGTAAAAGTAATAATCTAATAAAATATCTTTGACGATCTTTTGGATTTACTAAATACATTCTGCTTAATATAGGTTTATTTGATTTTTTTCTTTTATTCCATGTTTTTGTTTTATTATTAAACACATAATGCATTGGTATTTCAAAATATAAATAGTTTCGTGCTTCAGAATCAACTTTATTTAATTTGAAATATGCATTTAAAGTTGCTTCTACAATTTTATTTATTATTTGTTCTTCTTTTCCTTCTTCAAAGTATACTTCTTGCTCAGCTTCATCCTAAACATCTAATCGTATAATAGCATGTGATATTTGATGTAAAATATATTCTAATAATCTATGCATAGCTTCTGATGGACATAATACCTTGTATTAATATATTGCTGAATCTCGTCATATCCATACGCTTTGCTATCGATTTTTCTTTAAAATCGAACTTTCTTTAAAATCGATATCTATGTCACGTATTTCAATAAATGCACACTCATGTCCTTTATAGCAATAACTAAACAAATATTTTATACATTGTACAGTTGAACATGCTTCTAGGTTAATATGAGAATTTAATTTTAAAAGTAAATAAGGATTATATGGAACAACAAATCGGTTATCAGCAATTTTAGTACAATTTCTACCCTTAAAATTAATTTTTTTGTCATCATCTCTTCGCATATAATATGGATATTCAGATGGGCATTGAGGTGCAGGATGGAGTATTCGTGCCCTTTGTTGACGCAGTCACTAACCTCGGTGTGGTCATGGATAGAAGATTAACGTGGAAACCGCAGATAGATGCTGTTAGCAAGAAGGTAAACAGGACTCTGTACAGCCTGGAATTCTCCCGTCCATGCACTACTGAGGCACTTCGTAAGCAGTTGGCATGTGCATTGGTATTACCTCACCTAGATTACTGCTCAGTAGTTTATCTTGATACGTCAGTCGAGCTTTAAACACGACTGCAACGTTTACAAAATTCATGTGTGAGATATATATGTGGTGTTAGGTGGGACGAGCATATCACTCTTTACAGGAAGAGCCTGAGCTGGTTAGATATTAAGACGAGGAGAGAGTATTTTATGGGGTTGCTGCTTTATAAAGCGGTTTTTATGCGGCAGCAAACGTATCTTACTGCTCTCTTCGAAAATAATCAGACAAGCACTTCAAGTAGGGGCGGGGGGGGGGGGGGTATGAAAGAACTCTCAGTTCCGGAGTCGCGCACTGATAAGGGCCTATATTCCTTTAGGGCCCAAGGCGCACGCCTCTGGAACTTGTTCCCCTGCAGTGTAAGGTGTCTGACATCATTATTTAAGTTTAAAAGGGCGTTAAGTAGGCACCTTAAAGAATTATACGGCGACAAGTCTCCATAAGTGATTATAAACTTGTCAGTATTTTCGTTAAATTTTTGTGTAGTCTTAATTTATACTAAGCGTATTATTTATTCTTGTGTACTCTTTAATTTATTTTGAGTGTTTAGTAGGAAGTGTGAGTGTAATTATTAGCGTGAATGATTGTATGAATGAAGGAAGAATGTAAGGCGTTTTATTTTTCGAAGCGATAGATATATGTGCAATATAAATGTGTATGTGTATATATTACTGTTATCTATTTATTTGTATATTATTAAGTTGACGAAACAATATGTGAAAGCACTCACTACATTACGATATGTTAGACAATAAATTGACGACCTGTGATAGCGATCCAAACTTTTTAACTGTAATGACTGATAATGTGATAACAACTTTTAACCAAATGTACATAGAGATGTAAATTTTTGTCTTAAGTGATGAATAAAAAGAATATCTTCTCTCTCTCTCTCTCTCACTCACGCGCACACTTACATACACGAACATCATTTATTCTTTTTTTTATATACATATATATATATATATATATATATATATATATATATATATATATATATATATATATATAAAAGAATAAATGATGTTCGTGTATGTAAGTGTGCGCGTGAGAGAGAGAGAGAGAGAGAGAGAGAGAGAGAGAGAGAGAGAGAGAGAGAGATATTCTTTTTATTCATCACTTAAGACAAAAATTTACATTATATATATATATATATATATATATATATATATATATATATATATATATATATATATATATATATATAGACAAAAATTTACATTATATATATATATATATATATAATTAAAAATTTTATATCCTACATAATAATTAATTAAGAAACATGTTAAACTTACGAAAATTTTAATATTCCATTCGTGGTTCATTAAATGTTTGATTATAATATTGATGATAATTATAACTATGATAATCTACAATATATGATTAGTTATTAAAATTTATTAAGTTACTGTAAATGTAAATACTTAAATTATAATTCGAATTTTGAAACTGTGTATTTTGATTTGGATTTTTTATTAATTAAAAAAATTTAAAAACTTAAATTACATGAACTTATACCGAATTGTTCAAATGTATTTATACATTTTTTTGTATACACTTTTTAAAAAAAATTTCTAATAAACTATTACAAACTTACTTTTGTTTCTGTGATCAACACGTGGTTGGGGATTTTGAAACTTCTCCTCATACACGTTTTTTTGCACAAAAAATACTTTTTGTTAATAAAGTCATTTAGTTGATGTCGATTTTGTCCTTGTTGCTGTTGTTGCTGCTGTGATTTTGTTTGCAATTGTGATGATAATTGTTGTCCATTTTTACGTGGTCGATTTTCAGAGTTTTTGTGAAACATTTGACTAATCACTACAATAAAGAAAATTAAATAAATGAGTTAATTTACATACAATAAAATAAATTAAACAAATCTATATTTACATTTTATTTTTTTGTTTTCAACAAAGAAAGTTAATTTTTCTAAACTTAATTTCAATTTAGCAAAGCTACTGCACATAGCATCCATATCAGCAAAATGAGGCTCCGTCTTAAATGATCTTACCTATTATCTATTCTTCAATCACAATACCTACCTCCTTCTTTCTATTAGATTCGAATACCAATTATCTTCTTATCTAAATATCTATATAAGTTTCCTACTTCTCTTTTTCCGTCCCTCTCCCTCCCTCCCCCTCTCTGTCTCTCTCTCTCTCTCTCTTTCTCTCTCTCTCTCTCTTCCTCCCTCCCTCCCTCCCTCTCGGCATCACTCTCGTGTTCTTTTCTCTTTCCACGCTTATTTCTGTAGCTTTACTCTATAATTTTCTTACTTGAACTAAAATTTTTAGATTATGCAACAATTATTATAAAAAGATAATAATTAAATAATCAATTAATTTAAAATAAATACGCTGGTAGAGAATTTAGAAGAAATTAACACACTTATTTTTCGCCCTAAAATAAGAATTATTATATACCTTTTTCTATGTTAAATAAAACAGTAGAATTAATAGAAAATACTCTATAGAACACGATATACTTTAAATGGGTAATAAACGGCTGCATATTCAAATTTCGTATTTGATAATTCACTAATGAAAATCCATATTAAAAATATCTACCATTGACGTAAATACATACATTTAACATCAAATAATAATTGTTGATAATTTATTTATAATTAGTATATTAATATTTAAGAAAAATATTTTATATATAACTAATTTCATGCCTTATTTTGCCTAGGCAAATGATATTTGTTAATTATCTGAAAAGAAATCAAAAAAATATTACACAAAAGTGTCAAGTTCTAGATATATTAATAACAATATTAATTCGATAAATTAATAATGAGCTAAAAACTTACCTGATGTTTGATATCCTATTAACTTAATTAAGTTTAGCCACTATTCATACATTAACTTTTCTTTTTTTCTTTTTATAGGTTAACTTTGTTTTTGAAATAGATGTAACAAAATCAGACTTTTAATAATTGAATTTAACTTTGAAAATCAATGGTTCAATGCTATCTCTATTATTTACTTCTTTATGTAATTAAGAAAGTTCAACAAAACATTAATACGATTTATTAGAAATGTCTACAAATGTCTATATATATATATATATATATATATATATATATATATATATATATATATATATATAATATGCAATAAAACAGACGAGAAGAACATCATCTGGTGGACAAGCACTATATACTACATATATATATTTATATATATATAGTAGCGCTGTTCGTACTTATTCTTGCCAGCAAGTGCTACCGCAACCTGAAATAATAAAATTTATTTTATAATTTTTGACAATTTAAATGTATCTTCAACCTTAATAATTATAAATGTGAAAGTTTATAATCTTTTAAAAGTGTCAATTTATATTTAATTAAAACTGCATATCCAATAGATTACATTTATAAAATACAGTTATTTAAAAATTATATTTTTAACATAAACATCATCGAAGTACAATCGAGCGAGTCTAAGCAAGCGAGGCATTTGCTACTAGTTTAAAAATTACTTTAGCTTCTGATAAAATAAGATGACTTGTCTAATTGAATAAATGTAATGCATTAATCCATTTTAAGTATTTTTATGATCTTGAAAACACATATTCTTCTTGCCAAGTTTGGAAGTAAACACTCACAAGATCATATGATTAGGTTGCGCCTTTTCAACGCAGTACGGCGCTACGATATGTATAAGTACCAAAAAGTGCGCGAATTTAAAATAATCACTTAAAGCCTGTAAATTTTTGGATGGCTTTATTCATAACTAAACCTTTGTTTTTGAGTTATTTATAGCTTGTAAATCAAAAATAAATTATTAAAAAAAATCTGTTCTTAAATGATTTATAGGTATACCTTAATAACAAAAAGAATGTCTGGAGGGAGTTGCGTGGTCTCGGGCTCTTGCCGAAACCCACTCGTTTTGCTGGAGTCTCCATTTATAGCAGCGAGTCTGAGGAGGACTTACAAGGTATCTTTGCATCGGCAAGTTATAGAGGCTTTAAATTTAAAGAAGTGACTGCAGCTGACGGTACACTTGCAGTCGTGCACTTTTTCTCCCAGGCAAAGGGCGAGAATGGAGTACCGCAGTGTGTGGTTGCGAAGGCTCTTCCTTTAATTACTCAACATCTTGCGGTCATTTGCAACTCATCGCTCTGCCGTGGGGTCTTCCCAGAGACCTGGAGAAGGGCCAACTTGGTCCCACTTAAAAAGGCAAATACTCAATCCGATGTCAAGGATCGTGCATGACCATGTGTATGAGTATTTAGTAGCGACGTAGCTTCTGGACCCCCTCCAAACGTGTTTTAGACAGTATAACAGCACTGAGACAGCCCTGCTTAAGCTGGTTAAGGAAATAAAACAAGGTATAGATTCTAGTCGGGTGAGTGAAAAACAGCTCCTCACCATTCATCTCATGTTCGACTTCAGTAAAGCCTTCGATATTATAACTCCTTCGAAATTGCTTAAGAAGTTGATCGCATTGGGAATGTCCAGAGCAGTAGTTGTGTGGTTTAAGTCATATATAACTGGTCGAAATCAACGAGTGATTACTCGAGAATCGGATTGGCTAACAACTAATATTGGCGTACCAGAGGGCTCTTTCTGTTTTGGGCCCCCTGCTGTTCAGTATCTATATAAATGGTGTTCATAAAATTCTTACAGGGGCTGTGAGCCTCCTCCTGTATGCCGATGATCTTCAAACCTACACGCAGCTGACAAAGGCAGATATTGAAGTGGGTATTGAGCGATTGTTAGCTGTTGCGAAAACAGTGTCGGATTGGGCTAGTGAAAACGACCTGAGCCTCAATGTCAGGAAGTCTAAAGCGATTATATTTGGTTGTTCTTATAGCATCGGCAAGGTTCATGATATGATTCTTTCTGGGATTGAGATGCAGGCAGTGGTACTGGTTCCTTTCTGGGGCAGCGTAACTTACCTAGGTGTTGAAATGGATTCGGAATTATCTTGGAAACCGCAAGTGGATGCGGTCAGTATTGTTGTATAGTCTCGTATGTGTTTAGTCTAATTCCTCGGATGTGACTGCGATGTGCTGTTGTATTTATTTATTTGTGTTTATTAGCAAGCGTCACGTGAGAGAGTAAGAAATACTGAGACAAATTAAATATGCATGTAATCGGAAGATTAGAAAAAACCTGAGACTACCGTATTAAGTTTATATGTAAAATTATGATGAAATATGTATTACACATTGTATTATTATTTTTTGAACTGACAGAAATAAAATCTTATCTTATCTATCTATCTATTTATGTTATCCGAGGATTTCGGATATCTGGAAATTTAAAAAAAATGATGAAGAGTCAACATGAAATAAGAGTTAATAATAATAATTCACAATAATTAATAATCAATTTACATCATATTAATTAAGTTTCTAAATAAACTACGGATTTTAGGTATTAAACTATTTTTTAACGCTTCTATAATTATGTGAACTTTTTTGTGTTTCGTGTTATTTTCTCTTATTATGTGGTATTTATTTATTACAAAAGAAAGTCTGTAACTATCATACCTATTATATTTTTTATGTTTTTAAATCGTACTAAACACTTTACTGTCTCTCCGAATCTTAATGTATCCGCGTTTTTTCTCATTTTTTCTTAATTCTTTCAAAGAGGTTATAATTGCTTTGTGATACTAAAAAGAAAATAAAAAACATGTTAGAAACATTTTGGATGGAATGACTCGATTATTCACTACTGTTCGCGCGTTTTCTAATTAAATTCTAATATTTAAACGCGGGCGAAACCTTGCGTAAAATCGCAATAAATTAAGTTCCGAACACGTGGCCGAGGAGCGGAGGTGGTGTACATAATTGAAAGGAGTAAGGCGAGCTTTTGATGTAACGACACAAAGAGAATTTATATTTAAACTCAGACTCAACTATTTACAAATTACTCAATTCAGTTACTTAAAGTGTGTATGTGTTTGTGTGTGCGTGAAAGTTACAGAGGAAGAAAATGCCGGTGAGAGATATGACTTGCCACGGTCAACACGAGGTGGTTTTAGTGGATGAAGTCGCGAGTCTTCAGGGTGAGCTACTTATCTTACTCAGAGTCCGGCAGGAAGAGAGCGAAAAGGCCCGGGGTCGGTGGTTTTGTTCAAGCCTCGACCCCGACGGAGAGAGGGGAAAAAGAGAAAGGAGAGTGAGAAAGGAGTGGGCAATTCGCGCCACGGCACTCGAAACGACCACCAGCGGAGTTATCCCACCAGGCCTAGGGGAGAAGATGATGGTGATGTGGTAGCGCTGCGGCGCGCAAATTTAAATAGTAGCGGCCGCAACAACTACGAATGAACAGAACTTTATTCAAGCCAACGCTTCGGGTCTCTCTTATAGACCCCGTTCAAGGCTATAATAAAAAAAAATTTTATAAGTACTATACAATAAAAATAAATAAATACATAAATACACAACATATATGTTAGAAACATATTTTGGAATATTTGTAATCAAAATACATTATTTTTAGAAAATGTACGTTTGGATGTGTGAGTGTGTGTGTGTGTGTGTGTGTGTGTGTGTGTGTGTGTGTGTGTGTGTGTGTGTGTGTGTGTGTATGTGTGCGTACGTGCGAGCGTGCGTGCATGCGTCCGTGTGTATGCGTGTGTGCGCGACTGTGTTATGTGTGTGTATGTGTACCTTTGTTTCTCGAGATATACGCAGTAAAAATTAATGTTACTCGGCTCATTTCTTTCGTTTTTTTTTCGCAATGTGGGGAGACAAATAATATTTTTGTCTTTTTAACGGTTTTTTGATTTTGAGTTTTAGTTTTTCGTTTTGTTTCGTATATTAAAAATGATGTCATTGATTCAGTAAAAATGCATTTGAAACATCATACAATTATCTATCTTTTACCACCCGAAATTATGGATACGGTGTTTCCTTTCTTTTGTTACACACGGAAACGTCATTTTTTGTTTAAACAATGATTTTTTTGAAATATAACGTGAAAAATTTTTTGAAAAAAATTATGGTGATTAGAACAATGGAGAAGATTATTCTTTAAAACTTGTGAGTTATTATATTTTTCTATACTTGAGAATAAACCGCTTTGTAAAAAAATACGTTTTTCTAGGGCTAACTATAACTAGAGTAAATCAGCAGCATTTTATCTGAAACTTTACAGAAAGGTAGCTTTTCACTATCTATTGGCTGAGTTATTTGCCCAGCTTATATGATCCTTTATATTCCGAGATATTTGAGGTTATGTATTTCCTAAAACATTATTTTAACGCTTATATTTTACCAAACAGGTCTAATTGTTTTCGTTTTTTAATGAAGATTCGAAATTAACATGAAATTTAAAGATTCATCGACTCTTTTATGGTTTATTACGATTTTTCTATTTTTAAAGCGTAATTTTTTGTTTAAACAATGATATTTTTGAGACATATGATGGAAAACCAATAAATTAAGCTGAAGAAGTTGCTCTCCACTATCTTTTCCCAGACTATGAGGTTTTCTATCTTTCAAAATATTTGAGGTTATATTTTTCTTTTAATGTGATTGCTAATCTCTCGAGAATGTTGCAGGGATATTTTATTAAACAATCGAATTTTTACTTGTTTTTTATAAAGATACGAATTCAGAAAAAAAAATAACGATTCATTAATTCGTTTTTTTTTATAACGATTTATCTTTTTTACGATATTTTGAAATCGATATGGCAATTCATGATCGAAAGCTTATAATTTTTTGTAATTTATCTTTTGACAAACAATCCATGATAAAAAAGCACCTTTTTGAGTCATAATTAGAAAGAAATATAGTAATGTAAAATTTATGTAGAATAAAGAAATTCGTGTTGAATAAATTTGTTTAGTTTTAAGTGCTAATGATTTGGTAGCGGTTTATTTTATTTTTTTTTGTTTCATTTTGTTCCTTGTTGCGGTCATTCTTTTCCTACATAAAAAAATGTTTAGCTAGCTTATTTCAAGTTTTTAATATGTTTTTGTGTAATTGTGGTTTCTGCTTTTTTTTCGCCATTTTTTAAATTATTTCAAAGAGGTTATTATCTTTTATTGTATTTTGTGTTTCATTTTGTTCTTTTTTATGGTAGTTTTTTTCCTACATAAAAAAAAATATTCAGCTACCATAGATTTTGTGTTTTTGATACGTTTTTATGTTGTCTATTTGTGGTTTCTTCCCGCGATTCCTCCATTTTTCTTAATTATTTCAAAGAGGTTATAATCTTCTATGGTTTTTTGTGTTTCATTTTGTTCCTTTTTAGGGTAAGTTTTTCATACATTAAAGATATTCAGCTAGCATAGATTTCATATGATTAATACGTTTTTTATGTTGTCTGAGTATTCCGTATATTTGGAAATTTATGAAACTTTAAAATGGTTTTAATCTATTTTTGAATGCTTCCACAATTATGTAATCTTCTTTGTGTTTCATTTTATTTCCTTTTATTATATCATATTTATTTATTATAAAAGGAAGTGTCGAACTAACATATTTATTACATTTTTTATATTTTTAAACTCTAAAAAGGTTTTAAACTGGTATTCTTACTATAGATTGATATTTTAATTTAATTTTATTCAAAGTTTATATTTTACGAGCGTGCATTATCGAAAACATAGTGTGAAAATAAGAGACACATAAATGATATAAATAAACAACTTATTTATTTAATCTACTTTTATAATAACGAATATAACATAAAATCATTAATATTCCAGCAAACCCATCACACCGTGTTCAGCGTACTCCCAAGAAACGCGTGTAACTTATATTGTATCTGGGTTTATTTATTGATTAATGAATGTAAGTGATATTTTTCCTTTAACTTTGATGATCGCCGTAATGTAAGTACCTGTGCAAATAAAAACATATATTGTCCTCCGTGGGGTTAATCGCGCCCGGAAATTTCCATTTAAAACAAAATTGTAAGTGTAGCAATTAGGCCTCCACGTGCACTCGTCCAGATTTGTTTGCATTCTCATCGTCGCATAAGATTTTTCGTATTTTTGGATTATTTTTCTTTATCATCTCTCGACACTTAAATATCGTAGCGTAAGCAAAATGTCCTTATCTAATCTTTTCGGGCGTAAAAGTGACAAAAGAAAGCGGCTATCGTCTCAAGTGCACAAGAGAATATAATTTAAATTACGATATGGATCATGCCTGGGCAGCTGATCTTGCATCTCGCAAAATAATTGTACCGTATCTTGGTTAAGTGCGCTTCCACAAATACAGTCTTCAGCTGCATGGCTGTCAACAACGTACTATTAAAGTCTGACGTAACTTACGTCAGGTATTATACATTCCGGACAGTTTTACGTACGGTGAAAAGAAACCTGACATTAAAACCTTTAATTTGAGTGGTCGGAGCATCATTGAGGATATTTTGATGAAAAGTTACAATAGATTCAAAATTGTGAACAAATGTAGGTTGTAACACCACATTTTGTGTGCGTTACACAACTTCCAGTCTGTCAAACGAACTGCTCAGTGCAAGTCCGATGCTCGACAGAATTGGCCTATGTAAACGATAGCACACTACCTACCCATTTCACTCACTATACACGTACACACACATACACTATTCCCCTGGACGACACAGAGCAAGCGAGATCTCCAATGACCTGAAGCAGCTGAAGAGGACGCACAGCTGCCATCCCATAGAGCCTCGCATAGGTGGGAGCTGGCTGGTCTCGGCTGGGGTGCATTGAGCATGTCCTAGTGTATCCTCTCCTTACTCCCGTCCTTTCAAGCCAACCTAAGGAAACACGCAAGAGATTAGAAATCAAGTATATAAGCAAAATGGTATTAGAATGATACCCACCTGATTTTATGCCTTGAAAGACATGAATAGATCCAACTTGGGCGGAGCGGCTGCTTCTCTAGATGTGAAGGAGGCCTGCAGCATACACCCTAGAAAACATAAAGATGAGTTAGTCTACAGCAGACATCCACATCAAACTGGAACTCTCTTACCTGGTTTGGAGGATTTGCAGAGGCAGTGTGGTCTCTCAGGGGCAGCAACGTAGCTCAACTCATAGCCCGCTCCTCCATAACAGCAGCAGCAGCAGCCTTCGAAGCACTCGCCAGACCTAGAAACAACATAGCATTAGTAAGGGGAGATTACAGTGATAAACAAAACACTAATCTCACCTGATAATAGTGACAGTTGAGGAATGCAGTAGGAAGCTGGATGTAAATATAACCTCTTTGAGGATAACCGTGCCCACTGCTTCTGCTGCAAGTACGCCGTCCCGGGGCCTTGCAGCTCCCGTCTTTGTGATCCTTCCTCGTCTTTGTCATCCTTCCTCGCCCTCTCAAAATGATTTGAATAAAAGAGTAAGTTGCACAGAATATCATTGTGCTTAGTGTATACCTATATATATATTTACATAGATAATTTTTTGTAAAGCTAGCGCCGCGTGCGTGTCGAGCATCGCGTCGCCGCCTTTCCACGTGTATTTCGTAGCCGTATATTAGTTGAATTCGCGTCCCTGAGAATTAGCTTCTTCCTCTCCCGATCATTTACCGCTTCCCACCGTACCGCGTGCTCACCGTAGTTAGTTAATTGCATAAGTAATTCTCTGTATCGGTAGAACACTTGTAAAATCGTGCTGCGAATTCCCGCAGCTGGCGCTCACTAACTTGTATCTAAATTGAGTAAACAAGAAGTGTTCATAATTTAACCCTAAATTCCTGTGTACGATTTATTTATAGTCTCGAATAAAACTAATGTTAAAGCCTGCATGTGCGGCGCAATAATCTTGGCTGGATTAGCTAAGATTATTGTCATAAGGTGGCAAAATGGAAGGCCTCAAGATGTCGGAAATTTAGGAGCGCAAGTTGTTGGCAACTGGCGGCCTCCCATTTTGCCACCTAAAATTTTCACAATTTTGAATATATTGTAACTTTTCATCAAATATCCTTAATGATGCTCGGACCACTCAAATTAAAGGTTTTAATGTCAGCTTTATTTTTACTATATCCTAGCTTTATTTTTACGGATCCAAGATAGCGGCCAAAAATTCAAAGATTATAAATTTTACCTTTTTGTAGTATAAACCGCGCTCTGTTGACTCTAGAGATACACACGTGGACGTGGCGATCATTGTCTCCATTTCTTTTTTTTTATTAATTTTTTTATTTTTTTTTTATAACCTATTCTGAAAAACTATTTGCATAATATAACTTATATTTATGTAACGTAATTGTAAAAACCATTTTGTTTTTCCTTTATACAGAGTGGCACATTGCAAGCACTACAAGAAAATTTAGTTCTGCAAGATTTAGCTTTGGTACTACACAGACTGCAACGTCTCAAAGTCGTTAAAACTAGGGGCATGTGAGCAGATTGAAATCGCCTTTTTTCAATAGATATTTGAGGTTTACTGTTTAGATTAGGAGGATGTGTTTCTTGGCATTTCGTATCTTTCAGCGTTGGAAAACGATCGTCTGCTAGTTGATCAACTAAAAGTTACCTGAAGTTTATTGATTTCATGCTATGTTCCAAACTTTTTGTATAGTGTATAATCAACGCATTTATTACAGTTAAATCTACAAAATGCCAGAATATGTGGTGCCGCCATTTTTTAGACTTTGTATCAATTTTGTAAGTTGATACAAGGTGGTCGAATCTATCAACATGCCGCATATTTTTATGATAATCCGAGAAAATAACTGGGGAATTTATAGTTTTAGCTGAACCATCTTTTTGTGTCCTATTTGTGACAGTAACTTCGCAAGGATCGTCATAGATAAAACGACTGGTGGAGAATTATGCGATTATTACAAAGAATCAACGAAAAAAATTTCTATTCACTATTCCGTTAGCCCGCGACCCAAACGTGATCCCTAACACGGAAAATTTGTTATTACATAAATATCACCCCACAAAGTAGAGTATCATACCTAGTAAACTATATACTCCAAAAGTTTGTAATTTGATTATAGATACGAAAATTCAGTTGCCAGGAGCGGTGGAGCGCCATAACACCTGTAGTATTTTGGGATAATTTTCAATAAATAATATTTTATGGTTGGCTTACTGGTAGCTTTTTCAGATCACCTAAACCTTAATTGATCTAGGTTAGATAAATAAATGAGGAAATAAAAACGTTTTCACGACTGATATTCGCTCTTCTTTTATATTTTGCTACAAGAGAAACAATCTTGTAATAAATTTTTTAAGTATGGATGAAGTCGCTGATATTCCTAGTGACTCTGAATCTATTAATGGGTTATGTGATTCTGATGTTGGATATGATTCCGAAAGTGTAGAAGGTGATTCCGACTCAGAGTGTTCTGATGAGAATGATTCTAGAGAGTTTATTAATATTGATAAGTGGACGAAGAGTGGAAAAACCAGAGATGATTTTCCATTCACTGAAACTTTCGGTCCAAATATTCCGGACAATGTAACCACATATTTGGATATATTTTTATGTTTGTTTCCTAATGATCTATTATATTTAATTGTTGAGCAAACAAACCTTTATTTACTATAAAAGAAAAGTGAAGCTAAACCAATAACCAAAGACGAATTATTAACTGTTTTTGGTATTAATATTTTTTCATACTACACAAAGCTAAAATTTATACGTTTCATTTGCGAAGAATGAAAGATCTTCAAAATTATTGATTGATAAGCTGTACTCGAAGCGTAAATAATTTTAATTCCAGTAATATTTTAATTTTCGACCACCATCCTGGATCCACCATTTAGAATTTTCAAAATCTGAGTTCAGATTCGTAATCAGCGACCCCGAGAACCCCAGTACACACATTCCTAGGCCAATCCAATCAACCGTTTCCCTGCGACTAAATTTGAATAAAAATGACGATTGTTACTTGTTTATTATTTATACAACAAACTATTAAATAAAATATTGACTCAAATGAAATGTTAAACGCTTCAACTCCCACTTAAATTATATTTAAAAGAAAACGGGCGAAAATACATTATTTAGTCTTCAAAAAACTCAAAATTTCAAGTGCATTCCGGTGGTCACTATAGTAGCCACCGTGCCACTAAGGGTTAACTCCAATTATTTTTATTTTATTTTTTAATCAATTTTGATGTTTTGGGGGTTGTTCTTTTCCTTTATTATTCATCTACAAAGTTAACGAAAGAAATTTATAAAATAATATATCTGTGATAAGAGAAAGCAAATTGTCTATAAAATTTTCTGCGTTTACTTATAAATAATTAGCTTTCTCTCATTACATATACAGGGTGGGCCATTTTAATCTCCGCGCCTAAATTTCTCCGTTCCTAAGCGTGGTATCGAAAAAAAGTTCAGACAAAAGTTGACAAGGGCAAAGGGGTTCAAACATTGGTGACCTTGAATTTAACCTTGAACTTGATCTTCAAGGTTATTTCAAGGACAACTTTATTTTTTTTAATGGAAACCCCTAATTTTTATCCCGGAATTGAAAAGAGCGGAAAATTTTACATCGAAAATGTCTTTCAGAAAATTTTGTTTTGTGACCTTAGAGAGGTAAAAAATCAAGGTCAAACGTCTGAATAACGATAATATGCTTTTTCTCTGAATTATTACGGCTTTCTGGTCGAAGCAAATAACCTCTCTACCTCAAACATTAATCACAACAACCGTTTTTCGGACGTTTGACCTTGATTTTTTACCTCTCTAAGGTCACAAAACAAAATTTTCTGAAAGACATTTTCGATGTAAAATTTTCCGCTCTTTTCAATTCCGGGATAAAAATTAGGGGTTTCCATTAAAAAAAATCAAGTTGTTCTTGAAATAACCTTGAAGATCAAGTTCAAGGTTAAATTCAAGGTCACCAATGTTTGACCCCCTTTGCCCTTGTCAACTTTTGTCTCAACTTTTTTTCGATACCACGCTTAGGAACGGAGAAATTTAGGTGCGGAGATTAAAGTGGCCCACCCTGTATATTATTTTATGCTTTGTAACGAGGCATGAAACTCGCGAGAATTAGCTGACGACGCGGGTAGGCTGAGCGAATGGGCCTGCTGACGTCAGCAGAAGGAAGCTCGCTTCACCGTACGAACGTCAAAGAAAGCGCAGCGGTGGCCGCGCCACCGGAGGAGAAAGGCTATTATCGCTTGAGCTCTAAATAAATACATGTACACTTTTTTAGTGCAGATGGCTCGCGTGTGTGTGTGTAGAGAACTTCGATGAGTGCAAGTGTGCATCCCACCACCTCGAAACAGCTAAAGAGAAGGAGAAGCAACGCAGTGAGGAGAGAGGCCATGAGGCCCCATTGAGCAGCAAAAGAGAAAGAGAGAGAGAGAGAGAGAGAGAGAAACTTTGCCTCCATCGCACCGTCCTTTTCGCTACGATTGTTCGTAGATTTAGAGGTAAGGACTTGCCCTGGGAAATACGCGCTTACGCGAAGGGCCATACTATGAATTGTGTGCCGTGTCCTGCGAATAAAAGGCTACGAATATGCCTATGAAAGGGAGATCCGCGCGCGTTCGAATACCTCTATCGTTCTGCCGCGCGTTCAGCAACGGTCGCGCCGAACACGCAGGCTAAACTTGACCTGCTCGTTTATTATTATTATTGTTGGATTCGAAATGTTAAATTTAGTAGTATTCATTTTTGTTAATACTCGTATTCATTTGTTATTTGATGTTACCTTTGGTTGACAATATATAGTTTATTGTTATTGTTAAATATTTTGTGTCGTTAATCAACCCGAACCCGCCTAATCCACGAATCGATTTAGGCAGGTAATTGAAGTTAAATTTCATTTGCATTGCGATAAAGTAGTCTTCGCGTTTTCGCGCTCCTTTTAAAGTCGAGTCCTCGGGGACTCGACGAGAGAGATTAGCACAGCTGAGCCCAGGTAATGCTACAGCGTCGAAGCGCTCCTGGCCAACCTAAGGTAAGCGAAGCGGTAAGTCGCTCACACGCGTTACGTGCGGCGCTCGCCAGCAGGTTACGCACAATTGTCTAATTATTATTAACAATATATGCACCCGGTTACAACTTTTCTTCCGTTAACTTTGTAGAGAAATGTTTTCGGAAAATAGTAAGCCTCGAAACACTACAATTGGTTAAGAAATAAAAAAAATGGGGATTAACTACATATTTTTTAAATTGGCAATATTTTCACTTGAGACGTCACGATTTTTTTTTCATATAATTAGGAACTACTATTAAGTACATTTCACAAGTTATATTATAGAGCCTTCATAAATTCTCATATAATTTGTTTGTTTTATATCCTATCTCTAGCAAAAGACTCTTCTTAATAAACGAGTTATTTAAAAACGAATTACGTCTAAATATAGGATTGCTTTAGACTAATAAAATAGTGTTAATGTTGTTAGTAAAAAATGTATTCGTTTATTAATATAAATAAAATGCACATATATATATATATATATATATATATATATATATTACTTAAGAGGTAACACCACTGTAAAATTTTCAAAAAATCGATCTTTTTTTTGCTTAAACGGTACTTTGGACCCTTCAAAATCATATCCAATTAGTTTTATACAGAAATAAAATTTGTAAGAGGTCCAATTCTTGATTTTGTCGCAGCGCCTCGGAGCGCGCCGTGAAAGCTGAATCAGCCAGCACGGCGCGCTCTGATTTATCCACTATGTAGTGCTCCTACCTGTCCAAATTCTATTGACGCCGTGCAAACGCTTTATTTTCTTTCCGTACATTTTCGTTCAAATATTAATAACGTGTTTTGTTATTGTAAAAGTTTTCGAATAATCAATATGAGTTTGAGAAAAGTCGTGTATTGTGACAAAAAACCGGCCAAGGAGGAAGGAGTAGTGCAAAAAGACCGAGAATATCAAACCGTCGGCCGCAAAACCGTTACGAGCTGGAGAAGCCAAGTCTGGAGAACGTTAGTACATCGGCTAAAAAATTATCAGATATAAACTTCGATGATTTTGAAGTAAATGAAGGTTTCAGTTACCGAATTCTGAATTTTGTAGCAGTGTTCTCCGCGATATCGCAAGCTCTTGTATGTAAAAAATGCAAATCCGATGTAACGTTCACCGAAACTGGAAAGCGAGGCTTGGGTTTGAAAATTGTGATTTCCTGTAAAAACTGTGATCAGATTACTATTCCTAGTTGTCCATTTATTGAGAAAGGATATGATATTAATCGCAGAATTGTTCTTGCCATGCGATTACTAGGAATAGGATTGAATGGCATTATAAAGTTTTGCGCCTTCATGGATCTCCCGCGGCCAATTTTTGAATCGTTTTACGATAGAGTTGTTAAAAAAATTGCCATTGAAGCAGAAGCTGTTTATAAGCTCAGTATGAAAACTGCAGCTAAAGAAAAACGAGAAAAAACTGACGATCCAAATGGCATTACTGTATTTGGTGATGGTTCGTGGAGGAAGCGTGGTTTTTCATCTCTTTACGGGTTTGTTTCACTTATCGGCTGGTATACTGGCAAAGTAGTCGATGTTTTGGTGAAATCTAAATATTGCAAAGCTTGCGAATTTTGGAAAACCAAAACTGACACCATCGAGTTCAAGGAGTGGAGCCAAACTCATATAGATGAATGCCAAGCGAACCATGGTCGGCTCCGCAGGAAAGATGGAAGTGGACGCCGTCATCGAAATGTTCCAGCGATTAGAATCTTTACACAATTTGAAGTACGCTAATTACGTGGGCGACGGAGATTCAAAAACCTTCAAAGGAATCATAGATTCTGAGCACTACGAAAAGTTCACCGTAAATAAAAAAGAATGTATCGATCATGTGCAGAAGTGGATGGGTTCTCGTCTCCGTAATTTGAAAAAACAAATAAAAGGACTTGGAGGAAAAGGCAAGCTTACTGGCAAGCTCATAGATGAGTTGACAATTTATTATGGTTTAGCAATTCGTAGGAATCATGATTCTGAGAAGAAAATGCGCAATGAAATCTACCCAACGCTGGACCACAAATTGTCTACTGATAATCAACCGAGACACGAAAGATGCCCGCGCGGAGATACTTCATGGTGCTATTGGCAAAAGGCTCAAGATACTGGAAAAGATTTTGTACATAAACCACCTCTCTCTGAAGAAGTTTATAAAGCGATTTCGCCAATTTATAAAGAGTTAAGCAGTGATGATCTACTTACGCGTTGCTTAGGCGGCTTCACACAAAATAGCAACGAAAGTTTCAATGCTACTGTTTGGTCTATGGCTCCAAAATCTTTCTCTAGTGTCAAACACTTGCTCTATACCGCAGTATATATGGCTGCAGGTATCTACAATGATGGCCTTTCAAGTGTCATGAAGCTGATGCAACACTTGGATTTAAACGTAAAAAACGTGAAAATTTTCGAAAAAAAATTTTTTTCGCATTTTTTTCACAATGATACCGCAAAGGTATCAACTTTTTACTATGATCAGAGGTGATCATGGCACTCAAACATTAAAAGGAATTTTTTTTCAGAAAAATTCATCGACGCGTTTTTTCAAAATGGCGGCGAGAATGAAAAAATTTTATATAAATCTTAATCTATTGTTTTCTTGAAAACTATAAACTTCAGAAAACAATTTCTAAGAACAAAAATGTCTTAAAATTAGTCAAAGAATACTCTCAAATTTTTACAGAATTTTTGGAGGCAATTTTTAATTTTTAAAAATTTTAAAAAATCCAATTTTTCAAAAATATTTAAAAAAATTTTGAAAAAACTTGAGAATGTTCCTTGACCAATTTTAAGACTTTTTTGTTCTTAAAAATTTTTTCGTAGTCTATAAATTAAAGTCTATAAATTTAGAGAAAAAACTTCTTTTGTGTCTAATCGAAATTTTGAGCTCAGATTCTGAAAGAGCATCAAATTTCGCGTAGGAATAGAGGTATTGCATTATTTTTTTGGTCTGATAACATAATAAATAAACACGTTGAAAAGTTAGTAAAAATTCTGATCACCTCGGCGTTAATGGGTTAATACAGTTTATAGACGTACACGTTCACTTAGATCCGCGTACGTGTGCAAACAGTGTTGAAAAGTTTTTCTTTGTATATTGTATTCGCTAGAATGGATGGCATACGTATACTATTCGGACAGTTATAGGTAGAGACAATGGTCGTCATAGTAAATACATGTGTATCTATAGCTATTGCGGCCACTTGTGCGAACGCTTGTTGTGAACGCTTGTATGGGCCCGCAATCAACATATTCGCTCACAGTATAGCTGATGGTGACATCTGAAGTTTGATGTATTTTCCATGAGCTACTACTCTTTTTCGCTACCATGGCGCTTCGATCGCTTCTTTTTATGCCGAAGTTCGCGTACTATTGGACGAAATTTCCACGAGCTCCGGATTTTTTCGCCACCTTGGGTACTTCGGTCAATTCCTTTATTCCCTCTAAGCGGACGCTCCCAGCCAATACGCACGTATAGCCTTATAGCATATTTTAAAATTCGAAGAATTCTTTGAATTCGGGAACATTCATTGACTTGTGTTTAAGGCATACTTTTACTCTAACCTCTTTGTTGGACTCTATTGAAATCTAATAGAGCCGTAAGTACAATGTTGAATTGAGAAAATGCAGAGGAAGAGCAATAAAAAAATAGGAATTAAACCAAAACCCATAAAATAAAACAAACATAAAATACCATAAAAACCATGAAACTGCACAAACCAATAAACTCCATCAAATCCATACAAATTATGATGCCCACAAACATCATAAAATCCATAAAAATCATAAACCCCATAAACATCTTAAACCCCATAATCCTCTCCAACCCATAAGACACATAAAACCCATAACCATTGTAAACTCCATAAATTCATAAACCCCATAAAACCCATAAACAACGTAAACTCCATAACCTCAGACATCCTATAAAAATCGTAAACCCCATAAACCCTAAGAACTAAAAGAACATAAAAATCATAAACCCCATAATACTTATAAACCCCATAAATGCATAAACCCTGTAAAAACAATAAACATAATAAACCCCATAAACCCCATAGATCCCTTGAAGCATAATAACTCCTAGACCACATAAATCCATTAATCCCAAAAACATATACCTCATCAAACCCATAACATCGTAAACCGCATAAACTCTTGAACCCTATAAAATTCATAAACATTGTAAAACCCATAAACCACATGAATTCCAAAAAACAGATAAAAATCATAAACGCCTTAAAGACCATAAACTTCATAAAAATCATAAACCCCATAAACTCTTGAACCCCAATAACCCTTAAAACCCAGAATCATCGTAAACCCTATAACCCCATAACGCTATAAACCCTACAAAAGCCATAAATCTATAAACATCTTAAACTTCATAAACTCCATCAAACCCATAAATATCGTAAACGGCGTAAACTTACGTAAAACCCATAAAACCCGTAAATATTGTAAACCTCATAACCTTATAAATCCGATAAAAGTCATAAAAATTGTAAACCTCATAAACCACAGGAACTTAAAAAAACAGATAAAAATAAGACACCGCATAAAACTTATAAACCCCATAAAACCGATCAACATCGTGAATCCTATAAACCCCTTGAACCCCAATAATCCATCAACTACATAAAACCCTTGAACGCAATAATCCATAAATCCCATAAAATCCTTAAACAACGTAAAACCTATAACCCCATTACCCGATCAGCCCCATAAAACCTGTAAACTCGTAAACGTCGTAAACCCTATACAGCCCATAAAACCCGAAAACACCATAAACCCCATGAACTGCAAGAATAACATAAAAATAGTAAACCGCATAAATCCCATAAACATTTCAAGACCCCTTAACATTATAAATTCCATAAAACCCATAAAAATCGTAAACCCCATAAATCCCATGAAACCTATAAACATCGTATACCCTATAACCCTATAACTCGATAAACCCCATAAACTAATTATCATCGTTAAATACATAAACCCCATGAAACCCATAAACATTGTAAACCCAGTAAAACCCGTCAACATTGTAAATTCCATACCCTCATAAAACTCATAAAAATGGTAAACCTTATAAACCCCATGAAATCCAAAAACAAATAAAAATCATAAACCCCATATAAATCATAATCATCGTAAACCGCAAAAACTCATAATCCGCATAAAACGCAAAAAAATCGTAAACCCCATAAACCCCAATAACCCATAAAAATCATAAACATCTTAAACCCCATAAACTCTATTAACCCCTTGAACATTATTAACCCATGAAACCCCATACACCCTTGAACCCCAATAGCCTATGAAACTCCATAATCCCTTGAACCCCAATAACCCTTAAACCCCATAAACATCGTACGCCCCATGACCTTCATTAATCCCATAAACATCACAAACAGCATAATCTCATGAAGTCCATAAAACCCATAAAAATCGTAAACCCTATAAAACCCATAAACCCATCAACATCATAAACCCCGTTATCCCCTTGAAACCCATAAACGTCGTAAACCCTATAGCCCCATAGCCCGATAAACACGATAAAACCCGTAATCCCATAAACATCGTAACGCCCTTAAACTCATAAACCCCATAAAACCCGTAATCCCATAAACATCGTAAAGCCCTTAAACTCATAAACCCCATAAAACCCGTAATCCCATAAACATCGTAAAGCCCTTAAACTCATAAACCCCATAAAACCCGTAATCCCATAAACATCGTAAAGCCCTTAAACTCATAAACCCCATAAAACCATAAGCCTTGTAAACCCCATAAATTAAAAATAATATCGACTATCAAAAAGCTCTCACTCGCTGCCCCTCGCTCGGGGTGATACACATGTAAAAGTAAAATGTAAGGGTACATCTAATTTTTTTCTACAAATAAATTTTTTGGTTTACACAGGAAATCAAAATTTTTACTCTTAAGATGCAGCAGAATTAATTTAATATAATATTTTTATTCGAATTTAAAAAACATGTTTGTTTAGTATTTACGCGTATTTTAGCGTTTCTGTCACCGAACTTATTCGTTTCAATACAAAAATAATAGGAACAACCCTAACACTGCATTAGAAAATTACTTAGTTATAATGACAAGATATAAATAAAAGCTAACAAGATTTATCCTTTTGAGCTATATCATGTAATGATAAACAATTTACTATTTAAACACTAATTTTTTCATTTATTATCCTTACACGATCGTGCACTGACACATACACTTTCATACACCCGCGCTGTCCGATATCCATCCATCCATATATCTATCTAGTTACTCATCCATCTATTCACCCAAGCATCTATTCATCTACATGTACATCAATCCATCCACCGATGCATTCATCCAACTACCTACGATCTCATTCATTCGCCCACGCGACTATTCACCCACCCACCCATACACTTTCATCCAACCATGCATTCGGACATTCACCTACGCATCCATATATCCACCCATTCATCCAGTCACCCACACATCCATCCATCCCTACACGCATTCACGCATTTATCCCTCCACTCACCTATTTATCCATCCACCTATACACTTCCATCAACCCATACATTTCCATTCCACCCTCTCATATACTTCCATCTAACTCTGCATTCTAACATCCATCCACCGATTCATCTATCCACTCACTCCAGTCGATTTGGTGAGCCTAATTCAGAAACTTCTAGTTTACTTATTATTATTGGAAATAACTGAGTTAAGCGCAAGTTGTTTTGATAGTGTGGAACTGTGATGCTGAATAAATGCGAGTCTTGGAACTTGACATTTTTATATAAATAATATATAGCATTTTATTTATAAACCTATACAAACACACATATATGACCGATTTCATCTCAAATCATGCAGGCCGACAGCACTTATTTCTCCGAATCAGCTCAAATTATAGTATATTATTCTACTCGGAAAATAAGCGTATACGTATTTTTTGATTTTTCGATAGCATCAAAATTGCATGTGTTATGCTTTTTTCAAAAATGACTCCTCAAATTTCGTTTCTCAAAAATCGAAAACTTTTTTCTTTTTAAATCGTTCTAATTCGTCTTTTTATGGATATTTGAAAATAATTCTGTACATATTCGATGCTGTTGGTGATACTCTTTCGATCTGCCAAGTTAAAAAATTTTTTTACAAAAAATCAAGGATGATATGGCATTTTTTATAAACAATGAAAAATGCTTTTTTCTCAAAAAAGCCATCTTTTTTTTGACTCAATTTTTTTTTATAGATAGCTAGTCTCAATACCTATATGGTCATATACATGACATTTGGAATATTTTTGTTTTTTAAGAGATATAAACGAAATAAGAAAAAAATTTTATGTACCCCTAAGTATAATGATTATACGTATATAGCAGAGCAAGAATCTGTGCATTAGGCGAATACGTGTACGATTATTTGTATATGTGTGTGTGTACACCATAGAGGAGTATAACGCATGGTACTAGAATTCTCCGCAAGGTGGCTAAAACTCATCTTTTGCTATCACGTAGATAATGTTAGTTATTTTAGCTGATTTAAGGAACCGGGTCTAGTTATCTTAATATATATAGTATTACTAATACATACTAAGATTTCTCTTGAATTATGGCTGAAATTTATTCAACAACGAGGCGCAAGTGTCTAAACTTTTTTGGATCACACAAAAAAAACGTATATGATGCCACTGTTAAATTTAGAAAATTGGAGAATTTAGCAGAACTTCTTCGACAAAGTTTTCCTAACAAAGCAGTGCAGAGTTCGGATTATGTATGCTTCAATTGTTATGAACGCGTTAAAAATATTGAACCAAAGGAAATAATTGATGCGATTCATTCAGACAATTATACTGACTTGGACAGTGATACTGAAGACCATGATTTTCGAGCTAGCACCCCAGAGCGGATTGAGCATTTAAACGAAACCTTAATTTCAAGTTCTTTTGGTAATGTTTCGCCACTTAAAAGGAAGAGAGGTATTGATGATTCATCTGTACAAAGATACATTATTAGAAAAAAATCAGAACTAGTATCTTCATTCTCATCTGCAACTAGCTCGAAATTGTCAGAAGCATACAATGTTTGCATTGATGAATCACATGATGATTTGACTCAATGCTTCTACAATGAATGGCTCAATAACTTGCGAGTAGCGCTTGAAAATTGTGACAGTATCAATGAGAAAATTAGAATTTTAACGTTGCTTCCTTCGCCATTAACAAAATCTAGTATTTTATCAGCATTTCCCGAAGTAGCTGTTTATATGATTGACAAAGCAAGAATGCTTGTAACAACTAAGGGAATATATTCTGAACCTGACGCGTATACTGGTCATCCATTGGACGAAAAGTCTACAAAAATTGCAATGGAATATTTTCTAAACGATGACTTTAACTGTACACGTCAAAGCCCTAATAAATGTGATGTTGTGACTGTTCAACAAAATGGAAAAAAAAAATAAAACGTTATTTGACACGCAGTTTAAAAGAGGCGTATAAACTATTCAAACAAGAAAACCCAGACATAAAAATCGGTATAACAAAGTTTTATACATTAAAACCAAAGTTTGTTATGTTGAGCCCGTCGAAGGAAGTGTGTCTGTGCATTTACTGTGCAAATTTTGATTTATACGTTAATAGTCTAAATAATTTCCTAGGAGGCAAACATTCAGACCTCGATAGAGTTCGTTCTACACTTTTATCGGCAATTGTTTGCTCCAATTTGTCCGATAAGTGTCTTTTTCAAGAATGTACTTTATGCCCAGGTTCTGAAAATATCAACCTAAGTTTGTTTGGATTAGAGACAACTAATGAACATGAGGAGATTGTTTTTGCTATGTGGGAAAATGGCCATCTTGTGAAGAAAAGATTAACAATCTCCAATTTTTTTAGCGATCTTTCTTCTTGGACAGTCAAAACAAGCGTTCATTTAAATATTAAAAATATACAAAGAAAAGCTATAAAAGAAGAGAAAGAAATAGCTGCAGCTAACTCAGGTCATCTAGTACTGCATGGTGATTTTGCTGAAAATTGGGCAGTGATTCACAGTAACCCTATTCAAGGTACTCACTGGGTTAATCAACAGGTCTCTATTTTCACAGCAGTTTGTTATCAAGGAAAACTAACAAAAACTTTTGCTGTCATCAGTGATGATAGAAAACACGATTCTGCCCATGCCTTGTTAGCAATGGAAAAAATAATTGATTCGATATATAATATAATAGTATAACAAATGGAGCAGCAAGCCACTTTAAAAATCGATTTCAATTGTATGAAATGAAAAATGCTTCCATCAATAAAAAATGTTTGTTTTCAGCTACAGGTCACGGGAAAGGTGCATGTGATGGTGTTGGCGGACTAGTCAAACACTATGCAACTAGACATAATCTTCAGAACAGTCATATTGAATCAATACAAGATGCCAATGCTTTTGTAACAAAAGTTCAATCTTATACTAATAATATTAAACTAATCTTACTACCAAAAGAAGATATTGAAGTTTTTAGACAAAATAAAATAAAAGAGTGGCTTAAGGCTTCTAAATATAACGGCATTCAGAAAACCCATGTATGGAAAGTAAATGTAGGTAAAAAGAAAAAATGTTATACAGGTCGAATTTCTCTTCATTCTTTAACAAAATTGTTAAATAAAGAGAAACAGAAGAATAAGAAAAACAACTCAAAGAATCGTGTTAGCAGGAAAGTTAGAAAAAGCAATAAAATGTCTAAAAATCGTAAAAAAGGGAAAAATACATAGGATTTTTTCTTGCACGACAGTGCTATGGGGGAACATAAAATTTTTTTCTTATTTCGTTTATATCTCTTAAAAAACAAAAATATTCCAAATGTCATGTATATGACCATATAGGTATTGAGACTAGCTATCTATAAAAAAAAATTGAGTCAAAAAAAAGATGGCTTTTTTGAGAAAAAAGCATTTTTCATTGTTTATCAAAAAGGCCATATCATCCTTGATTTTTTGTAAAAAAATTTGTTAACTTGGCAGATCGAAAGAGTATCACCAACAACATCGAATATGTACAGAATTATTTTCAAATATCCATAAAAAGACGAATTAGAACAATTTAAAAAGAAAAAAGTTTTCGATTTTTGAGAAACGAAATTTGAGGAGTCATTTTTGAAAAAAGCATAACACATGCAATTTTGATGCTTTTCGAAAAATCAAAAAATACGTATACGCTTATTTTCCGAGTAGAATAATATACTATAATTTCAGCTGATTCGGAGAGATAGGTGCTGTCGGCCCGCATGATTTGAGATGAAATCGGTCATATACTCATCCTATAATTTCCTTATGACTTTCTATCATTTAGGTACCTCGGGGAAAAATAAATAATTAAATAAAATAATAAAAGAGTATAATATTTAAATTAAATAATATTAACAAATTACGAATCCTTACAGTGGCGCTCGGACAGGTACTCGAGGTTTAAATAGAAAAAACCTAGTGATAGAAAACTGAGTATGAAGGAAAATTCGGAGAGTCGAAGCGTTGGAAAAATGTTCGCGCGTTTTCTGACAGGGAAGCCACGAGTGACCGTGCCAAGTAGGAGAGAGACGCTTAGCTCGCGTGAAGTGAACCGGCGGGTTCATTGTTTGTGGAGGGTTTTAGCAGTGCTTTGTTAATAATAATTTATTGTTAATTAATAGTAAATTAATGATAAAAAATAATTTATTGATAACCTCAGATCGCGAGGTCTATATAAGAAGAAATAAGTGATGTATGAAAACTGCAAAAATGAAGATTTTACTAATTATTTTGGCTAGTTGAATTATTATATAGGGCTAGTACAACAGATAAGTTATAATTATAAAAATAAATAACATAAATAAACATTTTAATACGGGAGAGAACAACATGTGTTGATTTCAACTTTCTGACATGATATTTTTTACTTTTTATTAAAAGTATCAAAGCATAAAGGGAATATCGACATTAATCATGTTGGACAGAATGTTTAAAATTCTAGATTATGAGTTAATAAAAAATATAATGTTAATTTAAGAGATGAAGCAAAATGAATTTTAGCACTAAAAATAAAGTTTAATTAAACACAAATAAGTGGAATAAAATAAATTAAGTTATATAAATAAACCAATTCGAAAAATGAATTAATAAATAAAGATAATTATTAAATAATAAATCTACAATAAATTGAAGAATAAAACAAGGGACTGCATTTTGGGTATTAATGCTCAAAAAGAGCTCGGATTTGTTATTGATATAAAAGGGGAGAAAATCTATTTAGAAGAAGAAAATTAAATTATTGATACACTTTCATATAAAAATAAGTATTTTCAGCCTATATGAACTTCGATATAGATATATAGAATCCATAGAGGATATCTATGTTGAAGATTTTGATAATTGGAGCGAGGTGGAGGGGAAGTGTATTGAAAGACGACGCAAACCTTCTCGAACCGCTATCAGAAATATTCACGAATAAATATATCACCCAAAAAGGGGGTAATTCGATGAATGAGAATTTTCAGGGTAAAAAAGACCTTTATGATATAACTTTGCAGGAAACTGAATAGAAATTCCGAAACTGCACAAGTAAAAACAAAAATACAATTAATAGGCTCAAAAACCTAGTATGGAAGTACAAAAAAGTTTTTTATAAAAAGCCAGGGCGCTTAAACTCTTTTGAGTATGATTTTAAAGTAAAAGATGACTCACCCTTTTATGTCAAATCTTATCCGATCCTTATAAATCACCGAGAAAAGGTGAGGGCGGAAATACACAAAATGTTAGAATGAAATACTATTAGATGATTATAAATTGCAAAAGAAGATAGAAATCATGGAAACTTCTAACATAAAGGATTTCAACAAAATGAGTGCTGAAAACATAATAAGGAAATTTAAATTCGGATGTTACGATGAAAATTCAAATTTATCTAGAGTAGAATATGCTACAAAATTGCTAAACTAAGCTAGAGGAATTGAATCGTACTATGAAAAAGATTTAATACTAAAATTAATAGGCCATTTTCCAATTAGTATTATGCAAGTAAGCAAAAGATAGAAGTTCGATCAAATTTTTTGAAATTTTTGTCAAATAAGACGATGAAAATCCGGTAAAAAGAAATTCAACATCAAGTACAATTGAAAATCAAAATATACAAATTGAAAATATTTCAGATGTTAAATGTCAAAATATTAATCACTGTTCTATACAAAATGAAATTAATCAAAGTTCAGAAGAATCTGATATTAAGTCAAGACAAATAAAAGAGGCTGCTTCAAATAAATATAAAATTGCTGCACCAATTTCTAAGGAGAAATGTCAAAAAATCCGATCAAATTCTTGAGAGAATTTAAGCGATATTTAAACCCCGAGGAAATAAGCCTATGTGAAATAAAATATGCCTTATCGAACTCATTTAAAGGTTCAGTTTCTTCGTGGTGGGATGTCATTAAAGACTCGGTGAAAAGTTTTGAAGATTTTGAAAGAGAATTTCGTGACAGATTTTGGAATGTGAATATCACAGATACTATTATGCGCAAAATTGAATTTGGCATCTATGTATCTAGTGTAAAAAAGTCGCGCTTAGAATACACCACAGATTTAATGAGCCAAGCTTTATATGTAGGAAAGCACACTGAAGAAGAGGTAATAAGGAAATTAACAGGCCATCATGATGTGGATATAAGGTTTGTGGTGAAATCTCAAAAAAATCAAGGACAGATCGACGTTCCTGAGCTTACTTGAGTGCAAAGATAAGGAAATGTACAGAGAAAAAGATGCTCGTGCTCGGGAAACTCAGAAAAACACAGGGATTTCGTATGAGAACCCGACGACTGATTTTCAAGGGGCAAATAATAAATATAATAATAATTCAATACAAGAAATTTCGGAAGGGGGGGACAGTGATTATAAAACAAATAATGAAATTGAAATTAATAGTATGAAGGGAACAGATACCAATATTTGGGATAGAGGCACAAAAAAGCGAAAATGCTTGTGAATCCTCGACGTTTACTAAAATAATTAAGGACACACTAAATGGAGAAAATTCCCGTGTGATTTCCAAAATAAATGAAGATCTCATTGAGAAAAAGTTAAGAAAGTTTCCAATTATTAAAAGTGGTTCGTCAAAAACTAAAACAAATCAGATACATAAATAAATGAAGATAATACTTCTAAACATGATGACGATACAATTACCGAAATAGAAGAAAATTCCTGGAAGAAAGGAAATAATGGAATCGGACCATTAAAGACTACTGATTTCAAAAACAAGTTAAATCACGAGGCATGCGCAGCTTTGTCTACGTGAAATATATGTTGCTTGGCATGTGCAGTTTTGCTATAGCAAATGTAAATAGTTCTAGTACAAATAAATTATTAGCCTACGAGATTTACAATAGAAGGAGACGAGGACGAGTTTTCAGTCACTTCAAGCAACAGATGACATCACGTAGGTGGTCAGTCGAACTATTGTGTGCAGTGTTACAGGTACGTTAGTGTAAAGGGCGCGATTTATTAAAAACGTTGCTAAAACGAATTAATAGTGTAAAGTGTAAATATATAGAAGTATAATAATAATGGCATATAATGAAAAGACATCTTATAAAGGACATTAAGTTGAAATATTACAAATGAGTATACTTAAGCAAATCATTTTTTATATAAAATAATGTATAAACGTTTCGGAAGCTAAATGAATTTCTATTTCCTTCACAAAGTGGAAAAATATAAATTTATTTAGGGGGACTATGTAACGGTCCATATTGGTATGGTATGAATATGGGTATATTTTAATTATTTATTTATTAGAATACTTTTACATACTAATGGTTTATTGATATATGCAAAGAATGAATGATAAGGATTGAAAATCGCGTTTGTGCGTTAGGCTGATATTCACGAAGCCAATCCAATGTTTACAGCTTAATAGCTCAAAAACTTACAGTCTGAAAAATATTATTTTGATGTCTAATTTGTTAATTACGGTGGCTCTACGCGTTTCAGAGAAAAAAAATTTGGTTTTAATAAAATTTATTATTTATTGTCTTCTATTTCTTTCTGTATGCATTGTAGAAGTTTTGTTGTTTCTTGTAATTTTGCAATTAAGATGTAAGGACTATTAGCAGAAATTTTGAAAATTTTTAATAGTTAATTATTTAAATAATATAATTTATTTAAAACCATTTCTCGAAGGATCGGATATATTTTCCAAGTAAGATATCGGTATGTTAAATGCAAAAACATTATTTTGCAATTTCTTTAATGTAATTTATTAGTTAACTAATTAATATCTTGAATAATAATTGTAATTTTTTAAATATTTTTCTTTGTGTTTTTGCAATTAAGGTCTAGGTGTTTCGGTTATAAATTTGACGTATGAATCTTCGTAAATGTTTAAACAATTTAATTTATTTATAACTATTTTCTAAAATGTCAGACATTTTTACAATGGAAGGTACATTGATCGGTTCACTTAATACTAAAACGTCGTTTTGCAAGTTCTTAATTATAAATTCTTAGTTAACTAATATACATTTCGAAAGTAATTATCAAGGTAATATCTTTTGATTGTCAATTTCTTAAATTAAATGTATATATTGCTACCAATGCAGAATATTAACTGAATTATGTGAATTATTTAAATAACTTAATTGTTTACGAAAATTTGTTAGGTAAATTTTTGTTCATATGGCTTTGGGGGATGCCATTTGTTATGTTTACATAGTTCTCTTAACAGAATAATTAGTTTAAGTTTATCGATACACTTATTTGCAAAGGTAATTTATGAAATAGCGATTTCTTTCCATAATAATCAAAAGAAGAGTAGTAGAGATGAATACACTCCGCAAAAAAATTAACACAAAACCTAATTCCGACTAAAAAAGGGCGCAAATTCGAAGATCGATATCTCAGGTAAAAAACGTCGTAAGGGTGTCAATTTTTTTTAAATTAAAGGTTGAAGTCTCTACTTTAAGATGGTGGAACTCGACTTTCGATTTGACGCAACCCCTACTTACGTGACCTTGAAATTCAAGGTCATTTTTTAAAGCTCAAAAATCGTAAACTTTCGCAGTGCGCCCGCGCGTGGGTGAGTTTTTTTCGATAATTCTGATCATTGCATCTTAAAGTACAACTCTTTACCTTTAATTTAAAAAAAATTGACCCGCTACGATATTTGAGACAATTTTATAGCGTTTTAAAAATTGTATTAAAAAAACGCGTTTTTTCGTGAAAAATTTGATAATTTCGATCCACCCTACGATTGAATCAGCGGTGTAGAATGACTCGACTTCGTAGATCGATATCTCAGGTTGAAAATGCCATATGTACGGGTCCGAATGTTATTTCTTGACTGATTCTGATCAAATCGAAATGGAAAACTCGTATCCGAGCGAAACGAATATTACCGTCGACTTTAGCGTTATCCAATAAGCACCACGAGGAGATAGTCGATCAGATTTAACTCAAACTAAATGTAAAAAACAAATTCTTAAAATTTGTATACGTTATTATTTTATAACTTTTATCTTACATCGAATATCTCTTAAAAAATAGGAAGTGTACAAATTTATCAAATTTGTCATCCGTTGCATATTGTTTCCTGAAATCAGTAATGTAAAAAAAAATTTTCAAGTCCATCTCTGACCGTGTCCAAATTTTAACGAATACGGTTCTTTATCAAATCTACCATTCTTTAAAAAATACCATTTTGCGAAATTGTAAAATTTTTTCAGTTTAGGGGTACGGGTTTTGATTCTTACGGCAGTATTTTAAAACTGTTCAAATCGATTTCTTGGCAATATAAAAATGCCTCCGTTGAATGAAGCAAGACGAATGAGGGTTCATTTTTCGACTGTTTCTCGAGTTCTGTCTCGATTCAATGAAACAGGTGCTTATCGCAGAAGGACGGGGAAGGTAGGAGACGCGTAACAAATGCTCGCGAGGACCGTCGTATAATACGAGCAACCTTACGTGAACCGGTAAGAAATGCGCAACAAATTCATAACGATGCCTTGCCACACAGGCAAATCAGTTTGCAAACAGTAAGGAGACGTCTTCACGAAGCAGGTTTAAGATCGCGAATTCGTGCTAGAGTACCCATTCTCACAGCAAGACATCGTAGATCTCATCTGCACTATGCTAAAACTCGTATTATACGACGGTCCTCGCGAGCATTTGTTACGCGTCTCCTACCTTCCCCGCCCTTCTGCGATAAGCACCTGTTTCATTGAATCGAGACAGAACTCGAGAAACAGTCGAAAAAGGAACCCCCATTCGTCTTCTTACCTCACGTCGACTAAGTCCAGCTTCAGAAAGTGCAACAATTTGCGCGGATTGAATTTCATTCAACGGAGGCATTTTTATTTTGCCAAGAAATCGATTTGAACACTTTTAAAATACTGCCGTAAGAATCAAAACCCGTACCCCTAAACTGAAAAAATTTTACAATTTCGCCAAATGGTATTTTTTAAAGAATAGTAGATTTGATAAAGAACCGTATTCGTTAAAATTTGGACACGGTCAGAGATGGACTTGAAAATTTTTTTTTACATTACTGATTTCAGGAAACAATATGCAACGGATGACAAATTTGATAAATTTGTACACTTCCTATTTTTTAAGAGATATTCGATGTAAGATAAAAGTTATAAAATAATAACGTATACAAATTTTAAGAATTTGTTTTTTACATTTAGTTTGAGTTAAATCTGATCGACTATCTCCTCGTGGTGCTTATTGGATAACGCTAAAGTCGACGGTAATATTCGTTTCGCTCGGATACGAGTTTTCCATTTCGATTTGATCAGAATCAGCCAAGAAATAACATTCGGACCCGTACATATGGCATTTTCAACCTGAGATATCGATCTACGAAGTCGAGTCATTCTACACCGCTGATTCAATCGTAGGGTGGATCGAAATTATCAAATTTTTCACGAAAAAACGCGTTTTTTTAATACAATTTTTAAAACGCTATAAAATTGTCTAAAATATCGTAGCGGGTCAATTTTTTTTAAATTATAGGTAAAGAGTTGTACTTTAAGATGCAATGATCAGAATTATCGAAAAAAACTCACCCACGCGCGGGCGCAATGCGAAAGTTTACGATTTTTGAGCTTTAAAAAATGACCTTGAATTTCAAGGTCACGTAAGTAGGGGTTGCGTCAAATCGAAAGTCGAGTTCCACCATCTTAAAGTAGAGACTTCAACCTTTAATTTAAAAAAAAATTGACACCCTTACGACGTTTTTTACCTGAGATATCGATCTTCGAATTTGCGCCCTTTTTTAGTCGGAATTAGGTGTTGCGTTAATTTTTTGCGGAGTGTATATATGTTTAAAATTTCTTGTTTGATTTAGTAATTCAGATTTGCAAATAAGAGTAAGGTTTCTAACTTTTTATATTCTGTGATAATTTAAGTAAAGAATTAAATCATTTATGAAATATTTGATTAGTTATTTTGCCAATTATGGTATCGGGTTGAAAGATGGTAATTTTTACTATTTAAATCATATATTGTTTTATCGTTTTACTATTTAAATCATATATTGTTTTATCGTTTTACTATTTAAATCATATATTGTTTTATCGTTTTACTATTTAAATCATATATTGTTTTATCGTTTTACTATTTAAATCATATATTGTTTTATCGTTTTACTATTTAAATCATATATATTGTGTAAAATAAAATAATTTTTGCTTCACTGTTGTATGGAATATATAGCAGTTTCTCGTTTGAGTTGGACTTATAGTAAAGTTGAAAGCTGAGGAATGCGTTTCATGATGTGGTGTCGAGTTGGGTTTATGCTGACTTTTCCATTTGATCTTGGCTTCTTTTCTTTTCGTCGGTAAGTTTTAACTTTTTTTGGTTGGTGATTTTTCAGTTAATTGTAGGATATGTATCGGTGTAAATTCTCTTGTAAAGTGTTGGATTAGGATCTAATTTCGTTTGTCTTTACGGTTTCTAATGGCGTATAGTGAGGCGCGTGTTTGGTCGAATCACTTACATTTCTATTACCGAGTGATTGGGAGACTACTTAAAGTAAAATCTGTTTGTGTTCGTAATAATATGGTTCGACATTATTATGGATATAACCGTTACGTGCGGTATGAACGAGTCGACGTAAGTAGCTTGTGGGGTTTAGGACCGGAGTATGTAATGAATGTAACTAGTCCTGGGTTAATCAAAAAAAATTCTTTGTTTTCTAGTTCAACCAGTGGGTTTTGGTTCGAATTTTCCGGAGACTAGACAGAATGATTAATGAGCGCCATCAGGTCGGATTCGAAGAGAGGGAGAGTGATGCTTGCTTCTTGAGGTCCTTGTTTCTCTATGTCGTGTATGTAGGGTATGTGCGGAGTTTTGAGGGTTCGATGGAATAATTTGTTTTTGTAAAGAGGAAAGAAATTGTAAAATAAATGAAGTACTATTAACGTTTATGTGCTATTTATTTAGAGTTATGTGATGTGGTGGTTAGTGTCGTTAATGAAAGGTGGTGTGTGACGGGTAGTTAAATGTATGGATAGAGTTCATAAGTTTCGTGTCAATAAAACGCTTTTATTGAGCGTGTTTGTTCCTTGAATGTTGGCTGGAGTGCTCTATCAGCGAGCGGTCGAACGCGCGAGCGAGTTCTTTGACGAACGTACGGGTGGCGTGTAAATGTTTATGGATGTGATTCGGAACGCTCTGTCGAGCGAGTATGGTGGACTTAAGTAGGCTATTCTACGGAATCATGAGCGCTGTAGTGTATGGGGGGCGTTCTATGGCAGTGGACGCTTTCTGATGTCGTGGTAAGTTTATTTGAATCTAGTCTTTTTATTTTACTAACTGTTCATTGAGTTTTAAGCGAATGTTATGCGTTGAGGGAGTAATTTGGGGTCATACGGGTGTATTATGATTTATGCTCATTCCGTCTAGAGGGGACAAATAATACACTGGATAATGAGCAAGTCAGGGCTGGTAAGTTCGAAACTGTGAATTGTTGAGGGAAAGTACGGTGCATATCTTGTATTTGAAGGGGGTTTCTATCTTCGCATTCGGGTTGTGGGGCGATGGTGGATGAAGGGTTTCTCTGCCAAGTATTGGGGACTCGTTCTTGACATAAATAAGTGATGGTGGGTTCATACGAGGGTGGTGCTGTAACAGGGATTGAGAAGCTGTAATCTCAGCCATTTCGAGGTCTGTGGTTGTTGAGGGGGTCTGAGTCGTTTTTTTCGACCTAATTTAGTAAAGAAGAAATAGGCTATAATCAATAAGAAAAAGTTCCAAGACAACCGGAAGCTATATAGATAGTATTTGTTTATTTTAATCTCCTTTGTTGAGCTATTTGTTTAAAGTAATTTTCTATCTGAGTTAAGGATATCGCATCGGCGCTATTTACCCAATTGCCAATTTCATTAGCGGTATTTTGATCTAGTTTAATGTCACTAGTGAAAGTATTATAAGTAGGTAGTAGAGCGGTTAAGGGGTGAATCTGCTTTAACGGCTTCAAAAAATCGATTTTTTTTGTCTTAAATCTATTCCAAAACTATCCAAGAATATGTCTTCTAAATTTCAGAGGCCAATTCGACATATTTCTGAAGCTAGAGCAGTTTTAGTGGCCGAGCATCGAGCAGGTGCGAATGCTCGGGCAGACCCGAGCGCGCGCGCTTCGCCCCTCGATGTATTCTATTATTCGACTATACTCGTATATACCTGAAAAGGTCCAACCGTCCTTTGAAACATTATTTGGAGTTTCTAGAAGGTCTGTGTTGAGTAGTAGTAGGGAGAACGGTATACAATATAACGGTATACTATAGCTCTCGGCATCGGCTTCTGCACTGCTGTTTGTAGCGTCAGCTTTCAGTTCCACTTGTGATTTTGCCGAGTACACATCGAAATGTTAAGCTACCCGAAAGGTGATCGATCTAAAAGACAGCGAGCTGCGGAACGCGAAAGCGGAAATTTCATAACAATCATTTTACAAGTGTTTCATCGGACAACGGAGACTTACATACGAGCCGCAGTGAGCAGAAGTTAACGACAGCAAGCAGCGATGATGTCATTATTCATTCTGCGCACTGCTACCGGATTATTGAATTTATATCTGTGTTTCTCGCCATTTTAATCGTTCAATTCGATTGTGTGGCGCCTAAGTCTGAAACATTTGAATTCCGGCTATAAAATCGTCGAAATTGCAGCATATATGGCTACAGGCATTTTTAACGAGGGCTACTCTGCTGTACTTTCCACCATGCAGCTCCTCAATATCATCATCGGGCAGCAGTGCAAAAATTTTGCTGACGCCGTTGATGCTGAGCGCATAATGCGGGAGAACCGGCGCGCATCATTTTCTAGCAAGAAAGCTCGTACAGCCCGAAGATTGGAAACCCTCAGCTAAAACGAATTTTTTGAAGAAGAGGAAGGACTAATGTATGGCCCAGGGATAGCTGATTAACCTCTAATTACTGAAAGTACCCAAAAACTTATATTTTTTTGGACCGAAAACTTTAAAGCGCGTTTTCTCGAGTTTTTATTTTTACGATTTTTAGAAAACGGTGCTGGTGATAGCAAAAAGAATATACGTCCGATCGAAAAAAATCAATGTGATCTAGCTTCAGTATTAAATTATCTTCTATTTGAACTAAAAAAGTTGGACAAAAGTATTATTTAAACTACTTTTTTTGCAACTTAAAGTGAATTTTTTTTTTCAAAAAAGTGAATTTTTTTTCAAACTTTGAAAAAGTTTGGAATTTGACAACTTCTTCGGTATTTTTTGAGTTCATATACAAAAGAATCTTGTAATGAAGGATCTACTAGGGTATAGGTTTTTAATCTTTTAGTAATTACAAGGTTAGAGAAACGGGGTCTGATGCTGAAGTAGCCGGTTTTATTGGTATAAATCGGGGCGAAAGTAGGGAGGAATTTATAATTGGATAGGCTGGTGTGATCTACAAGGAGGAATTCTAAGATAGTTGTTAGTCGGCCTTTCAGAGCGACTGCGTGAGTTTTTGCGTTTTAGTTTGTGTCCAGGATTGTGTGTATTGATCTGTAGTAAGACGTCTTTTAATTGCACATGAGTTAAGAGGAGGGGATGAAGGTTTCCTCTATTTTATAGTAATTTATCATATTTTCTAAGTCTAAGGTTAGTGTTATTCGCCGTTGTATATGGGCTATTCTTACTTCTCCGAGGTAAGGTTAAATACCTGGGTTATTTGGTAGGGATAGGATTTGATAGTTCGATTGGTTTCCCTGACCTAAAACTTGGCTTGCAAGAATTGTTACTACGATTATAGCCACACCGGAGGTTATCCGCGCCATGTTTGGTATTACTGAATGTGGAGTGACCTGTAACAGATTTAAGTAGGGCGGTGATTAACGCTAATCATGCATCTTTTAATTTTATCGAAGTGTTTCAGAATACGTTTCCCATATTTGATGATTCCACTAGAGCATTATTATTTTTGTATAGTTCTAATATTTAAAATTTCCCATTATAAAATGTATCTATCTTTCCAAATCTCGACTCTTTCAGGGCGTAGACTTCCATTCCAACTTCGAGATGTCGGGGACAGGCTTTCTTGTCGTAAGAGTGTTTGCTGTGGTGTTTAGAATCTACAAGATTATTGCGAGCTGTTTCTCTAATTTCTCGTAAACATTTCACTAGGTCGCATAAATAGGAATTTGTATATTTAATTAAACCTTTATTTAAAATAATAAAAAGCATCGCATACATTGTGATTTCCTAGGAACATTCTATGGAAATATGTTTTTAGTCGTGATAGATGCATATTCGAAATGGCCTGAAGTAATTAATTTTAAAAATAATACGAAAGCATATAGATTAGTAGAAGAATTTAAAGGGTTATTTTCACGTTACGGTTTGCCGGTGCATGTTGTTACAGACGGCGGACCACAATTTAGGGCTGAAAATTTTTTAGATTTTCTAAAACAAAACGGCGTAAATCATAGTTTTTCACCACCGTATCATCCAGCAACGAACGGCGCAGCGGAAAACTTTGCTGCGACATTTAAGAATAAAGTGACAAAAATTATTAAGGGGGAGAGACGCCCGAAAATGCGATAAATCTATTTTTATGTGATAATCGAAACATTGAACACTGAACGACAGGGAAAAGTCCTGCGCAACTAATGTACAAGCGTGATTTGTGCACACGATTTGATTTGTTAAGAACATGTGTAGCTTCGACCGTGGAACAAAGACAGCGAGCGCAAATTGTAGCGAGAGCAGGTAAACGCCAGAACATTGTAAGCGTTGGTGACTCGACAACCACGCCGTTAGAGGCGAAAAGCGCATAGCTGGAGAAATTGTACAAAAAGTATCTCCAGCAACGTATGTTGTTCGAGATGGTAATGAAATATTGCATAAGCGCCATATCGACCAAATTGTAAGTCGACGTAAAACGGATTTACCTGTTCGTCGTTCACCGCGGTTAGTTAAAGTTTAAAAAGGGGGAGAGTTGTGGTATATACACATTGATGCGTTAGGTGCGTACGTACGAAAGTATAGCAGACGACATATTATTCGATATTGTGAGGTAGTTCACAGCGACGCTGTGTGTACGGGTATGTGTGCGTATGTGTCTGTATGTGTGAGTATTGCGCGGAGCACACGGCAGCGAGCCGGCGACTCTTATGCCAGCAGCGGCACGAACAGCCACGCTAAGGCTACTTTGTATATAGACGTATACTGTAATACCAAATACATAGTTTCTAATACAGCATACTTTTACCTTAACCAGTGTCTCAGTAAATCATACCAAGATATTACACTCAACGATGCACACCGACGATAATCTAATGATCTATTAAGCCGAGCTTTTCGGTCAAGCCTTTTAACTTTATTTTTCCCAATGTCTTAGTGAGAATATCGGCAATCAGCTCTGCTGTTGGACAGTATTCACATTCTATTAGTTGTTGTTCCTTTATATCCTTTATGAAATGATACTTCGTATCGATGTGCTTGGCCCGGTGACTGAACTTTTATGGTCTATGAGCTTAAGACAGCTTTGATTGTCTTCATAGATCAATGTCTTTTCTTGCACTTTTCCTTCGAAATCTTTGAGTAAGCGACGAATCCAAATCCCTTTCTTAGTCGCTTCCGCAAGGGCAATATACTCGGCTTCTGTTGACGATAATGAAATGCATGGTTGTTTTCTACATGCCCAACTTATCGGCGAGCCAAAATAATGAAATAAATAGCCGCTGTTTTATTTTCTATCAATGCGCTTTTCAGCCGAATCTGCATCTGCATAGCCGATTAGCGCAGCAGCGCCGCCCTTTTGACCTAGACGCAGCTCGATATCCTTTGCAACTTTTAGGTAGCCGGCGACCCTTTTTGCCTCGTTCCAATTCCCGGTTTTTCTGACCTAATTACTTTCGGTACTTTATTGAACTGCGTTCTTGTCATTCACTTGAACTCCTTGATGAATCCTACTGTCTCATCCTTGTGACTCATCAGGTATAAGTGTGTGTATCTTAAGAAATCGTCGATGATTCTCAATATATACCTTTTTTGACCAGGGGTCGGCACTTGCATGGGGCCGCAAACATCTGTGTGTACAAAATCGAGGGGTGCATGAGTCGCCGTCTTCGACTCCTTTGGAAAAGGTCAATTGTCTCTCCGACAGCCCCTTAATTGCACTATTATAACGGTGTAATTCATAAAGGTCCGAGATTACCTTTTCTATAGACAGCACTTACTTGGCCTTTACGATGATACAGTTATCCCCCTCAAAGACAAGTTTATACCCTTCTGTGGTAAGCTTTCTTACGGATAATAAATTTGCTCTAACTGACTGTCTTCTACTAGGAGACCAATGGTGACTTGAGCCACTGCGTCCTTCGCAGTCCACGCATCAGTAACTGTAGTAGGCTTGGGATCCTTACTAACCTCCCACAACTTGTCCTTCATCAACATGAGCTTCACTTTATAGCTCCATGTTCAGTAGTTTTCACTGTTGAGTTTTTGAACGACACAACGAACATCATCTGACATTTTCACACGAAAAAAAAACTCACCTTACTTCAGTTCACTTTCAGTTCTGCACAAATAATGTTCTTAAACTATCCTGTATGTGTTATTCACTTTTATTTTCTTTTTAACTGTAACACACTAGAGCCTGGGCTCATAACCTGTTGGATAGGTGCAAGAACTATATATATAACACAATGAGTCTATTTGTCTATTATTCGATACACTGAAGTCACTTATAAGCACAATAAATATATCTCGTGGGTGGTTTGCTCGACTCGGCGATCTGACACGGAATGAAGCACTGGACCTTGTGCGTGTGTCTGCTGGGGTCCGTTGTTCGTCGGGCGGGTGCAATAAAATTGCAGGTCAGAAAAACCCTCTCCCGCTTTTCATCAGCTGAGAGCTTAATGTGCACGTCGTTGAATGTATACTCCAACAGAATTATAGTTTTCATTTGAAACTCATCGGGCACTTGGTGAGGGCTTCGGGCGATGCGTCCATATACGATTTCGTAAGGAGTATAGCCTGTAAATGTATGAATTCAAGTATTGTATTCGTGAATGGCAAACGAAATTACTCGATCCCAATCGGTTTTGTTGGTGACTTTGATTCGAATGAAATCATTTAACATAGCATGACTTCTTTCTAGAGAACTATTAGACTAAGGATGATATGCTGTGGTAGTCGCCAGTTGGAATTCGAATATTTCGGATAATTCTTTTAGTAATTTGTTTTTGAAGCTAGTGCCGCGGTAGCTTAATATTATTTTCGGGGTTCCAAAAGGGGCTATGAAATAGTGGGCGATGAAATCGGCTATGGTTATGGCTTTTATGTCTGGTAATGGTACAACAATAGAGTACTTGGATATTAAGCATTGAATGGTGAGTACATGTATGTTACCCGCTGTTGTTTTGGAGAAAAGTCCCACTGTATCGACGGCGAGTTTTGTGAATATTTCGGCGGGTGTATAGATAATTATCATAGGTTAACGAGTTTATATGCGAACTAACTTTTATTCTTGACATACCTTACATCAACGAATATAGTCCTCTACTTCGCTTTTTATTTCAGTCCATTGATAACGTTCGCCATACGGCGGTATGTTTTTCCTACCCTTCGGTGTCCACCAAATAGACTGCAATGATAGTCTTGTAGAATTGTACCTCGGATATTTGGTGGGAGAATGGTGCATTCTCCATAGAAAATGGTCATGAGAATATTCAAGGATTGTAATACATCACTGAAGAATTCTATTAATGTTGCTCTGGGTAGGCTGCCAGTTACTTCTCCTTTTTGTGCCATTCTGAATGAGTTGATTTCTTTTTCTTTTATTATATCGGCTAAAGTTTCGATGCGCTCTGTTAGGTTAGATGGTAGGATGACGTCTCCCTCTTTTTGTGCGACTATTAAGCTAAAAACGTAACGTTTCCGATTTATAGTTATTAATACGTCGCCTACTTCTGGTTTCACTTTCGCTAATTCAATTGAGTGAATAGGGTTTATATCCGCTAATAATTTGGTATTGGCTGATGACGGGGCGAGATCAGCGGTGAATAGGTGAACTAAGTTATCTTTTAAATAGGTTAAAGATTCTCACCTACTGTAAGGGTACCAGGGCGGTGATGTTGATTATGGACGCTATCAGAGTCTTAGAGTGGTCATTATGGTCGAAGGTCGTAGTTGGGAGCGGAGGTTGAGGCGGAAGATTGTCTGTTAATGCGTTTGAAAAGGTATCTATGGAGAGTGGTTGGGTGCTCTCAACAGCGAGCGACGATAAGTGCTTGTGGGCTAGCGGTGCAGAGCGCTGTATGTCTAAAGATGGAGAGCGCTTGTAAGCGAGCGTCTGACAGTTGGTAGAACTCTTTGGTTCGGTTATTGTTGAATAGGGATTATTCGATGAATCTTCTTCATCGGTCTCTTCTTCGCTAACCACTTGGTGGACGGTAGATAAATGTTGCCAATTCTGAATAGGTTTATTCGTAGTTTAAATCTGTCCAGGAGGCTTGAGTTTTTGGACGTTATATGTGATGATTGATAGTCTCCTATCCAAGTATTGATATCTTCATCGGGGACGGGTTCTTTTGCAGTGCTAACTGGACACGAGTTAGCTGGTATTTCTATGGATATAATGGGGCCTTCGCCATCTATCCAATCAAAATCCTGTTCTTCGGACTCTTCTGCATGGGTAACATTTTGGTCTGGGTTTGGAGATCTTCGGCTTGCGTTTCAATAGAAGGTTGGTAAAATGTTTGTATTTTTGAATTTCACCAATATCGCTTTTCCCAGTCTCTTTTCTGAGGTCGGAAATCGTGCTAATCACAGTTTTTCGTCGCTTGGTTTAACCTTTGACGCCGGAGACTTCAACGGGCTGTCGAGGACGTTGCAGGGCTTCCAGATCTCCTCGTCTCCCGATCGACAAGAGGGGCTGATGGTCACCTTCACACTTCCAGTCAACAAATAGCAGGTGTAAAGTGATACAAGAAATATTTATAATCTCCCGTGTCGGGTGAGAAGGCGGTGTACGTCAGTCTCTTTCGTCCAACGGAAGACGGACGAGTTTCGGTGTCTCTGTCCTGGTTGTGGAAGCGAAGAGTACTGAGTCCGCGCCTCGTCCTCGCTCGAAGTCTTCAGAGAGGTATTAGCTAATAATTCGGCATTCGCTTGCTTATTGAATATAGAAGCATATGTGCATAAATGTATAAGTTTTATACTTGTATGCACATATGCATATACATTTATAATTCTTTTAATATAATTTAGAATGTATCTATATCTATTTTAAGGGTATGGAAGCCCATGTACGTACATGTATAAAAATTATACATGTAGGTATACTCGCTTATATATATATATATATATATATATATATATATATATATATATATATATAATGATATTTTATTGTATAATGTATGGTGATAACGGGATGTCACATACAAGTATATTCCTGTAAAGTTTTAGGGAATAAGACGGTTTGTTTTCTGAAAAAAAAATGCATTTTTTTGGACAACGATAACTTGAGTAATATTTTATATAATGCTTTGAAGTTTTCAGAGAATATTTGTTAGGTGTCAGGTTATTGGTTGAATATTTTGAGCCGATTTCGTTCATAATCTTCTGAGACATTGTATTGCACAAAAAAAAATTGGAAATATAATGTTATATTAACAATATTATTATTTTTTGTTTTTTTTTTAAATTATATAATAATGACATAATTTATTTTGGCAATAATGAATATTTATCTATCTATAATAGATCATAGAAAAATTATAATTTTTATACTATTTTGATGATGGAATTTGTAATCTTGTAATGTTAAATACTAGTAAAATTTTTAAATAAGTGATTTTAATAAATGATGCGGTTTTGTGTCTTATGCATTTTTTTCAATGAAAAAAAGAAAACAATATTTCAATCTTTTATAGGTATAGGTTATATTTGACTTTATGGATAAAAATAGATTTGAGAATCAATGGTACATTGCTGACCAAAGTTCCTTGTATACGATATATACTATAATATGTTTATTGAAAACTATTCATTTTTCAGTAGGGAACAAATCTCTAAATGAAAATAGTTAGACAGGAAAATAACCATGATGGGTGATAGTGCGCAGCTCTTCCTTATTTATATAATAATATTATTTAAAATTTTTTTGAGAAAGCATAGTGTCAAAGCAGTTGGCAACGTTTTTTTATATACTGTTCGACATTTGGAAAAGCAATTTCCTGCAATTAAGGTGGGTTTCTGGTGAAATCGATTTTTTTTCCTCAGCACCTATTCATCTGAATTTTGGGCCTGATTATCTATATGCAAAAATAATATTTTACACAAATTTTCAGCCCAGATCAGCAATTATTCACTTAAAAAATCCAGAGAAAGCAGAATTTTTTTTAAAACTAGCTATATTGCAAAAGGATCCTGCGCAACCCATCTTCATATCAGGGTTCGAAAAAATGTGAGCATATTCCATGACACAATGACAAAGCATGATATAGAGAAGATTTTTAAATTTACTTAAAGTTACTTAGACATAAGTATGTCCTTTAAACCGAAAAAATTTATAATAAAATTTGTTAAATAACAATAAATTTTGATAAAACTGATTCTTACACTAAGATTGTGGGACCTAAAATCAAATTGTGATTCCTATTACTTTTTCGTACAATCACAAGGAATATGCTCAAATTTTTTGGAAGCATAACATCAAGATGGGTTGCGCAGGATTCAATTTGAATCATAAAAAACATAAATCGGAGAAAATGAAATTTTAGTAAAAAATTAATGAAAAGTAATCATATTTACAGCCTTAGGATTTCTCCAGATAATTTATTTTGGGTTTGACACTATATACTATCAATATAGTGTACTTAAACTTTAAGTTTATGTTTTATTTGAGTATTTGTGGTATGTGCAAATACTAAAATCATGTTTATTGCTGAAGTTAATTTAAAACATGAGTCTATTAAAATACAGGTATGCCTAAAATACTCTTATGAATCAATTAATATAATTTAATTCTTGTTTTCCATAATAATATGTTACAAAAAGCTATTATGTTTGAATCTGAAAAGAAATTATATTCGGAATTATGTTAGAAATATAACAGAATATTATGCGTATAACATCAAATTATACGTATTATGACAAGTATTGATTATAATAATTTACTAACTCAGTTTAAATGTTTAAACCTTTATACGGCATTTTATTAGACTTAAGCTTGACTCATTATTGTGTAGAAAAGTGACTCTTCTACATGGTTTCTAGTCAGTCTGAAAATAGAAAGTACCACAAAGAAAAATACTTAAAATTATACAGTCAATCTAAAGAATGAAATATCTTATCTGATTATTATAATACACGTATGACACATGCAGATATTTTCAAGCACATGTTTACAATGTTACTGAAAGAATGACGGCTGTTAGGTACTACACCAGCACACTGTGTAGTCATCTGCCGTTGGGATGTTTGCGCCGCGGTCGGTAAGGCAATGACTGCAGCAAGCTGCAGACATTAACCAACCAACAAATGACTTATACCAACAAATTAATAATTCATATTATTATTCAGCATGTACTTAAATGTATATATTCATAATAACTCGAAAAACACAATTCGAAATAAGAAAAATGAAAACTAACAAAACTATCGATTTTCTGTGTTTTATAATCTACAAAAGTATCGTAGGACCTCGAGAAAAACGGTACCGCAGAAAATAAACTTGGTATAGGTTTCTACATACAGTTAAGAGTATTGTTTAACAAACAAATCTTTTTCGACTTTTTGGTAAAAAAATACCAGAATCCTACCTTAATCAATTAAGCTGACACTTCGTTTTTTTTTTATAAACGAAGTCAACAATTTGGTAAATATATGAACAATTAAATAGTTAAATAATAATAGCAGCAAATCAGAATAGCTTCACTGTTCTACACCCACATCTATATGTAGAAAACCAACGTTTTATTAAATTATTTTTCTTATATAGGTGACCTTTACGATACATCGTAATTATTGAAAATTATTTTTCTAGTCCACTCGTAAGTTCATGTAGGTCCGACGGACATACAATATTATAAGCGAACATATATTTTCAACCTGTGTGCGTAAGAAATAATAAGCGTCCGTTACGAGAATTGCTTTGATAATATGTACAACTATTTTCAGTAATACTTTTAAATCTAAACAACAATCATATATTTATTCACAAACAAGAATTTAATTAGTAAGTTCTATTAAAATATTTTCTTATTTAAACCTAAATCATAATAAACTTTTACCAATTGTTTTGCATCATTTTGGATAAACACCATTCACCATCCGCCATCTTTCTCTTATTACTGAAGAATCAATTGTATTATTTGTACTGTATCGTATGTGTTAAATTCTGTGAATAATTAAAGTGAGCATATCGTTAGCATCAAGTAGCTTCGTCATGGATCCGATAGAACTATTCGAGTGCGTTATGCACATGCATGAGGACGTAGTATCCTATACGCTGATAAATCTCAACTTAAATTCGAAGGGACATCGTACGAAAAATCTGGAAGACTGTATAGATGCATAGTTAGTCGCAGTATGACAGATGATTTCACGCATAATCCATACATAAGCGATCGTGAAAAATTAGAACGGCACAGGGAAAAGTTACGATCAATGTTTTTATATAGCTTTTCGGTTAAATTCATAAATCACGCGATGACCAAGGCGAATTAAGCTGCAATGAGATAGTATCCAGAATCTTTATTAGACGAGATGCATGCGGACCAAATTGAAATAAATATGTTCTTTACAGCATCCCAAGGCAATGTTGCAGTCACCTCGGTCTTACTTCGGCCGAGTGCAAAGCCAGCATCGGGAAATTACCATCGTTGATACAAGACTCACTAGTCGACGCTATACAAGAGCAAATTCTATCCTTCGGATGATATTCGCATATGGAGTATACATACTGCACGCGACTAAACTCCGGCCTTGCACTCCGATGGCAAAATTGGCACAAGAGAGTATCGGTCTGTCTGAAAGCAGTCTTTCCACTGCGGAAAACAGCCAGGAAATTTTGGAAACAGAAGCCGATAAAGTGACCAATATATGTCCGTATAGCAAGTCACAGACACAGGTCGACTTACCAAATTCGCAAATTGCAGCGATCGCGCAGAGTGCGCCACATAGTGTCATAAATGTACCGACAGCGCAAGAAAATATTGACATACGGCGTGAAGCATCTACAATTAAAAGGGGTTGCAACGCCAATAATTTGAAATTGTTCATAAGCGGTCCAGGATTTTCATCAGTCGTAAATCTGCACGATTGTTTACAATCCGAAGGGACGGCAAATTCTCACGTTCCGAATCAAGACGCCCGTGCTCAACTTTCGAACGAATCGGACCGCTGGACAACTACAGCAAGTTGAACGACAGAAAATTCAGATGACTGGACAGAGCCGACTAATACGGACGATAAGCTTACGGAAGCGGCTTCGTATAGCTTCGTTATCAAAGAGAGTCGAGTGCAAAGTTTGGAGAACAATCGACATTTATGGGCTTATTCTCGATCGAACGACAGAATAAATTCTCCCAAGTCAGATCAATTCAGCCGAGTGGAAGCTTGTACACAATCGGATGACCTGATGGAGGTGCAACCTTAAATTAGCATACAGCACGAAAGCGGAGCAATCTTTACAGCGACGACACTCCCAGCATGCAGAATGTACGAGGGTAGTTCAATAAGTCTTTAGAATGACCAACAGATGGCGCACGAATCGCTCCAAATCATCTGTTTTCAGTCAGCACCACTCCCGACTAGATATATGGTGCAGTCACAGTCCACATCTTCTGAGTTTACGTGTTTTTATAACCAATTGAAAAAAAAAAAATTGCTTGTTAAGAAAAATGGAAAAAGCGAGTTCAGAGCGGTAATTAAACATTTTCATTTAAAGGGTTTAACTCCATCTGAGATAAAAAATGAATTGGACTCAGTTCATGGCACATCTGCCCCTGCCTTAGCAACGGTTTATAACTGGGTAAATGAATTTAAGCGTGGTCGTACATCAATAAGTGACGAACCACGTTCAGGAAGGCCCGTAGAAGCAACTACTCCCGAAATCATCAATAAAATCCACGATATGGTGTTGAAGGATAGAAGATTAAAAGTGCGTGAGTTAGCTGAGTCCACAAGGATATCCATAGGTGCAGTTGTTTCAATTCTACATGAAAAATTAGGCATGAAAAAGCTATCGGCAAGATGGGTGCCGCGTTTGCTCTCAGCTGAGAATAAACGCAATAGAGTGGTCGCCTCTGAGGCTCTTTTGGCGCGCATAAGTCGGAATCCTGAGGAATTTTTTCGTCGATTTGTGACTGTGGATGAAACATGGATACACCACTACACTCCTGAGACAAAGGAACAATCCAAACAGTGGATTTCCACAGGCGAACCAGCTCCAAAGAAGGTAAAGACCGTAAAGTCAGCTGGTAAGGTTATGGCTACAGTTTTTTGGAATGCACGTGGAATTATACTTATTGACTACTTGGAAAAGGGTAAAACAATTACTGGTGAGTATTATGCATCATTATTAGAGCAGCTGAAAGAAGAAATTAAAAAAAAAGACCACATTTGGCGAGAAAAAAAATTCTCTTTCATCACGACAACGCCCAAGTTCACACATGCTTCGTTTCAATGGCTAAAATTGAAGAACTAAAATTCGAATTGGTCGAACACCCACCGTATTCACCAGATTTAGCCCCCAGTGACTTTTTCTTATTTCCAAACTTGAAAAAATGGCTCGGTGGACAGAGATTTACGGACAACGAAGACGTCATTGCCTCTGTAAGTGCTTATTTTGAGAAACTTCCGAAAACGCACTTTTCTGAAGGATTAAAAAAACTTAAAATGCGATTAACCAAGTGTATAGAGCTCCAAGGAGATTATGTTGAAAAATAAAAAAAAATTTACCCAAAAAAAATTGTTTTTATACTTTATTCTAAAGACTTATTGAACTACCCTCGTAATTGCCAGTGTCATTCGGCAGAGGTTACCTCGAGTAATAAACGAATATGCGAACACCAAGCCGATATGAAAACACTGCTTGAGAAAATTGAAGCAATCGAAAGAGCAGTCAAGTCTTTAATTCAATCAGGAAATGATAAAACTCTACCGAGATGTAAGTCCCGAGATGACAGCGGCAATAACACGAAGGCCAATTGGGCCGCAAAGAGTTGTCAAGATTTTTATCGTGCGAATATAATGCACGGTGTGGGCAGTTCCGGCGAACCCCAGAGCGGTGTGAATAACTATGCACGGGATTACAGTGCGAACAGCCCAGAGGCGGGCAGTGATAACGTGCTGCGTGGCAGTAAAAAACGGCGTAAGAAGAACTGAAATCTCTGGAAAAGCGATGTAGCCACTCTTAAATCGAACGACGGGGGTAATGCTGACACTCCCCCCCCCCCCCCCCCCCCCCCCCAGGAATTCGCTGCAACCACATAAGCCGCGTAGTCTCAAATATATCACCCCAGGTAAGGCCAAATCGCAATTTGAGGTAGGGTCAAATCAACGTCGAATAATTGCGTGGTGCATAAGGAGCTCAACAGTAAGCTCCAACACACCAAGAGCAAGAATGTTCTTGCGGCCGGCCCATTCAACTCGCAAATGTGTGAGTAGGGCATTAACGTAGGTAGTACGCCGTGTAGCGTCTCCAAAAGCGCTTTTATTTTCTCCTTCAGATGTAGGAACTGTGACGTTGCCGGACATCGCTCACCCGAGATGATTTTGAGGGATTTTTTTACATAGGAAGGACTTATTTAGATGTGATTTTGTGTAAATACATCCCCGAAATAAGTGAATTGGTTGAAAATTTTTTGAGTTATCTTTCCTGCGAATTTAAGGAAAGTCATTTTGAGACAAACGCGTTTAAACTTTTCGGTTGTAAAAATTCTAAGTTTTCGGATACTTACATGTGTGCAATGCTAACCTGTGATTCCAGTGCTATATAACAGACATTCACAATCATCAAAGAACTACTGTAGTTTGATTTACTCGAGATTTCGAGCAGTTTGAGCTTCTTTGATCCTGTTATGGCTGCGTCGCTCCAGTCAATACAGCTGCGCTGCGTCATACGCGTCTATATAATTTTTGCACTGCACATCGATTTTCAATTCCAACAGTTCCATTATTTTGAGGATAGCAAAATATCCTTTATTTGAAGTCCGCAGCAGCTATATATACCACGATTTCAATAGTCCCCAAGCCGGAATTGAGGTACTTTGATGGCAAACACCAAATAGTGCTTTTAAGAAGGGATCCTGTCGTAGGAGGTCCAAAAAAACGATTTTTTCATTGTTTATATCGACACCTAAGATATTCAAGAATATATACACAAAGTTACAGAGTCCAATTGTATATATTTCCGAAGAAATAGAGCCGAAAGCAGAGGGGCGTCGAGCAGGTATGCAAGCGCTCGGCCAGACTCGAGCGCGCGATCCGACCTTCGATTTTCTACTCCGAATTTTATACCCGAAAAGGTTCAACGGTTTTTCAAAACAATATTTAGAGTTTGCAGTAGTATCGTGTTAAGCCAAAATAAGGTTTATTGAAGTATAAAGGTGTATAATACCTCTCTGTATACGTGTTTCTACGTTGCTGCTTCTAGCATCTACGGTTAGTTTTGTTCTAATTTTCGACGAGTACACGTTGTAAGAATATCAGGGCAAGTTATCAGAAAGGTGAAAAATCGACCTCCGAACATGTTTTGATGCCGCGTAAACGTAAATTTCACGGTAATCGATTCACAACTCGATCAGACGATGAAGATCTGGATACAAGCAGTAGTGCGAGAAAATTGTCAACTGCGAACACCGAAGATACAATTGTAAATTCACTTCATTGTTATAGAATTATTTAATTTTTCACAGTTTTTCATGCGATTACTGATATTGTAATCTGCAGATCATGCAAACAAAACGTACCATTTGCAGATAGTGGACATCGCGGCTTAGATTTTAAAATTGGTATATCATGTATGCGCGGTCGAATAGAAATCAATTCACGATCGTTGATAAATACCGGTTGCAAAATAAATAGACGGATCGTGTTCGATATGAGGTTTCTTGGTATTGGACGAGAAGGCATAAATAAGTTTTGTAGTCTCATGGATCTGTGTCAAGATTTGTCGAAATCAACGTACGTTAAGATAGTGCAGCATTTTCACTCAGCGTCGGAATCGATGTTCAAAATTGTCAGTAAGAAAGCTGTCAAAGAGGAGCGAGAAAGAATATGTAAAATGGGAGAACTGAAACTTATTTTAAAGTATCCGGTGATGGATCATGGAAAAAACGTGGCTTTACTTCATTGTACGGTTTAATAACTTTCATTGCATACTACTGTGGCAAAGTAGTCGACCACATCGTGAAAAGTTTATACTATTACTCTTGAACCCTAAAAAAGACAACAATAGACGACGACGACTTTGAATAATGGTATGAAGAACGCACCGAATTATGCTCCTCAAATCACGAAGATTCAGCAGGGACGATGGAGGTGGATTCTATCATGGAAATGTTTTCGAGATCCGAAGAAAAATTTGGCGTGAAATATACAAATTACATCGGCGATGGCGATTCTAAAACTTTTGCGGGTATTCTGAAGATTTATACATATTGTGACGATTGCCCTGTTACAAAAAATGAGTACGTGGGATACGTACAAAAACGTATGGATACGCAACTCCGAAATAAAAAGAAGCAAGAGAATATCGGAGGTAAGAAACGCCTGACGGAAAGTCTCATTAAGAAGCTAACGATCTATTATGGCTTGGCAATTAGAAGAAATATTAATTCTGAGCAAGAGATGAATTCATGAATCAACTGGAATCTTTTAAGCGTCCTGCTTGATTGATCGACGAAAATGTTGAGGAACACATTTTCCCAATCTATGAAGAACTTTTAACGCGATGCTTAGGCGGTCATTTGCAAAATTCCATCCGAAACATCTGCATTCTGGCCAAAAAGTCATTGAAATTGCCGCCTACATGGTTGTAGGTATGTTAAATGAAGGGCATTCTGTGGTTTTAAGTACCATGCAGTTGCTGAATTTGAGCATTGGTTAGCAGTGCAAAACTTTTGCTGATAACGCTAACGCGCAACGGCTCGAGAGGGAAAACAGACGCTACTCATTATCCAACAAGGAAGCTCGTATGGCTTGTAAACTCGAGAAAATGCATCAAAATGAGTTTTTTGAGGAAGCTGAAGGTCAATTATATGGACCAGGAATAGCTAATTAGCGGATTATTAGTGTAACTAATCGAAAATTAATATCTTTTCTTATCGAAAACTTTGAAGCGCGTTTTCTCCGGTTTTCATTTTTACGATTTCTCTAAAGTGGCACCCGAACGTTCGTAATCTGTTTTAGATAATTATTTCAATTTTATTAAACAATTAAAACCACAACGAATGTAAAAAAGAATAACATCCGCTTTTAAGTTTCTTTTCGATTGATTATATGAATTAAATTTCATATATAGTTCTCGCTTGAAATATAGAGAAAATCTAATACAAAGTTTACAAATTTTCTATAATATCGTAGTAGTAAAATGTTTTACAAGTTATTCTTATTAAATTCATATATTTATAAAATAAAAATCAATACTTTATAAGAAATTTATTAGTTATCGATTAATATTAATCATCTACTAAATAAAGTGCATAGATGAACTTAGAGAAAGATAGATGAGTTTCTCGCGCCTACCACACACACACATAAAAGGAGAAGCTGCACCGGGCTATAAATTTTAATTAGGATGGGACATTCGTGCAAGCAAATAATACATACAGGCAAGATAACGTGGAAACAGACTGACTTGTAAGGAGTTGCGGGACTCACTTTTTTGCTTCACTTCGCCTCATGCGTGACAATTGCAGCTACTAGAAGCCTTATCTCGACTATAGCAGGAGCAGTAGGAGTACGTAGGACGGAGCGGATAAAATTGCAAGGTCGATATAGAACCCCGGTGACATTTTTCGCCCTTTTTGATCTAGCTGAGGACCATAGACGCTGCGGAAATAAGGAAGAATGGTAGCCCTTACTTTCCCGTCTTTCCTGACAGGATAGGATTTCCCCGGAAAATCCGAAACTGTCACATATAACTGAAGATAGCAGTGCCGTATATTTGTACTCAACACGTATACTGATTATTTTCCTCTCTCTCCGCGTATTTAGTTTCTTTTTTTATTGTTTTGTTATATATGTATGCGTTGAAACGAAGTTATATATATATATATATATATATATATATATATATTATATATATATATATATATATATATATAACTTCGTTTCAACACATACATATAAATTTGTAACTTATATTTATTACACATAAAATAAAATTAGATATATATATACAGGGTATATCAAAAGTACCGGAACGGCAAGATAACTAGGGGGGGGGGGGGAGCATTTTAAAGAAAAATGTTAAATATAAAAGTTTCAGGATTTTCCCTGGCTATATAATGATAACCTTGACCTTGATCTAGAGCTTGACATTTAAGGTTATTTCAAGGTCAAATTCGATTTTTCGAATGGGACCCCATAATTTTGACGCCGGAAATGAAAAGAGCGGAAAATTCTACGTTCAGATATGACTTTAAATAACCCCTCCCCTTTGACCTTGGGGTCCCCCGCAATGTCAAACTACAAGAAATTTGCAATAACCGAATAAATCAAAGAACTTGATCAACTTTTACGTTTAGTGACCGCTAATTACCAGCAATGACCGTCCTTTACCTTTGGTGACAACTGTACACCACCAATGATCGTGTCTTACCGTCGTTGACAATCAAAAACTTCGAATGACAAACTTTTACATTTAGTGACGTCTAATTACCAGCAATGACCGCCTTTTACCTTTGGTGACCAATAATGACCAACTTTATTAGGTTTTGTCCAACAATGTTCTCACATCATTTTAGTAAATAGAACGATCCATTAACTGTTACCTTCATTTCATCTTTTAAGTTATTCGAAAAATTATTCTCCACAGCTACTCCACTGCTTGTTCCTTTGATAATCCGATTTTCAGGGTAGATTATCAGGAGAATTATAGGAATTCATTGCAGGAGTTGGCTGCTTTTTTAACTGACCTTTTGATAATTGCCGGAGCGGTTTACCATTTGCTGCATTTTTTTTATTTCGATAGTCCTTCTCAGGATAATTGACCAGAATTCATTGGAAGAGTGGCTGTCTTTTAGCGGTCCTTTTGAGGACAGCTTGAGCGGTTTTCCATTCGATGCAGTGTTTCTTTCTTTGATAGTCCTTTTCATGATAATTGAAGGGAATTGCAGGATTTGACGGGTTTTTTAGCAGTTTCCTTAAAAATCTTTCTTCTAATACTTTTATTTCGAATTTTTTTATAATTTCAAATGGTCAATCTTACAGAGCGAGAGAGAACCTCTCTTTTGATGATGAGAGGTTGAGAGGATAGACAAAGATCGTATGAACAAGTGAAATTACTTTTTAATGAAATTTTCCGTAACGAAGGTGAAGGTATTTCAAAATCAACTGTCTGTCGCACTGGCCAACGTTTTGAAGAAATGGGGTCTAATAAAAATAGGCCAAAATCTGGAAGGCCTAAGATGAAAACGACAGAGGAACGACAATTTGAAGTTGCCCAATCGTTTATTGAAAATCCAAGATTGTCAATAAATAAAGCGCCATAACTGCTTGAAATGCAACCTCGTTCACTGCACATAAATTTATAGATTCTAAAATTCCATTCCTACAAAATGTATCTTCACCAACAGTTGAGTGAAGATGATTTCGATCGCCGCGTGGAATTCTGCGACATAATGATGAATAGAATTGATCAAGACCCCCGTTTTTGGATAACATTGTTTTTCAGACGAAGCAAACTTCCAACTTACTGATGAAGTAAACTCCCATAGTTTTAGATAATGCTGCACTCAACATCCTTATTGGGTACTTGAAGATCATACTCAACGCCCTCAACAGTTGAATGTTTGGGCAGGGCTGTATCAAAATCAAGTCGTTGGACCTTTTTTTGTCGACGGCACTTTAGATGGTGAAAAGTATTTTCAACTTCTTACAAACCAGATAATTCCGGCAATACAGGAGATGGCTGGTGAAGATTTTGGCAATGTATGGTTTCAGCAAGATGGAGCGCCCCCACATTACCGGTTAAGTGTAAGAAATTATTTGGACAAAACTTTTCACAATCGCTGGATAGGTAGACTATAATAGGTAGAGGAGCCATAGAATGGCTTGCAAGATCCCCCGACCTAGCACCACCTGACTTTTTTCTTTGGGGATGCTTAAAAAGTGCAGTTTATTTTACCAAATCCCGTGACTCAGACGAGCTCAGACAGCGAATAGTATATGCTCGAATACCTCCAGAATGAATAAGACCCGCTGTAGATAACTTTTATGTCCTCCTAGCACACTGTCAAACTGTTAACGGTGAAGATTTTGAACAGTTCTTGTAATTCCAAATATCTCTTTGCACAAAAGGCCAGATTAAATTTAAATTTGAAGCGCCTTTAATTAAATAATCTTTCCCTTCGATTGCTGGGATCATTTCAGCTTGTCTTTAGTGTCCGAGATTGTTTGACCTTGCCTTCATTGATCGGGATCACTACACCTTGCCTTCAGTGGCCGGGATCACTACACCTTGCTTTCAGTGGCCGGGATCACTACACCTTGCCTTCAGTGACCGAGATCACTACACCTTGCCTTCATTGGTCGGGATCACTACACCTTACCTTCATTGGCCGGGATCACTACACCTTGTCTTCAGTGGCCGCGATCACTACACCTTGCCTTCAGTGGACGAAATCACTACACCTTCCCTTCACTGGCCGGGATCACTACACCTTGCCTCCAGTGACCGGGATCACTACATCTTGCATTCAGTGGCCGGGACTATTTTATCTCAGTAACTAGGGTTTTTTCACCTTGCCTATAAGGGTCAGGTTCACTACACCTTTGCGATGGCTGGGAGTTCTCATATTTTTTGTTAAATTAGAATTTTTCATTTAACTTTTCATTAAAGTTTTTTGCATTCTTGGAGTCAAAAGTGTAGGGTTCCGCAAAAAAGCCTTTTAGGCCAAGAGAATTCGTGGGGAGAATAGATTATTACGGCCAAATCTAACTTCAAAATTTTTGATTTATTTCCGGTGTCAAAAGTAAAATGATCAATTAAAAAACTATATTTATCTTCCAAATGACTTTGAAGGTCAAGGTAAATTCAAGATCACTATCGGATAACCGGGGATAAATTCTAAACTATTAATAGTTGAACAATTTCAACTTGATTCAAGTTCTTTGATTTATTCGGCTATTGCAAATTTCTTGTAGTCTGACCTTGCGGGGGACCCCAAGGTCAAAGGAGAGGGGTCACTTACGACATATCTGAACGTTAAATTTTCCGCTCTCTTCATTCCTGGCGTCAATAGTATGGGGTCCCATTTGGAAACTCGCATTTGACCTCGAAATGACCTTGAAGGTCAAGCTCTAGGTCAAGGTTAAGGTCACCATCGGAAGCCAGGGATGAATCCTCAACAAGTAGTAGTTAACTATTTCCAAATCGATTAAAATTTTTTGATTCCTTCAGCTATTGCAATTTCTCGTAGTTTGACCTTAAGGGGGACCCCAAGGTCAACAGAGAGGGGTCACTTAAGGTCATATCTAAACGTAAAATTTTCCGCTCTTTTCATTCTGGCGTCAAAAGTATGGGGTCCGATTTGAAAAATCCAATTTGACCTTAAAATAACCTTGAAGGTCAAGGTCACCATCGTATAGCCAGGGAAAAATCCTGAATCTTTTATATTTAACATTTTCTCTAAAATGCTCCCCCGCCGAGTTATCTTGCCGTTCCGGTACTTTTGCTATACCCTGTATATATATGTGTGTGTATATATATATATATATATATATATATATATATATATATATATATATATATATATATATATATATATTCCAGTCCTGTGATGCTGAATGGCTCTGCTGGTGTGACTCGCATGGTGGGCAGTGGTGCCATTTGCTGAGTTTCTATTTTACCTTGGAAACGTGTACAGAGAACGCATTCTCTAGGCAGCTTCCAGATGCGATTGCGTGCGTGAACGATCCAGTACACATACCGGAGATGGCTCATGACGACTTCAGGTCCAGCGTGTAGAGTGCGTAGGTCGGCGTCTCGGATTAGCAGCAAGGCTAAGTGGCTTTCGCTTGGGATGGTTGCTGGATGATTCTCTTGTTGGTAGAGATAGGCGTTGTGTAGTCATCCTCCGACTCGTAGAAAGACAAGCTTTTCTCTTTTCTCTTCAACATCGGTGATGAACTCGTTGATTGGAGCTGCCAAGCCCGTCCAGTCTACTATTAGCTACAATTGTCCAAACCACCAGATGCTCTCTTACTTTAGCTGAGCTGGTGAGGTTCCTCGTGTGGCGAGGTCGGCAGGATTGTCAGCAGATTTTACGTAGCCCCATACTACGCCGAGTGTCCGGACCAAGCTGGCACGAAAGTCTACCATCTGGAAGGGTGACTTTTCAGCCAAGCCAATATGACGTGAGAGTCCGACCAACAGTGAATCCAGGATGGTGCAAGCCGTAGATGCTCAAGCAAACTGGCGATAAGCTGACCGAGCAGGAGTGCCCCGCACAACTCGAGCTTCGGTAGGCTGAGCGTCTTGATCGGGGGTACTCTACTTTTGGTCATCATTACCGTTGACTTTGTAGTACCATGTTTATTCGTCGTCACCAGAAACATAGCCGCTGCATAAGCCCACATGGATGTATCAGAGAACCCATGAAGAAAGATGGAAGCTGCACGCAGAGTGCCAAACCAGCGAGGGATGCGGATGCTTTCGATGTCTGGTAGCTACTCGTAGAATATGGCCCAAGCAGTGCATAATTCGCTGGTCACGGCCTGGTCCCAACTCAGTCCTAATATCCACAGCAGTTGGATAAGCAATTTGGACCTTATCAGGTTAGATAGTTACGGGAGCCAGACATCCCATAGATTCGAACAGGCGAGCGACAGTAGAAAGCATTATTCTCTTGGTTGGTGCACCATCATCCTCTTTTAGTGTCACTCTAAAAGAAAAAACATCATGAGTAGGGCTCCACCGTATTCCCAGTGTAGGAATCGGCTCGTTCTCATCAATTTCAGAAATTCACGAGAGATTGGACAGCAGAGAAGGATGATTGGCAGACCACATGCAAATCCATGCCAGCTGCTTTCAGAATGCCTATCAGCTATTCTCGTGCATCCCGGGCTTCTAGCAGTGTAAAACCCCCCGCCAGTGCGTCATCGAGGGTAGTTCAATAAGTCTTTAGAATAAAGTATAAAAACAATTTTTTTTGGGTAAATTTTTTTTTATTTTTCAACATAATCTCCTTGGAGCTCTATACACTTGGTCAATCGCTTTTTAAGTTTTTTTAATCCTTCAGAAAAGTGCGTTTTCGGAAGTTCCTCAAAATAAACACTTACAGAGGCAATGACGTCTTCGTTGTCCGTAAATCTCTGTCCACCGAGCCATTTTTTCAAGTTTGGAAATAAGAAAAAGTCACTGGGGGCTAAATCTGGTGAATACGGTGGGTGTTCGACCAATTCGAATTTTAGTTCTTCAATTTTAGCCATTGAAACGAAGCATGTGTGAACTCGGGCGTTGTCGTGATGAAAGAGAATTTTTCTCGCCAAATGTGGTCTTTTTTTTTAATTTCTTCTTTCAGCTGCTCTAATAATGATGCATAATACTCACCAGTAATTGTTTTACCCTTTTCCAAGTAGTCAATAAGTATAATTCCACGTGCATTCCAAAAAACTGTAGCCATAACCTTACCAGCTGACTTTACGGTCTTTACCTTCTTTGGAGCTGGTTCGCCTGTGGAAATCCACTGTTTGGATTGTTCCTTTGTCTCAGGAGTGTAGTGGTGTATCCATGTTTCATCCACAGTCACAAATCGACGAAAAAATTCCTCAGGATTCCGACTTATGCGCGCCAAAAGAGCCTCAGAGGCGACCACTCTATTGCGTTTATTCTCAGCTGAGAGCAAACGCGGCACCCATCTTGCCGATAGCTTTTTCATGCCTAATTTTTCATGTAGAATTGAAACAACTGCACCTATAGATATCCTTGTGGCCTCAGCTAACTCACGCACTTTTAATCTTCTATCCTTTAACACCATATCGTGGATTTTATTGATGATTTCGGGAGTAGTTGCTTCTACGGGCCTTCCTGAACGTGGTTCGTCACTTATTGATGTACGACCACGCTTAAATTCATTTACCCAGTTATAAACCGTTGCTAAGGCAGGGGCAGATGTGCCATGAACTGAGTCCAATTCATTTTTTTATCTCATATGGAGTTAAACCCTTTAAATGAAAATGTTTAATTACCGCTCTGAACTCGTTTTTTTCCATTTTTCTTAACAAGCAATTTTTTTTTTTTTCAATTGGTTATAAAGACACGTAAACTCAGAAGATGTGGACTGTGACTGCACCATATATCTAGTCGGGAGTGGTGCTGACTGAAAACAGATGATTTGGAGCGATTCGCGCGCCATCTGTTGGTCTTTCTATAGCCTGGACTGGCGAACAGGCAGTTCCGTAAGGCACTGTCATCATTCGGAAGACATCGATGGCCTTGTCTGGTAAGTGTCTCCAGAATACGCAGAGCCAATTAAGGTCTTCTGGGTGGATCCGGAACTGCCTGAACATTTTTACAATGTCACCTGTAAAAACAAATCTAAAAAATTGCCATGAGGTTATAATCATGGTAATATCAGATTGTAGTTTAGGCTCAGAGTGGAGACAATCATTGAGAGAGAGTTGGTTTGAGGAAGCTTGAGAAGCGTTGAAGACAACTCTTATTTTTCCACTGCCATCATGCTTGTAGACAGCATGATGTGGCATAAAGTAAGAAGCTGTAGCATTAAGCTCCAAATCAGGCACTCATTGCATGTGTCCCAGCTCTAAACACTCCTTCATGAAGGTTGAACAGGCTTCCCTTGCCTCAGGCTTCACCTTTATCCTTCGTTCAGTCTGAATAAGACGAACAGTGGCCACGTTGCGAGACCCGGGTAAATGTGGAGTACATCTCGAGCATAAGTCCTGGCGTAGTGGTCTTCACTCTCTTGATCTTGACAGGAGAGGTTATGTTTAGTAGGTACCTCCTCTACCTCCCAAAACTTTTGAAGGTCCTCGCAGACAGTGGAAATGCAAGTGTGGTGGCAATGCACAGAGGGTGTAAGGCCCTTGTAGTTACCTGAGGTGCTTGGTCCTTGCAGAATCCAACCCAGCACTGTATTTTGGGCAGTAGGTTCACTTGTCTTTCCTTTGCGAATGCCATCAATCAACAGGATGGAGTAGATGTCCCCTCCGATGATGCAGTCGATGTCACCAGGCTCATGGAAGTCTGCGTCGGCCAGATTTAGCCTCTGGATGTGATTCCACTGGTGATGGTGAACCTTCTTTCGAGACAGAAGAGCAGTACCTTAAGCAGCACTATCGCTGAAAATTCTAAGTTAAAATTAATATCCTGTGGGGAGTGGAGTAACACATTAACTTCAGCGTGAGAGGTTATGTTAGACACAACGCCAACCCCACTGACAGGCACATTAACTTTTCTTCGCTGCAGAGAGAGTCTGAGTTATACGCTCAGATATAAAGGAGCATTCCGAGCATGGATCGAGCATGGCCCGTAAATACATACAGTGGCCAGTCTGTGACTCCAGAACAATGCGAGCCGTGGGCATCAGTACAGTTTTTACCATTAAAGAGTGAGTCTGGATACCACTTACTTGGGAGGTGTAGCCACTCACACCAGGATGAGGCAAGAATTCGCCTGATAGTCGCCCTTTCTTGCTGCTGTCAGTCTTCTTCGGATGTAGACTGGTATGATAAGGCTGGTTGCACTGTGGTACCCTGCAGCGACCATTGGAAGGGCATTCAGGAGTCTGGTGCCTCCGGCGTAGGCAGTTGCTGCAGAGATGAGCCTCATCAAGGTACGCCAGCTTTCTCTCCAGACTATATGACTGGAACGTGGGGTAGTACCCGATGAAGTGCTTAGCCTTGCACAGGTTGCAGATAGGACTTGGCGTCTGGTCCCTGCTTGAAGTGTCCTTGCTGCTAGGTGCGGGGCTGGAAACGAACACTGCTACCGGTCAAGCAGATTTGGTGACAGGTTTGGAGGTTATGTCACTCCTGGAGAAGGCAGAATCACTGCATCTGGCAGTATCCAGGGTACGACAGTGACTTTCTAGAAAAGTTGCGAGCTTTTCATATATCGGAAAGTCCTCTGTACCCTCGAGAGTCTTTTCCCAGTCTTCTCTGGTTTGTGCGTCCAGGCGAGTCTCCACCAGCTGAACAAACCAGTTGTCCCAATGGTCAACTGGTTTCTCAAGGATGGCCATGGCTCTGGTGCCCTCTTCCATGCAGTCGAGAAGTCTGGTGATCTTGTGCGAGGACTTGTGCACAATCGGAGGCATAGTCAGAAGACGACTCATTTATGCTGAGAGTCGTACACGTTTGTTGTAGCGTCTGACCAGTGTATCCCAAGCAACATCAAAATTGGGACTGTTTACCTGCAGATTCCGAAGGCGGTGAGCAGCTTCTCCATCAAATGATCTTTAGAAATAAGTGAACTTTTCTTTCTCTTTTTCGACAAGCCGTCTTAAGCAAATTTTGCACCCACCTTAATACTCACACAGGCACTTTATGTATTTATTTTATAAAACCCAAGAAATTGTTCCTTTTAGGTGGCGAAGTCGTCGAATGTCTTTCAAAAATCACTGCACTATGTTTTATAAGGAATTAAATAATCAAAAGGTTTTTAAAAATTTTCGCGAAAAGTACATTTTTTCTATTTTATTTATTAATTCATTATTTATTCACTTGCAAATACCCACGTACATACGGCAGGAAGGACCAAAAATGTTCACGCGTTTCCCGATGAAAGACGAATGCGTTCGAACTTGCGAAGTTCGCAAAAAATAAATTGCTGGCACGCGATTTGTAAGGAGCAGGAGTGTATAGGATTGCAAAATAAACCGACAAAAACGGAATTTAATATTTTTCTAAAATCGTATATTAACTTAATATGCTTTAAGAATAATTCTTGTTTTGTCTGAATTAATAAAAAAAGAACTTGAAGAAAAAAAACTTGCGTGTTAGAAAAAGAGACGAAAAACAGGGCGAGTGACCACGAGGCAACGAGGCTTAGATCGCGTGTCGTGTGCAAAAAGGGTGAGAGAGAGAGAGAGAGAGATATAGATAGATAGATATGTATTTATTTGTTTATAAAAACAAAACAATGTACAGTCTTTTTTTTTTTTTTTTTTTATATTATTTAACGTCGCCATGTTTGTGCTTCCATGTGGTGCTAATCGGCGACGGGGGTCTGCGGTGTGTTTGTAAACAAAGCACATGTAATTTTTACAGAGGTGCTTGTATCAATCGGCAGAGACTAGGATTCGAACCCGGGTCACCGGCGTGGGAATCCGACACTCTACCGACTGAGCCGCCGCAGGCCCCTACAATGTACAGTCATTTACATTAAAGTATATCACATAGTTGCATATCTTCAAAATATTTTCATCAGGTACAAATTATCACAGATTAAAGTACATAATTGCGTCGCATAAAATACATATCGCGTCATTTTAGTTAAAACATCATTTTATCATCATTATTCACATGAGCGCGCATGTACTGTCTCTTACACAGGCCTATACATAATAAAATAAAATAAAATACTTAAAAAAAAAAATTATAAAAAACTTACTCTTATATAATATTGCAAATATCAAGTAATTTCAAGAGAAACTTGCTTGTCAGGTACTTAGTATCACAGTAATAGAATGTTCATTATGTCAGTTTTTTAAAAGTTTGAACACTCACATGTACATTGTCACGCACACACACACTAATAAATAAAAATGAATAAAAATAAATAAATAAAAATAAAAATAAATTAATGAATAAATAAAAATCAGTTAATGAATGATTAGAAATAAATAGATAAATAAATAAATAAATAAATAAATAAAAAAGTAAATAAAAATAAATAAAAAAGTAAATAAATAAATTAACGCGAGACAGTACACAATTAACCTAAATTTAAAACGCCAGTAGATTGTGCGTGCAAGTACCTGCGCATCGCTGTCTTAAATTTACACAGCGATGGCAGGTACTTAATACTGCGGGGGATAGAGTTCCAAAGGCGCGAACCCCGAGCTCCGAAAGAGTACAGGCCTACGTCGGTGCGCGACTTTGGAACCGAGATATCTCTAATTGTTTCACCCCTACGGGAGGTCCTGGCCTGGCATGGCTTAAAAAGCTGAGTTAGGTAGGATGGTTGACCGATCCTAATTATTTTGTATAGTAGCAAGGAAGTAAAATAAGTTCTACGTTGTTCAATATTTAGCCATTCCAGTTTCATCCTTTAAGGGGTGATGTGTTCATCCCTCTTGACGCCGCACGGTGTGACAAAAATGTTTTCTTTGTGTTAAAACCAAATATCTCACGATTGAGTGAACCGAATTGGATGAAATTTGGTGGGAATATAGATTGAGTTATGTGGAATAAGGGACAATTATTGAGGAGGCCCAAAACAGCTTTCTAAGGTCCCAAAATACAAGGAAAAAAGGCCCATTTTGCAAGTTTAGCAATAAATTCGTCGCCATTTTTAATATTCATGATATTTTTTGGAATAAACTATGTTACTTACAGATTTTAGTTTACTGAACTTAAATCCACCTAGAAAAGTTATCTGAGAATTTTCACTTTCCAAGAAAATTCACTTAAACATGAAAAATCGTGTATTTTTGGTAAAAAGTCGTGTAGATATTTATAAACTTTTTTATTATAATAGAAAACATTTTAAATTTTATAAAATGTTGGTACTGAACATGCCTAAGACAAAAAACTGAAAAAAGTTTGTAACACAACACATAGCTTGCTTTTCCGCCCGAAAAATGTGGCGTGCATCACAATTTTCGTCAGATTTTTACATTTTGTATGAAATGATGTTTTATCTAATGAAAATGAATAAATGAACACCTCAACTCATTTTTAGGAATAAAGTGCTTTTTTTCCCCATAACCATTAAACACCTAAACCCAGCCCTTAAACCCCAAAACCCTTTAACGCCAAATCCTTCAAACCCCAAAACCCTTAAACCCCAAAACCCTCAAACCCCGAAAGTCTCAAACCCCTAAATCAACCCACAGAAATGTCAAACCCCAAAACCCAGAATCCTAGAACCCTCAAACCCCAGAACCCTCAAATATCAGAACCCCAGAACCCAACCCTCAAGCACCAGAAACCTCAAATTCCAAAACCCTTAATCTCCAAAACCCCGGAACCCTCAAACCCCAGAACCCCAGAACCCTGAAACCCCATAACCCCAGAACCCGAAAACTCCAGAACCCTCAAATACTGAAACCCTCAAACCCCAAAACCCTTAAATTGCTCTTAAATCGTAAAACCTAACCCCAGAACCTCAGAATCCTCAAATCCCAGAACCTCCGAATGCTCAAACCCCAGAACCCTCAAATTCAAAAACCCTTAAACCCCCATACCCTCAAACCCCGAAACCCTCAAATGCCAGCACCCCAGAACCCTCAAGACCCAAAACCCTCAAATACCAAAATCCTTAATCCCCAAAACCTTGAAACCCTCAAATCCCAGAATCCCAGAACCCAACTCCAGAAACCCAGAACCCTCAAACCCCAGAACCCCAGAACCCCAAAACCCTTAAACTCCGAAACCCAACCTTCAAATCACAGGACTGTCGAACCCCAAAACACCGGAACCCAACCTAACTCTCAAACCCCAGAAACCTAAAACCCAACCCGAGAACCCTCAAATCCTGGAACCCTCAAACCCCAGAAATCTCAAATGTCAGAACCCCACATCCCTCAAGACCCAGAAACCTCAAATTCCAAAACCCTTAATCCCCAAAACCCCGAAACCCTCAAACCCCAGAACCCCAGAACCCCATAACCCTCAAACCCTCAAACCCCTGAACCCTCAAATACTGAAACCCTCCAATCCCGAAACCCTCCAATCCCGAAACCCTCAAATCGTAGAACCCCAGAACCCTCCAATCCCGAAACCCTCAAATCGTAGAACCCCAGAACCCTGCAACCCCAGTACCCTCAAACTACAGAACCTCAGATCCCTTAAACCCCAAACCCTTATGAAAAAACAGCCGAACACGTTTTTGTACCGAAAAGGCTTTTCAAATGCGCTATATTTAAAATTCTTACTTCTACAAAAAAAATAGTGCAGATTTTTCCACCCAACGCAGCCTTGTCACATTATCAATTACTCTAATGGTTTTCGAGTTATGATCAATTTTCGTTGAATATCAAAGCGTTTTATTCTCTTTTATTATGTAGGATAAAGATTTAACATTTCAATACAATTCTTTTATATACATCCATAACTTAGTTACTAGTTTATTTACAAGTCCATCTATAGTTAGGTACTCCATACATAAAAAGATTCTTGTTAATCATTTAATCACTGTCATTGTCATCAGTATCATCTTTAGTGGCATCGCTGCTGACAGCTTCTTCATATTCCATTTGCTCGCTAAAACACAAACAGTATATTGTGGACTTTAATATGCATTTTAATAAGTGATGTTGAGTATAGTTATCTTTTAATTTTTACTGACATAATTTTTTTATAATAATACAAATTTTATCTTTAAGCTAGTATATAATGTTTTATAAGGTAGCAGTCTGGTAACTTACGCATTCTTTATAGACTATTTAGGAAATACGTGTTATAAGCAAATACATTTTTATCTTTTTGATTATTTAATATATTGTTATTGACATCAAGAAGTGCATAAGAATCGTTTTCAATTTTTTATTACATTGCAATGTTTTTTTTTAGATAGAAGAGGGGACACTTGATGTCGTTTAAAATAAATAAATTGAATAGATTGTTATGCATACTTGTCATTCTGGTTGGAACTTGAATCAAATAATTTTCTTAAAAAGTAATAAAATTGCGAATTTTGTAAATAATTTAGGAATACGGAAAAAACTCTAGTTTCTGCAATAGTCTCTGATATGTAAAAAAAGGTTTCAACATTTTCGGCCAATTGGTTATATATCGGGTAGGATTTATATATCAGGTAGGAGAAAACGAAACCCGAAAAATTGCATTTTTATTATTTTTAATTGATGAAATTTAACATCAGATTTGTACTTGTGGACCGCAGGAACTCAAAAGATAAACTGAGACAAAAGTCACTAAAAACACTGAAAAAAAATTGTTTACAGCAAATTGTATTCGAGTAAAAATTAAGGTTAAATTTTCGAAAAATATTTGCTTTTATATTCGACGTACAGGTATAGTATCCGCAGTCATATAATCAGGAGGGCACTTGTGTTCTGTATAAATATTATATATATATACAGGGTGGGCCATTTTAATATCCGCACCTAAATTTCTCCGTTCCTAAACGTGGTATCGAAAAACAGTTGAGACAAAAGTTGACAATGGCAAAGGGGGTCAAACATTGGTGACCTTAAGTGTGCGTTTTGGCATGGATTGACCCATATATATATATATATATATATATATATATATATATATATATATATATATATATATATATATATATATATATATATATATATATATATATATATATATATATATATATATATAATTTGTATATCTTATATATCTATCCCTGCTAATACTAGACGTTATAAAGATGTTTTAAGACGTCTTTTAAACGTTATTTTGGCCACAATATTAAAGCATTACGAATCGAGCAAGCACGTCATAAAAACGCTTCTAAAACATCTTTAATATTCTGCGTGAAAATATAAATTAAGATCTCATATGAGATCTTATATGAAATAAAGATCTTAATGAGATATATATGAGATCTATGTTAGATCTTTGTGAGATCTTATTACGAATTTCATATTTATATAAAATATAAATATGAAATTCGTAATAATGTTTTGTTTATTGTTATATGTATAAAAATAATAAACGTTTTTAAGACGTTTTCAAGACGTTTTTGTTAGAAAGTACGTCATAAAAATGTTTTTCCAACATCAAGTACATGTCTATAAAACGTTAGAATAACGTTTAAAAGACGTTTCTATATATATAGAAAAAAATTTTAATATTAATATTTCTATGTATTTAAAATTTTATATATTTAAAATTTTATATATATAAAAATAATTTTAATATTAAAATTTCTTGTATGTATAGAGAAACGTCTTTTAAACGTTATTCTAAGGTTTTATAGACGTGTACTTGATGTTCAAAAGACGTTTTTATGACGTACTTTTTAAAAAAAAAAGTCTTGATAACGTCTTAAACGTTTATTATTTGTATTAAAGACGTTTTAGAAACTATTTTATGACGTGCTTGCTCGATTCGTAAGGCTTTTATATTGCGGCCAAAATAACGTTTAAAAGGCGTTTTTAAAACGTCATTTTAGATATTCATAATAGACGCTTTGCAACGAATTTTTCTCGTCAAAAACGAGTTTCGGCAGCATTTTCTATGGAAAATTTCGTGTCGAAAACATCTGCAAGAGTATTAAAATATGCTTATTAAACAATTAGAAAGGGCGACGAACTGAAAATACAAGTAAATGGTTATTTTAGTAAAATTTGTGAAAAAGGTAGTCTCACTATTTGGGCTATATCTTTCCAAATAAATTTTCTTTTAAAAAATTTTTTCAATGTTTTAACTCAGGCCTACCCCCTTAAACCATGCAATCTAATTTTTTTCTTATAATTTATGAATATTAAACAATCAAAATTTTAAGATTTACTCTGGAAACTTGCTGCTAAATATCTTTATATTACACAATAACGTTGAAGGGTGTAAAAATTGATGTTATATATTTCTAAAAAATAGCTTTACTTTATCAAATTAGTGCTACATGATTTTCAGCAAAAAATATTACTATTAAATTTAGATTTTCGAAGCAAGCTGCCACAAATACGCAAGTTCAAAAGTATAAATCGTTGCTATGGCAACATGTTTTGTATTTTTAGCTTAGAAAATACAGATTGAAGTCTTATAGAAAATTTCTTTTAATATTTTATTAACATTTTCATTTTTATTCAGACTATTTGTCCTCTTTATTATTTCTTTTTTAATCACTTTTATGTAAATATTGTTTTTTCTTACTATATTTCATTAATTTAATTCAAATCGTACTGTTAAAAACTTACCTCGTTAACCTATAAGTATAAAATTTAATTTGACTAAACTTTAAGTATGTATTAAAACTAAGTTTTGAGTATGTATTAAAATTGTACAAGGAAATAGATATGGAAGCGAAACAGTAAGTTTGATATATTTATTTGATTATATATATATATTTATTATATATAGAAGGGATTTATTTTCCCATGTAAATAATAATTTGGCAAATATGCCAGAATAGTATTATAATCATATATATATATATATATATATATATATATATATATATATATATATATATATATATATATATATATATATATATATATATATATATATATATATATATATATATATATATATATATATATATATATATATATATATATATATATATATATATATATATATATATATATATATATATATATATATATATATGATTATAATACTATTCTGGCATATTTGCCAAATTATTATTTACATGGGAAAATAAATCCCTTCTTCACATGTATCATAAGTAAAATATTGACAAATATCAAACATCTATCTGAAGGTAATAATTTATATATTTTTATTTTCTTTTAGTTTATATAATATACTTTTAAATTATTTAGTTCCTTTTTAATTAAAAATTTACAAATTTTGGTTTTAATAGGACTAAAAATAAAGAAGTCACTGATCACGGACGTGGTCGGCCGAAAAAAGAGCCGCGTGTTCGTCCTAACAGTGGAAGGCCTCGAATATTTGACACGAAGGCTGCTTTTAGAAAAACAAAATATTTGATGGCGAAAAAGATAATTACTCTAGCTGATAATGACGAAGAGTTCCTCCAATATACTCTTGACCTTTGCCGAAAACTGAATAAAAAATCATCAACAAAAGTACTACATTAGAATTTTTATCAAGATTTTTTTCATTATACTCGCAGCAAGAGAGCCTATACTTCCCTTCTATCTACTATGCTTATTGACCGAACTGAAAATTTGGTCGGTAAACTGCTTGACGCCGCGATCGGTCACGGCTTGATGTCGTTTTTACAGTCTAAGTGTGTTTATATTATGTGTCTTTGAGCCTAGTTAGAGGAAAGTATAAGTTTTGTTATGGGTATGATAAGAAATCGTAAAGACTACTTGTGGTGTAATGTGCTATTAATTAAATTTTATTTCATTTCATTCAAATTTATATTCCCATAATTATTTTTCCGGGTCTGCCAGAGTAATGATGAAGAATTTTTAGAGGATAAAGAACAAGACGAAGCACAGTTATTTCATTCGAATGAGTTACTTTAGCGTTATACTTCGAGGGCAACTTGAATGTGAAAAGCTACTCATTAATTGCTAGTGATTGCCGATTAAGGGGATTTAAATTTTTACCATCCTATCCGTATCTGCAACAAGCAATGGCAGAATGTGCACCCTCGAATATAAAATATTCAGAAAATGAAGTGATGGTACCACTTCAAGATATGCTAAACAAATCTTCAGAAAGGTTGTGTAAAGCAATTGCTGAAGAGTGGGATTGCAAAGCATTGCGTAATCTTGAATTGTACGTGACTGTTGGATTTGACAGCTCCTCCGGTCATCTCAACCCCCATCAAAAATACACTGATACTAATAATGTAAATGATAATGCTCAACAAATTTTATTAGTAACCAGTTGCTTAATTCAAAAACTTAAAGGATCAAATGAGAAGGCATAAACCAATCCTATTCCGCAAAGTATCCGCTTTTGTCGGTCACTGAGGTATTACAGTTATCTTTTTTCCTAATTATTATTATTATATGCATGCGAAAATAGCAATTTCATAGCCCCATCAAAAAAGTTTTCCAGTCTTCCTGAATTTTGCAAGCTTCAACCAAGCTACTTGATCGTGTTAGCGAAATGAATCGGTTAAATTTTTACTTTAATACAAAATTTTATTAAATAAAAAGATTTTTTTTATTCGAAAAGTAATGTTATGCTAAAAATCATATGTTTTTATTAAAATATATTACTACTTTTTGTAACATTTGTATTTATTTTTCAACTTGCTATCCATTTTTGTAACTCTGAACCAATCCTGATCCTAATTATTCATAACATTTCTTTTGTCATGATCCTTTTTCCTGAAGGTTATCCTTTGAAAAAGAAGATAATGAAGCTATCATGAAAGAGTACAATCGATTAAGTCAAGAGATCCATTTATTACAACGACATAGATTTAAGACTTCAAATGGAAAAAAAGTAGTAGTAAAGTTTATAGTTACTCAAACTTTATATGATGGGAAATGCGTTAATTGCATTGTAGGCAATAATGCAACCACTCGATGTCCCATATGTGGTGTATCGTCACATAAATTTGGCGATTCAACAATAAATTTTGAACCAAAAAAAGATTCACTAAGGTTAGGAATAGGTCTCTTACATTGCGTAATAAAAGCCTTTGAGTATTTACTACATATTGCCTACAGAACAACAATAAATGAATGGGATAGAAAACAATATTTGTTAGGTAATATATAAAAGTAGTGTTCTGTACTTAGCACATTTTAGTATAAACAACATCAGAAATTCATTTTACTTTAAAAATCTACTTTTTAATGATATTTTTTCATTAATTTGATTAAAAAATTTGAATACAAATTAAATATTGTTAAAAATAGAACAGAATAAAAAAGAATATTTCTAATTATAAAAGCAGGAGCTTTCAAGCTCATTTGACGTTTTGTTAATACAAAAGAAATTTGTTCATAATCAATTACAATAGCTGTTAAAGATCACAGATTTAGTTACACCCTGTTGAAAATATATAGGTGGGATATCCATGTGGATTATATATCTCATTATCTACATTATCTACATCTTCATTATTATCTTTCTATTTATATATCTTGTGTCATTATTATCTTTCTATTTATATATCTTGTGTCCATTATTATCTTTCTATTTATATATCTTGTGTCCATTATTGGAAGTAGCATGCAGATGATAACACCAAAATTAGGGCTAATCAGTATGTTATCTGTAAATTAACTTGTAATTGTTTAAACTTTTAAAAGTGAATTTGCAGATAATATACTGATTAGCCCTATTTGGTGTTATTATCCGTATTCTACTTCCAATAATGGATACAAGATATATAAATACAGTTATTTTATAAACTGTTTTACATTAAAAAAAACTGAATCATCCACATGAATAATCAACATGGATATCCACCTATATTTCCAATAGGACATTCATACATTAATCAGTCAGACATTAATAAGTCTTTATTTACAATAGGTTGCACGTTGAATAAGCTTATATTCTGTTACAAATTTTAACAATTTTATTGATCTACATAATAATAAAAAGTATTTCAATTAGAAATTAAATTTATAAAAATCGATCATTATGTTATTATTTTTTTAATATAAATAGAAAAATAGCTATAAGAGAAACAGAGCTTTAGAATAAAACACACCATACTACTTTAAATTTTAGAGAAAGCCAATCATCAAACTGAAAAAATTAAAAGACAAGTGAATGCAGCGTTTCAAATAAGAGTCGACCAAGTTCTACAAGGTCATGGGACTACTAATACCGGCAATCTAGCTCGGAGATGTTTTAATGACCCATCAAAATTATCTCAAGCTTTAGAAATTGATTTTGTGTTGGTTAATAATATTGCATTAATATTACAATTACTTCGAAGTAAACAAGAGTTAAATGTTGAAAAGTTTGGAACTCTATGCGCCGAAACATATAAAAGAAACTACACGGTATATCCGTGGTCACGGATGTGCCCTTCAGTACATAAATTACTGAAACATAGTAGTGAAATTATACAAAATTTTCTTCTACCAATAGCATTTTATTCAGAAGATGCAAGTGAATCGTGGCACAAGATTTATAGAAATAATTTAATTTTCCATTTACGAGAAACAAGTAGAATCGATCGAATTTCTGATACATTTAATAGGGCTATTAACTGTACAGATCCCTTAATTTCCTTAATATACATCAACAATCGCTTAAAAGGTCAACTGCAACATCGAACTACAAATGGTTTCTCGTAAATGGAAAATTAAATTATTTCTATAAATCTTGTGCCACGATTCACTTGCATCTTCTGAATAAAATGCTATTGGTAGAAGAAAATTTTGTATAATTTCACTACTATGTTTCAGTAATTTATGTACTGAAGGGCACATCCGTGACCACGGATATACCGATTGTTGATGTATACTACTTTTTTTCCATTTGAAGTCTTAAATCTATGTCGTTGTAATAAATGGATCTCTTGACATAATCGATTGTACTCTTTCATGATAGATGTTTGATATTTGTCAATATTTTACTTATGATACATGTGAAGAAGGGATTTATTTTCCCATGTAAATAATAATTTGGCAAATATGCCAGAATAGTATTATAATAATATATATATAATATATATATATAATATATATATATATATATATATATATATATATATATATATATATATATATATATATATATAATATATATATAATATATATATATATATATATATATATATATATATATATATATAATCAAATAAATATATCAAACTTCCTGTTTCGCTTCCATATCTATTTCCTTGTACAATTTTAATACATACTCAAAACTTAGTTTTAATACATACTTAAAGTTTAGTTAAATTAAATTTTATACTTATAGGTTAACGAGGTAAGTTTTTAACAGTATGATTTGAATTAAATTAATGAAATATAGTAAGAAAAAACAATATTTACATAAAAGTGATTAAAAAAGATATAATAAAGAGGACAAATAGTCTGAATAAAAATGAAAATGTTAATAAAATATTAAAAGAAATTTTCTATAAGACTTCAATCTGTATTTTCTAAGCTAAAAATACAAAACATGTTGCCATAGCAACGATTTATACTTTTGAACTTGCGTATTTGGGGCAGCTTGCTTCGAAAATCTAAATTTAATAGTAATATTTTTTGCTGAAAATCATGTAGCACTAATTTGATAAAGTAAAGCTATTTTTTAGAAATATATAACATCAATTTTTACACCCTTCAACGTTATTGTGTAATATAAAGATATTTAGCAGCAAGTTTCCAGAGTAAATCTTAAAATTTTGATTGTTTAATATTCATAAATTATAAGAAAAAAATTAGATTGCATGGTTTAAGGGGGTAGGCCTGAGTTAAAACATTGAAAAAATTTTTTAAAAGAAAATTTATTTGGAAAGATATAGCCCAAATAGTGAGACTACCTTTTTCACAAATTTTACTAAAATAACCATTTACTTGTATTTTCAGTTGGTCGCCCTTTCTAATTGTTTAATAAGCATATTTTAATACTCTTGCAGATGTTTTCGACACGAAATTTTCCATAGAAAATGCTGCCGAAACTCGTTTTTGACGAGAAAAATTCGTTGCAAAGCGTCTATTATGAATATCTAAAATGACGTTTTAAAAACGCCTTTTAAACGTTATTTTGGCCGCAATATAAAAGCCTTACGAATCGAGCAAGCAAATCATAAAATAGTTTCTAAAACGTCTTTAATACAAATAATAAACGTTTAAGACGTTATCAAGACTTTTTTTTTTAAAAAGTACGTCATAAAAACGTCTTTTGAACATCAAGTACACGTCTATAAAACCTTAGAATAACGTTTAAAAGACGTTTCTCTATACATACAAGAAATTTTAATATTAAAATTATTTTTATATATATAAAATTTTAAATATATAAAATTTTAAATACATAGAAATATTAATATTAAAATTTTTTTCTATATATATAGAAACGTCTTTTAAACGTTATTCTAACGTTTTATAGACATGTACTTGATGTTGGAAAAACATTTTTATGACGTACTTTCTAACAAAAACGTCTTGAAAACGTCTTAAAAACGTTTATTATTTTTATACATATAACAATAAACAAAACATTATTACGAATTTCATATTTATATTTTATATAAATATGAAATTCGTAATAAGATCTCACAAAGATCTAACATAGATCTCATATATATCTCATTAAGATCTTTATTTCATATAAGATCTCATATGAGATCTTAATTTATATTTTCACGCAGAATATTAAAGATGTTTTAGAAGCGTTTTTATGACGTGCTTGCTCGATTCGTAATGCTTTAATATTGTGGCCAAAATAACGTTTAAAAGACGTCTTAAAACATCTTTATAACGTCTAGTATTAGCAGGGATAGATATATAAGATATACAAATTTATATATATAATATATGGGTCAATCCATGCCAAAACGCACGTTTAAAAAAATCAAGTTGACCTTGAAATAACCTTAAAGATCAAGTTCAAGATTAATTTCAAGGTCACCAATGTTTGACCCCCTTTGCCCTTGTCAACTTTTGTCTCAACTTTTTTTCGATACCACGTTTAGAAACGGAGAAATTTAGGTGCGGATATTAAAATGGCCCACCCTGTATATATACAGGGTGTCAATTAAGTCCCGGGACGGCTGAATATTTTCTAAAGTACTGCTTTTCTGGAAGAGGTCAAGGTCATTCCTTAAGTAACTTTGAACAAGGAACCCAACGGTGACCTTGGATTAGACCTTGAACCTCATTTTCAAGGTTATTTTGCGTTGAAACGGACGCCAATCGCGTCAAAACCGCTGAGCATCGTATGTCCGATATCGCGAAAGAGGCCAGGCGGAGCATTACATCAGGCAAAAAAAAGAAGAAGAGGAAATGAAGGCCCTGGAAGGACAATTATATGGTGCAGGGATAGCAGGCTGAAGGTAAAAAAATTATTATGGACTATATTTTTGCGATTCTTAAAACTTATAGCATTTTGAAACTTCAAACGCGTTTTTTTCGAAACCATGTTTTCAAAATCGGCAAGCAGTAGAACTCAAAAAGTTTACATCCGATTGACTTAAAATTTTAACAGTAGCTTTATTGTTTGATTATCTAGTGAAGTACACACGATTTTAGCGATTAATTAACAATAAAAAAAGTTATATACAATTTAAGTCGATTTTTTTCGTCGAAAACACGATTTTTTGTTAAAACAATCGCCATTTCGTGAAAAAAAATTCTAATAATACAATCATGTTTACTTCACTAGCAAAACTCATGTAGATAATAGAAAATTTTTTTTTGTTATAGGTGGAGTTGGACGAGACTTGTACTGCTCGCCGCAGAAAACCTTTTTGCAAAAGCGGTTCACGGTATCACTGCACAGCCGCCATTTTGTAAAAAAAATAATAAAAAATTTTTTCTCTTCTTCAAGAGTTGCTTAATCCAATGTTATATTATTTGTATACCTGTAATCTCAAATGTCCTTTAAAAAAATAATTAACAAAGCCTTGTTTTTTAGAGCTGAAGGGGGATATAACCCCTTAATAAAAAAACTCGTAATATTCAGAAATGTCGTATACGCACATATTGGATCCGCCATTTCGAATTTCGTAATTCTGACAACAGATTTATAATCAGAGACCTTAAGCACCTACGAGGTCTGTCCCAAAAGTATCCGACCTATCTCGATTTCTCGGCGCTTGATTTATTCTTCGTCATCCGGGGGGTGGCATCCTTCAAAGTAGTCCCCATTTGATTGAACAATACGCTCATATCGATGTTTCCACTTCTTAAAGCACTCTTGAAAGTCAGACTTCGGAATCGCCTTTAGTGCATTCGTCGCATTAGTTTCAACAGTCTGTTTATTGTCGAATCGATGTCCTTTAAGAGGCATTTTCAATCGAGGAAACAGCCAAAAGTCGCAGGGAGCTATATCAGGACTGTATGGAGGCTGGTGGAGCTGCGCAATGCTGTGTTTCAATAAATACTGCTGCACAAGGTTTGATGCGTGCGCTGGTGCATTGTCGTGATGAAGAAGCCAGTCATCGGTTTCCCAAAGTTGCGGTCGTTTTCTCCTGATTGCATTACGTAATCTTTTCAAAACTTCAACGTAGTACTCTTTATTGATTGTCTGGCCTGTAGGGGCATATTCGTGGTGCACAACGCCCTCGTAATCGAAAAAAAAACAGTCAACATTGACTTGATGAACGAGGATCACTGTCAACAGATGTGCGACCACTTTTGAACCGCCTATACCACTCTTTTATTTGTTTTTTGCCCATACACTCATCTTTAAAGGCCTTTTGCAACATTTCAATAGTTTCCACACAACTTTTACCGAGATTAAAGCAAAATTTTATGCAAATTCGCTGTTCGGTTCGTTCTGCCATTTTTAGCAATAAGCAAATTGCGACGAACGCAAAAAAGTCGTTGTAAACAAATACACGCTGCGTGGGAACTAAGGCGTTTCATCGGTATCTCAGGCTACTGACGAGAAGGTTAGGAGTTGCTGGTGACGTTCGTACCCTCCAGAGGTCGCCTGAGTCTCTCCGCGCGAAGATATGAACGTAGGTCGGATACGTTTGGGACAGACCTCGTATATACATTGATTTTCGTTAGAAGAGCATTAGTACTATTTTTAAATGCGCTATGTAGCGGCCATATTGGATCCACCATTTTGAATTTCATAATTCTGACTTCAGATTCATAATCAGCGACCCCAAAAACGTATGTACATTAATTTTCGTTTCAAAACACCTGTACTATTTCCAAACTCGGTGAGTAGTGGCCATATTCGATTCGCCGCAATTTTAAATTTCTAAATTTTAATAATAAATATAATATTGATAAGGTCATAAGCCTATTTACGTTCATGTATTTATAAAAAATTCTTATAATTCTGGGAAATTCTATCAACATCCGCTATATTGGATCCGCCATTTTGAATTCTGAAATTATAACTGCAGATTCATAATCATCGACCTTGAAAACCCCCGAGTAAGAATTTTCCAGCTATTTTGAACAATATTAAGCCATTTACAAATGATTATACAATTGCATACAATAAGTATACAAAACAGTAATTTTCTTATTTTTCAGATTACAATAATTATATAATAACATTCAAAATCGTATTTCAAACTCATGCTATATTATTACATATATTCTAAGCTTCAATTTTCGGGGTCGTTGATGTCTTAAATTTAATTTGGTCAATAGTTATGATAAAAAATGTCTGGACGAGTTTACTCGGCTTTCTGCGCAAAGGGGTAAATAATTTCGGCTCCCCATATTTTTCATTCAGTTATTAGAAAGTACGAATTTCGTACTTGTATACATTGGTTTTTAGTTTGAACAGAAGTATTTGTGAAGAAATATATTAATATTGTTGCTCAGAGTCCCGTCGCCTCCCATAATACGTGTGTAAAATAGACGATTTTCAAGTAATTTTTTCTCTAAAAGTTATTCGGCAACCTGATCTAAAATTTTTTGAGGAGATACATTTCATGTTCATAAATAATCTCTATAAGTTTTATTTGATTCTAATGAACTTTCATTCGAGTTCGAACCACCTTAAAATACAAGTATTTAAAATACGGTATTATAAATACTGTATTTTAAGTACTACCCACTTGTGTGTTTCTACAATTCACATTCAAATAATCGGGCACGTGCTTTTATATTTAGATTTTACTGATTTTAAGACTAAACTTTATAAATTCTAAAGATTTCTTATTATACACATTTTATTATTTACTAACGTTAAAATAATTTTTGTTTTCAACAGAAATCGATACTACTTATCAAAGTCAGCAAACTAATTATATTTCTGCACCTGATCATATTACAAATAAGAACAACAAAAGGCAGCTATGTGGTGGTAATAAACAAGCAATCGAAAAAATGTTGGAATTCGGGAGACAGTTGTACTCACAATCGATGCAATTAAGACAGAGGAATGGAAAAAATGAAAATAATAAAAAAATGTTACGAGATGCCTTCAGTTTATTAGCATATTCAAATCCATGGAATTCTCCAGTAGGATGGCAGTTAGATCCACAACAGAGAGAAACCGTTTGTGCTAGACTTAATTCTGCTATATTAGGTAAGAATTATATTGAATACATTTCCGAAATAATCATATTGATTCACATTCAGAGTATGTAAACTCGAATACAAAACCTACTCGATTAATTTATATAGTTTCTTGAATTTAAATTCAAAATATATAAAAAAGTAAGTTTTTTTTCACAATTCATTGGAAATTTCAAATCTGTGTTTATTTTAAGTGAGATCTTAATCGGGGTTAATTTTTTTATTCATATGAATCATAATGAATAAAACGTTTTTCATCTTTCCTATTCATTCATGAATCAAGATAAAAAATTTCATATTGATATAAATCAACGTTCAAAAATAATGCGTTTATTGTTTTTAGATTAATTTAAGAATGTAATCTAATCTACTTAACCCATTTCTTCCCAAGCGGCCATTTTATAGTCGATTGGTTTTTTGTAACGGAAATTTCAAAATTTTGACTTCAGAATCGGAAAGAGCGGACAATTTTGCTTCATAAAAGTGCTATTGGTTATTATTATTTTTGTTTTCGACAATTTTTTAGGCAAAAAACCAATCGACTATAAAATGGCCGCTTGGCAAGAAATGGGTATTTGTGAACCTATCTACCATTTAATTAAATGACAAATGGCTAAAATAATTTTATGTAAAAATGTAACATGAGATCATAACTAGTTTTAGTTGGTACATGTCCAGAGTTAAAAACTTTTTTAAATCTTTGACAATAATATGCAAATGCATATAGTTATGTTATAACGTTGTGATTGCTCCGCATCTAGTTTATAAGTTCTGAAAAATCATATAATTTAAATTTATTAACATGCGAATAAACATTAATATTGATAAAATATTCAGATATTAAATTTATTCTATTTGTGTGTTCTTATTTATAATAAAATTTATTATAAATTATATAATTGTCATTTCCTCATCATTTAGCAGTAGAAATACAGTGCATTTATTTATGTTTACATACTTTAAAGTGGTATTCTCCGTAGCTCTAATCAATTTTATATTGATTATAATCAATGTGTGTTTAGTACTTTTTCATTTTATTTCGTTTCTCATTTAGACTGTTAAAATTCCCATAACAAGCACCATTTAAATAAAATACATATTATACGGATACGTTTGATCTAATATATTTACTTATAATACTGCACCAAAATTGAATTAGAAATAAAATATTTTTTTTATTACATTTTAATCCAGAGATCTGCAAGTACGCGGCCTAAAGAAATTTCGAATACTCTTTAAATTTAACTTTAAAACATCGAAAAATTCGAGTTTCCAGAGGTCTTACATGACAAATAAGTGCGATATAGACTACTTAGAACAGTATTCGAAAAAAGTATTCGATGAATATTGTACTCGAATACTCAGTATGCGAAAAAGTATTCGACGAATACTTTTAGTCTTATGCTGACAAGGGCAGTGCACACCCTCCGGGAAACGAATTTTGGTCAGACTTCGGGAGGAGGTTTCTTGTATCCAAAAATGAAGCCTGGCACCCGTAATTCATTCTAATGGGCCCTTGTTATCGAAATATGATGCAATTTACTCATAGTATGTATTATTTTAATGAATATAGGTACCTTTTCTTCTAACTATAACTTTATATGTTTTTATTATTGATAAATGACCCAAAATATGATAAAAAGTAGGCAAAAAGAAATTTTAATTTAAGTTCTGTTACGTATAAGAAAGTTGGTAAAATAACATGTCACTCAAAGTATTGTCCATCGCTAGCCACTGCTTTTTCACATCTTTCTGGCAGCATTTGAATTCCACGTCGGTAAAACAACACATCTCTTAAGGCTATCCAAGACACGACCGATTTTTTGGCATCTTTATAAGAATGAAAGTGCTGCTCAGCCAAGCCATGTGCCGTCGATCGGAATAAGTGATAATAAGAAGGGGCAATGTCTGGTGAATACGGCGGGTGGGATAGGACTTTCCATTTAAGCGTTTCCAAGTAGGTTTTGCCACATGCGATCGAGCGTTGTAATGTTGCAAAATCACTTTGTCGTGTCTCTCCGCGTATAGCGGCCATTTTTCTTTCAATGCTTGGCTCAAACGCATCAATTGTAGTCGATATCGATATCCTGTGATAGTATCATCCGGTTTGAGCAGCTCATAATGAACTACACCCAGCTGATCCCACTAAATGCAGAGCAGAAGCTTGACACCATGGATATTCGGTATTGCCGACGATGTTGATGCATGGCCGGGTTTATCCACGATTTTCTACGGTTAGAGTTATCGTAGTGTATCAATTCTTCATTGCCCGTCACGATACCATGCAAGGAACCTTTTCTTTTCTGCCGTTGAAGCAGCTGTTCACATGTGAAAAGGCGTCGTTCGACGTCTCTCGGCTTCAAACTCGTACGGCGCGCAAAGTCCTTGCTTCTGAATCATTCCTAATGTTTGCAAACGCTTCGAAACTGTTGTGTGATTAACTCCTACTGATTCTGCAAGTTCAGCTAGCGTCTTGCATGAGTCGTCACAAAGTAATGCCTCCAATTCTTCGTCTTCAAACATCTTCGGTGCACCAGAGCGTTCTTTATATTCAATATCAAAATCATTATTTTTGAAGCGTCTAAACCAATCTCTGCATGTTGTTTCCGATAGAGCATGGTCACTGCAAGTCTCAACAAGAAATCTGTGTGCTTTAGCTACAGATTTTTTTTAATAAAGTGGTGCAGTCAAATTCCCCGCAAATACTCCTTTTTTGGCACGAAATTTAACACGTTTAACACTATGAAAAAAAAAGTTGTTTACACTTTGGCGAAATGACATATGACCGATTTCATCTCAAATCATGCAGGCCGACAGAACCTATCTCTCCGAATCAGCTCAAATTATAGTATATTATTCTACTCGGAAAATAAGCGTATACGTATTTTTTGATTTTTCGATAGCATCAAAATTGCATGTGTTATGCTTTTTTCAAAAATGACTCCTCAAATTTCGTTTCTCAAAACTCGAAAACTTTTTTCTTTTTAAATCGTTCTAATTCGTCTTTTTATGGATATTTGAAAATAATTCTGTACATATTCGATGCTGTTGGTGATACTCTTTCGATCTGCCAAGTTAAAAATTTTTTTTACAAAAAATCAAGGATGATATAGCATTTTTTATAAACAATGAAAAATGCTTTTTTCTCAAAAAAGCCATCTTTTTTTTGACTCAATTTTTTTTTATAGATAGCTAGTCTCAATACCTATATGGTCATATACATGACATTTGGAATATTTTTGTTTTTTAAGAGATATAAACGAAATAAGAAAAAAATTTTATTTACCCCTAAGTATAATGATTATACGTATATAGCAGAGCAAGAATCTGTGCATTAGGCGAATACGTGTACGATTATTTATATATGTGTGTGTACGCCATAGAGGAGTATAACGCATGGTACTAGAATTCTCCGCAAGGTGGCTAAAACTCATCTTTTGCTATCACGTAGATAATGTTAGTTATTTTAGCTTATTTAAGGAACCCGGTCTACTTATCTTAATATATATAGTATTACTTATACATACTAAGATTTCTCTTGAATTATGGCTGAAATGTATTCAACATAGAGGCGCAAGTGTCCAAACTTTTTTGGATCACACAAAAAGAAACGTATATGATGCCACTGTTAAATTTAGAAAATTGGAGAATTTAGCAGAACTTCTTCGACAAAGTTTTCCTAACAAAGCAGTGCAGAGTTCGGATTATGTATGCTTCAATTGTTATGAACGCGTTAAAAATATTGAACCAAAGGAAATAATTGATGCGATTCATTCAGACAATTATACTGACTTGGACAGTGATACTCAAGACCATGATTTTCGAGCTAGCACCCCAGAGCGGATTGAGCATTTAAACGAAACCTTAATTTAAAGTTCTTTTGGTAATGTTTCGCTACTTAAAAGGAAGAGAGGTATTGATGATTCATCTGTACAAAGATACATTATTAAAAAAAAATCAGAACTAATATCTTCATTCTCATCTGCAACTAGCTCAAAATTGTCAGAAGCATACAATGTTTGCAATGATGAATCACATGATGATTTGACTCAATGCTTCTGCAATGAATGGCTCAATAACTTGCGAGTAGCGCTTGAAAATTGTGACAGTATCAATGAGAAAATTAGAATTTTAACGTTGCTTCCTTCGCCATTAACAAAATCTAGTATTTTATCAGCATTTCCCGAAGTAGCTGTTTATATGATTGACAAAGCAAGAATGCTTGTAACAACTAAGGGAATATATTCTGAACCTGACGCGTATACTGGTCATCCATTGGACGAAAAGTCTACAAAAATTGCCATGGAATATTTTCTAAACGATGACTTTAACTGTACACGTCAAAGCCCTAATAAATGTGATGTTGTGACTGTTCAACAAAATGGAAAAAAAAATAAAACGTTATTTGACACGCAGTTTAAAAGAGGCGTATAAACTATTCAAACAAGAAAACCCAGACATAAAAATCGGTATAACAAAGTTTTATACATTAAAACCAAAGTTTGTTATGTTGAGCCCGTCGAAGGAAGTGTGTCTGTGCATTTACTGTGCAAATTTTGATTTATACGTTAATAGTCTAAATAATTTCCTAGGAGGTAAACATTCAGACCTCGATAGAGTTCGTTCTACACTTTTATCGGCAATTGTTTGCTCCAATTTGTCCGATAAGTGTCTTTTTCAAGAATGTACTTTATGCCCAGGTTCTCAAAATATCAACCTAAATTTGTTTAGATTAGAGACAACTAATGAACATGAGGAGATTGTTTTTGCTATGTGGGAAAATGGCCATCTTGTAAAGAAAAGATTAACAATCTCCAATTTTTTTAGCGATCTTTCTTCTTGGACAGTCAAAACAAGCGTTCATTTAAATATTAAAAATATACAAAGAAAAGCTATAAAAGAAGAGAAAGAAATAGCTGCAGCTAACTCAGGTCATCTAGTACTGCATGGTGATTTTGCTGAAAATTGGGCAGTGATTCACAGTAACCCTATTCAAGGTACTCACTGGGTTAATCAACAGGTCTCTATTTTCACAGCAGTTTGTTATCAAGGAAAACTAACAAAAACTTTTGCTGTCATCAGTGATGATAGAAAACACGATTCTGCCCATGCCTTGTTAGCAATGGAAAAAATAATTGATTCGATGAAAAATGATTCAACCGATTTAATAGATCAAATATCGATGATAACAGATGGAGCAGCAAGCCACTTTAAAAATCGATTTCAATTGTATGAAATAAAAAATGCTTCCATCAATATAAAATGGTTGTTTTCAGCTACAGGTCACGGGAAAGGTGCATGTGATGGTGTTGGCGGACTAGTCAAACACTATGCAACTAGACATAATCTTCAGAACAGTCATATTGAATCAATACAAGATGCCAATGCTTTTGTAACAAAAGTTCAATCTTATACTAATAATATTAAACTAATCTTACTACCAAAAGAAGATATTGAAGTTTTTAGATAAAATAAAATTAAAGAGTGGCTTAAGGCTCCTAAATAGAACGGCATTCAGAAAACCCATGTATGGAAAGTAAATGTAGGTGAAAAGAAAAAATCTTATACAGGTCGAACTGATCTTCATTCTTTAACAAAATTGTTAAATAAAGAGAAACAGAAGAAGAAGAAAATCAACTTAAAGAATCGTGTAAGCAGGAAAGTTAGAAAAAGCAATAAAATGTCTAAAAATCGTAAAAAAGGGAAATATACATAGGATTTTTTCTTGCACGACAGTGCTATGGGGGAACATAAAATTTTTTTCTTATTTCGTTTATATCTCTTAAAAAACAAAAATATTCCAAATGTATATGACCATATAGGTATTGAGACTAGCTATCTATAAAAAAAATTGAGTAAAAAAAAAAGATGGTTTTTTTGAGAAAAAAGCATTTTTCATTGTTTATAAAAAATGCCATATCATCCTTGATTTTTTGTAAAAAAATTTTTGAACTTGGCAGATCGAAAGAGTATCACCAACAGCATCGAATATGTACAGAATTATTTTCAAATATCCATAAAAAGACGAATTAGAACGATTTAAAAAGAAAAAAGTTTTCGATTTTTGAAAAACGAAATTTGAGGAGTCATTTTTGAAAAAAGCATAACACATGCAATTTTGATGCTATCGAAAAATAAAAAAATACGTATACGCTTATTTTTCGAGTAGAATAATATACTATAATTTGAGCTGATTCGGAGAGATAGGTGCTGTCGGCCCGCATGATTTGAGATGAAATCGGTCATATACTGAATTTCAAGCTTGCTTATAGTACTTCTATATAGATGTGTTACCACCTTCAACTATATGTACGCAGTACAAGTAATGTTATCTGTTGGAAAACAGTGAGAATTTATTCAACATCCCAATATATTAATCATATATATTACTCTATACACGTATATATATATATATATATATATATATATATATATATATATATATATATATATATATATATATATATATATATATATATATATATATATATATATATATAAATGTTACGACCGGGTTCGGGGTAGTTAAATAAAAACTCGCTATTTATAAAAAGGAACGCAAAACTCAGACTTTATTCGTATAACCAAATAAAAGTATAAACACGAGTATTATATATATAGATCGAGCCAAGCATGCGATTCGATCAACTCGTAACGCCGAAAAATAGAAGTCTAATGGTGGTAGTAAATGAGAATAGTCGTGTTTACACTTTTATTTGGTTATACGAATAAAGTCTGAGTTTGGGTCCCTTTTTATAAATAGTGAGTTTTTATTTAACTACCCCGTACCCGGTCGTAACATTTTGGAGGCTCGTCCGGAATTTGTGTGAGTGAAAATTAATGAATCTACGATCCGGAATGGTGACACGATCTCCAATAAAGAGGCCTACGCCAGATATACAACAACAATACGATCAACAAGAATCAGAACAACAACTACAACACGTTCAATCGATACAACAACAAGAAACACAAAAACAGCTACAACAAAATTGTTCAGAACAAGAACAACAACAACATCGAGAACCGAATCCGTCTCTAACTATGACAATACAGGAAATAAACTCAAAGAACAGAATAAGATTCTCAGGACAATATTACAAGACGCGGAAGAAAAATTATCCCAAGAACGACGACGACTCGAGTAGGCTGAAACTGTTGTGGCTTCTCTTCGAGCTTACGTAAAGGATCTGGAGTCAAAAACACAACTTGTTAACGAGCAACAACAACAACTACTTATTGTTGCGGCTGTCGCGTTCATCCGCTTTCCCCCCCCCCCCCCTCTCTCTCTCTCTCTCTCTCTCTCTCTCTCTTTCTCTCTCTCTGCTTAGTAAATGCCGCGTCGCTCGCCGCGTAACAGTCCCATCAATCACAAATACCTAGTTGGCCGGTTTCGTAATCTTGAAATCGCACGCTCAAAGCTGCCTTCCTCTTTTATCTATTTTTCGCTGGTGAGCCTCAATTCGTATTTCGCAATCATTTCAACTGCTGCCTCTCAAGTATTACCGCCGATCTTCTGGCGGCGTGTACAGTGCCCGTGAATTCACAGGTATCTTTCCTCTTCTAGCCGCATCTAGTCACAGAGAGTGAAGTCATGGCAGCAATTAAAAATGTCTCTTCCCAAGTATTCGGATGTGATGGAATTTCACTCGAAATGCTAAATCTCACCCACCCCACTCTTTTGAACCCGCTGGCATCTGTATTTAATACCTCGATCGCAAGTGGCACTTTTACGGCTGCGTGGAAGCGTGCTTTACTCCAGCCTCTCTCAAAGACTAGTGCGCCTAAAGTTTTATTGTAAGTTACTGTAAGCAATTCCGTGTGTATACTACAAAGCATTTCTCTGTACAACATTTCATTCAATCTATATCAAATAAGTGGCAGATGGACTCATACCCCGTGGCCTAAATAAATAAGTCGAAATCTAAATCTAAATCTCTTACTTACCAAGCGCATAGTCGTGCGCTTCGCGTCGGCTGCTCTCTCTTCCCCAAATACTTGGTATAGAACAGATTATTATAGTACATAGAAAATGTGTGGCTTTCGTCCGGAGATGCGTTGTAACGTTTTGGAAGAGAGTGCAATAATAATTGCTTGAGCAATAAAACCGTCACATATAATTTACGAAACACTGATTGTCTTCAAATTAATATTTTTATTACCAATCAGGTTTCAAAGTGTTCCAGGCGATGAAATATGCAACGAAACCATTTGAATTGTTTTTTGTTGTTCTTTAGAACAATATCAACAAATTTGTGGTGCAGTTTTAGAAATGAATATGTTTTAAAACTAATATGAACATGTATACATTATAATTAATGAAAAAAACACTGAAAAAATGGGATTTTTTAAATGTCGTACGTTCTAACACATGTAACTTTTGTTATCATTCTCCACACTACAAATCTCTTTATTACGTATACGATAATTAAAAAATCCAAGGGAAATTGTCACCATCGAATCCTTCATCGCCTGGGCTGTTTTGAAAAGTTTCAATTATTTGACCATTTTTAACGAATTTGGAGGTATATCTCAGCTTTTAAGAGGACATTTGAGGTCTATCTCTATTTCTTAGAGTTTGTATATAATATATGCTGCTAAATTTTCAAAAGATTTAGTCTTAATGAACAGAAAATAGATTCTAGACTGGGCCCCATTCTTTATATTGCTTTGTCAAAGTGAATCTTTATGATGGTAAAAAAAAGTTTTGCTAAAAACATGTTCGAAACATGTTTTGAGACATTTGGAATCGAAATACACTATTTTTAGAAAATGTCTGCATGGATGTGTGTGTGCATGCGTGAGTCCGTGCGTACGTGTGTGTGTTTGGATGTGGAGTGGCATTACGCTGAATGTACACGGTGAAAATTAATTTTTTAGGGTGCATTTTGCTTTCTCAAACAGAAAGCACTATTTTGACGAGAGAATTTTTTTTGCGCTTTTTACGTAAAGATATACTATATGACTTGGGGAGTTCAAAGAAACTATTATCAAAAAATGTCCACTGTATGAATGTGTGTGTGTGTGTGTGTGTGTGTGTGAGTGTGTGTGTGTGTGTGTGTGTGTGAGTGTGTGTGTGTGTGTGTGTGTGTTTCGTTTATCCGCGTTCGAATATTCCTCGGTAAAACCTTACCAAACTGTGTACGGATGTATTTTATCCATGTCTAAGAGTGGCTTCAAAATTTCAGCGAAAATGGTAAACTCAATTTAATTTGGTGGATACATTTCAAAAATTGAAAATTTGAAAATTTAGGTTATTTGAAAATTTTTATGAAGAAATAATATTTGGGAAGCAGATTTTTTTCACATTAAAGCACTCATATAATCCTTTAATTTGAGACCCATAAAGATTCGAAATATACCATTTTTCATTTCTTATACCGTGTGTTTAGTAATTTCCTTTCGCCTGAATAACTCGCAAATTAAAAATGAAATTTAATGAAATTTTTACTGTCTATGAGTTTTATATAGAACTGTAATTCTGATAATTTTAAAGTTGCAAGAATCATTGCTTCTTCAGAAAAAAAGTAAGATATTAAAAAATGCATTTTGTTGGGCCACAACATTTTAAAACATTTTTATTTTCTTCCTTTGAAATTTACAGTGATAATGTATTAAGTATATAGATATATACGCCCATTAACATTGTTTTGATAACATTTTTCTACATTTTTTTCCAGTTAAACTAGATTATATTACTTGAGGAACGAAATGGCATTTTCCGAAAAATTACATTTTATACATGTCGATCATGCGCTTTCGAATATTCCCCGGTTAAACCTGACCAAACTTTGCATGCATGTTTTTTATGTATTTATAAAATTTTCGTTAAAATTTCGACAATAATGGTCGACTTATTTTGTTTTTAGAGCAATTTAACAACATTTAGAAATCGAGATTTTTTGAAAAATTTTGATGAAGAAGTGTTTTTTTATAAAGCAAATTATTTTTGCAATAAAGTACTTATAGAATCGCTCAATTTTACACCGAAATAGATTCCAATTATACCATTATTCTTTTGTTATATAGTGTGGTTACTAATTTTTTTAGCTTCTATAACTCGCAAGTTAAATTATGAAACCCGTGAAATTTTTACTGAAATTAAAATGATCTCTTTGAGAAACAAGAAAGCCAAATCAGTTTACAGTGTTTTTTTTTGTTTTCCTTTCAGGACGGCGGCTGAAAAAAGAATATCTTTTTTTCGATGTGTTTTTGTTTTTATACCGATTTCTCGATTATTGAGTTTTAGTTTTTCGTGTTTTTTGATACTTTAGAAATATCATCGATTGAGTGATAATACATTCGAAGGAGCATAAAATTACCTATCTTTTCCGACCCGAAATTTTGAATAATATGTTTCCCTTCTTTTGTTATACGCGAAATCGTCACGTTATTTCATACGCTTTTATCTGTGAAATATAAGCAGGAAAATTTTTTTAAAAAATCCCATGATTAGGAATATGAAGAAGAATATTCAGTAAAATTTAAGAGGTTTTATCGTTTTCTTTTGAAAAGAAAAAAATCTTTTTGTTAAAAAAAAAATCGATTTTTTGTCACCTACGATAACTGGAGTAAGACGGCAGCATTTGATTTATAAATTTCCAAAAGTTAACATTTTACTATCTTTTGGTTAAGTTCTTTGCTGAGATTATGACGACCTTTATATTCCAAGATATTTATGGTTATGTATTTTAAACAACATTTTTGATCGCTTATATGGCACAGTCATTTTTGTCTAAATATGGCTCACTGTTTTTGTTTTTTAATAAAGATTCGAAATTAAAAAGAAATTTAATGATTCATCAAATCGTTTTTTTATAACAATTTTTGATTTTTGGAGTTTTGAGTTTTTTGGTATGTTAGAAATATTATGATCAATTTAGTATACATACGTTAAGAAAAGCATAAAATTACCTAGCCTTTACAACTGCAAATTTTGGATAGGTTCTTTCCCTTCTTTGGTTATACACGAAAAACGTCATATTTAGGTTAAACGGTTATATCTAGGAAATCTATGATGGTAAATCATTCACAAAATTTTAAATGGTTCGGAATTCAGTGAATTTACGTATTAACATCTGATTACATTTAGTTTAAATATTTAAATATATTTAATAAATTACGTACAGAGAAACATTGCTACGCTAAGGATTATTACCTATTGTTCTGTAATTATAGTAAAAAATTATCTTTTGTCAAACGATCAATGATAAAAAAGCATACCGTTATGAACTATTATTTATAAAGGGATATAGGAATCAAAAATAAATTTATTAGAACAAAGATTTTCATATTGGAACAATTAGTTTAGTTTGTGGAAGCTAAGTGCCAATGAATTGGTAGCGGTTTTTTTATACATAACAGAGCTTAAGGGGTTACATGGGTTTCAGAGGCAAAAAAAAGCAAATTTTCACGAATTTTTTTTAGGTACAATAAAAAACTTTTTTTATTCAACTTTTTACTACATGAAAATATATATCTTCAACAACATTTTTAAAAATTTTGATGAAAAAAAATTGAAAATTGAGCCGTAGACAGCGCATTTTCCGAAACCCCAAAAAAAAGTGTCGTTGCGGTGGACATGATAACTCATGTCGGTTTCATCGGAAATAAAAAAAAATATTTTTCAGTTAATACATGGTAATAGCTCGTGATTGAACAAAGGCATAAGAAAAAAATTAAATTTTGAATTTTTGGGAGAGATTTTTGCAAAAAGTTCGATTTTTGGTAAAATTTTGAGCACAAAATAAGTTTTAAAAGAAATTGTGATTGAAAGAAACGAAAATCCATCGTTCAATCACTAGTCACTGTAATTTTAAAGAAGTGTGCAAAATTTCAGAACGATCGGTACATTAGTTTTCGAGAAATCGTGTCCACGGACTTTGAAAAAGTAGTTTTGAGAAAAACGCGTTTAAAGTTTCAAGTACAAATAAAACACGGAAAAATTTTTTTTTATTTCAACTTACATAGAGTCGTCGATTCCAGCCCCATAAAGCAAAGATCCTGCTGCAGCTGCAATGTTCAGGGCATCTTTTTGCTCTTATCTGAGACGAATTCTGGCCTCTCGAGTCACAGACTCAGCTCTCTTGTTGGCTAGGAGTACGCGCTGCTCATCCTCTTTCCTAGCATATTCATGAATAGTTCGTCCAAGTTTCACATCCATGCTGTGCAAAAAGTACAACAAAGCTGAGATTCCTTCATTGAAAGTACAGGCAGCAACTGAGGAAGCAATTTCAACAACACCGTTCCAAAAGTGCATCCTTGCTGAGTTCTCCATAAATTGGTTTGATAGCTGATTGAACATCACTCGGCAAAGCAGTAAAATCATGTTCGTATGACTCCAAATCATTTTCAGCTGAAGCACGCTGCCAAGCGCACCACGAGTCAGCGCCGCTCGGGCATTTTTCGTGCTGAGGTTTTTCATCCGTTGAGCTATAGTGATTATAAGTTGCCCATATAGCATCCTTCATTTTTTGCACTGAATCGAAATTTCTTCAAATGGCCAGTCCGTAATAAACTGTTAATTTATCAATAAGTTTGCCTGTAAGCTTACCTTTGACAGAGAGAGTTTTCTTTTTGATTGTTTTTCCTTTGATTTGCTTATCTTCAACAGTTTTTTTACCAAATCGCGTAAACAAGTGCCCATCCTTTTTTGAACGTGTCCAACGCAATCTTTTTTATTTATTTGACAATCTTCGCCGTAGGGTTTAGAACTAATAACTCCGGAATATGTTTTAGAGTCTCCGTCACCGATATAATTTATATACTTCCGGCCATGTTTTTGTACCGAACGTTGAAACATTGCCACGATTGATCCCACTTCCATATTTCCAGCTGGTCCTTGGTGATTAGCACTGCATTCGTTTTTCTCTAAATGTTCTGTATACCATTCTTCAAACTCTAACGTATCTAGTTTTTTCTTCCAAGTTTCACATAATTTACAATACGAGCTTTTTGCTATTACGTCTAAAACTTTTCCAGAATAATATCCTATCAATGTAGCTACGCCATATAACGATGAAAATCCACGTTTTTTCCAAGTGCCATCGCCTGATACAGTGACTTCCGACGTATCATCAATACATTTTTCTTCACACGTCAAATTTTTCTCTTCTTTTGCAGCTAAAGAGAAGAGTGTTTCGGCAGCAGTCGTCACGCATACGTGTATTTTTTTTTATGTAAAAGTTGTACGTGGACTGGTTTAGAAAAGCACTACTTATATCCATCAAGCCACAGAATTTCCTACATCCTGCTAGACCCAAGCCTAATAGCCGCATCACAAAAATAAATCTACGATTCACTTCATATAATTTTCCAATCTTGCGACACGATAAAATATATCGAGGATCACATCTTTCACACTCCACTCTAATTTTAAAACCAAGTCCTTCCTTTGTACACTGTTGAAACTGTACTTTACTGTCACACACTTTTTCCACACCATTGTCATTTATAATATTCGAGCACTTGACTAAACTAGCAAGAGTAGAAAAAACTAAGTAAAAATTCAAGATTCTAAACTGCAAAGTGGAGTCTTCTGGCACACATTCCAAATTTTTATGTCTGAGTTTTTTCGCCGACGTACTGGAGAAAGATTCGTTGTCTATTTCTGCCGTTTTTGGATTGAAACTTTGTTTCCTCTTTCTAGGTCTATCCTTCCTGGTATTTTTGAAGATTCGTTCATCTCTCGTAACTTTGTGAGGCTCTATTTCGCAAATAAAATTTAGATATTTTCACCGCACAAACGTACAACCGTGTGACTCGATAAACGAAGCCAAACTAAATCTACCTACGAATTCTCCCTACTTATATATACTTGTACATTCCAACCAAATTCTTACGGATCACAAAAGGCGAATCTGACGAATAATAGAAAGGTAGGGAAAGGGAGATAAACAATAGCTAGGCAGCTGCTCCGATGTACCTGCGACGCGTTGAAGCAGTCGAGCTAGATAGGCGGAGTTCCTTTTGCTCTATTTCCTAGAGTCTTAGTACGATCGACTTGTATCTTTCCGAGAATATTATTTAATGACTATACTTTCAAATACAACATTTAAGAATAATGAGGTATACGGAGAAATTGAGATTAACAATATCTAAGCAGATATTTCGAAACATTTACGAAGCAATAAGCTAAATGGGAGGTGATTCATATGGCTCTATCTTCTGAAGTTTTATTACAACCGACTTAAAACCGACTTAAAATTTTCTGGGAATATTCTCTATATAGTGTATATTCAAATAAGACAATTACGGAAAATGAGAAATACAGAGAATTACAGATTAACAGCGACCAAGCTGCTGCATTGACACACCTGCGATGCGCTGCGCTGATCGAGCCAAATGGACGGTAATTAAATAGCTGTAACTCCGAAAGTTTTACTCCGATTGACTTGAAATTTTAAGGGGATATTCTTAAATTAAAGGTATTTGCTTACGTTTTATTATATTTTGCGTCATTTATCCATAATAAATCCAACATGCAATAAGCAGCACAAATGTCATCAACTATATATTGTTTAACATCAATCTCGACAATATTTCTCAAAGCTATTTCCATGTGCGAATATATAATATTGGTCATGTTTAAGTTTTTGTAAATGGCTACTCCTGCTGATCTGAATCCTTTTCGTTTGTATTTGGCTATTCAGTCAAAATTAGGTAAATCAACACGTTCATTTTTCGAACCAAGTTTCTAGCAGCAGAAATTCAGTGGAGTATACAAGCAAGCAGTGTGTAAGCGAGATGAAGAGAGACAGCGTGCGAAAGAGAAAGAGAGTCAACTTATAGTAGGCAAGCAAGCAGTGTGCGCAACCGAGAGAAAGATTGATTGATTGATTTCCATTTATTTTCGCCAAGGCATGGCCGAATGGTGCAATATATATTATATATCGGTACTTATATACAATAAAATATAAAATACAATAGAATAAAATAAATCGCATAGTATTCTGCAAGTTAAAACGCTTCAAATTTAAAGACAGCTGTAACGAGTAGGTAATCACTATATATAACAGTAAATAACATTACAGTAGATAATAATTTCCAAAGGACTTGCATTACTTGCAGTACTTACTTCTTCAATTTATATCCTAGTTTTAAATTTTAACCTACTTTTACTATATGCATCCTAAATTTACTAAACAACTAATTAAAACAACTACACTAGTTTGCGCTAATTGAATAATTACATCAACAGCTTATCAGACAATTAAGTATTTAGCTAAATAATCTATTAACTAACTGATAAGGAGAGTCCACGATCTGCGGGAAACGATTTTCGATAAGGTTTTGCGAAGTGGTTTCTGGTACTTATAAATGATACCTAACATCCGTAATTTCATCTTGTAGACCCTTGGGGTCAAGGTATGACTTTTTGTATTCAAAATACGCGTTACTTCAGTAAAAAATGTTATTTGTACTTAGAATCATGACTCTGCAATTTTTTTGCTAGAGAAATGATATAATGTGATAAAAAAGTTGACTAAAAGAGCTTTAATTTAAGCTTTGCTTCATTTAAAAATATTTTTCTGTTGCAAAGTTATGAACAATCAAAAATGATGACGAAGAATGCATGAAAAACTACTCAATTTAAAGAGCTGAAAATCCTCCAATTTTCAAGCATTTTCGTCATCGTTTTTGATTGTTTATAACTTTGCAACAGAATGATATTTTTATATGAAACAAAGCTTAGAATAAAGCTCTTGTAGTCAACTTTTTTATCTTATTGCATCATTTCTCTAGCAAAAAAAACTTGCAGAGTTATGATTCGAAGTATAGGTACCATTTTTTTACTAAAATAATGCGTATTTTTAATACAAAAGATCATACCTTGACCCCAAGGGCCTATAAGACGAAACTACGGATGCTAGGCATCATTTTTAGGTACCAGAAACCACTTCCTGAAGCCTCAGCAAAAATCGCTTCCCACAGGTCGTGGACTCTCCTTGTGAG